>JAVYIG010000714.1:0-471350 GCA_035222895.1 Strongylocentrotus droebachiensis | reverse complement strand
GTCTTGCACAGGTTTGGGTGTTTGCAATGCAGGCACACAAGAGTTAAAATGTCAACAAGACATGACCCTGTTAAGCTATGCCTCAACCCTAAGGTTAAAATAAGAAGCATGCTCTCTGCAAGGGTCAATGGGGCTCCTTCATACAATGGTTTGCTATCAAATGGTGAATCATCTGATGATGCAGGAATGTCCTCAAAGCTCTCCTCAGCATCGAACCAGTCATCACCAAGAACATCAAAATGTATGTCATCCCCATCCTCTTCCTTTTCCTCTTCATTGTTGTCCGTGGACATAGCAGTGACAGCATTGGCCATCCATTCACCTGGTGGATCAGCATCTCTCACATCTGAAAGGAGAAAACAGGAGAAATATAAATTTCTTTATAAAGTCAAAAATAATTGTAATTGAATGTTTCAATGAAGTTATGTCAGATGATTGTTCTTTAATCCTCATCATGCCTTTATTCCTTTTAATAGATACTCATCTCACATTTTGCTTTTTTGAAACTGACTTTATCTGCAGTGATTGCACTTGCCCCAGCCAAATTTTTGCAAGTTTGTTGAGCCTTGAGAAAATTATACCAGTTAATCACTTGTGACTTATTTGTTCAATACACATGCATATTAAGTTGAAATCAATATTACAGCAAAGATTATCAAAATCATTGTTAGGGAAACATTGATTTTACCACACGCCAGTGCACTTAATAACTTACAGGACTATAAAAAAGAGGATACCTGATTTTCAATGAGAAGATTTAATACTTTACAGACCAGAGCTGATTTTTGATTTGTGGAATCATTGTGGATTTTGGGTACGTGTCGGGGGATCGACTAATTTTCCGGGAGTCTCCCGGATTTGCCACTCTGCATTACATTAACAAATTTCAATCCCTGACACATACTTGAAATGACTATGCACTGCACATAACTGAATGCATTAAACATTATAATATGAGCTAATCTTCCAAGATTAATTGCCGTGAAGTTATTCGCTTCAAATGGAAGAGAATGATCATGTAGATTAAAAAGAGGGTGGGGTGACAGACATAAAATTCTTGAAGGGTACCAAACAAGCATCACTCAGCATATTTCGTACTTACTCTCTACGAGAGTTGGAGGGGCATCCCACCACTCAGTATCCACTGCCTCTGCAGCTCCTGCAAAACAATTGATATGTTTAAAATTTAGATGAAACATGGTCAGTGTGACTGTATCATTACTTTCTAAAGACTTAACACAACATTGTTACACAGTCAAACTTGCCTTAAATTTGCTGAGACTGATGAAATAGCTTCGACTTAAAAATGTTTGCACATTGGCTGTAATTTGATTTCTGAAGCATAAAATAGCGGGAAAAAAAAATCTCAATTAAGTGGTTATATATTCTATGTCATCAACTATTAAATCATATAACACAACACCTGCATTGTATATTAAGTTAGCTTTAAATTAAAGAGCTGAAAAGTATTGGCGATGTGTGTGTGAAACTTTACCTCCTTTCTTATGTGCACTCCTTGACTGGGTCTCAGTGACTGATAGTTCGGGATCATCAAAACCCTCGTCTATCCACAAAGAAAATCATACAAAACAAGACAAAGTGATTAGGCCAAACTTGAAAGGTTACAGCTACAGTTTCTAATTATGTGTTATATACACATCATATTGCACTTCACATGATTGGTATGGGTATTGCAAATGGAGATTAGGTAGAATGATCCATAATGGTCCAAGAGAGAATTTCAAGAAAAAAACACAGTCGGCCAGGACTTATGAAATAGCTTTGGCAATAAAGAGAGGGGTCGTTTGATGAAGTGTGATGCATGAAAGGTTGACTGTATTGAGAATGGTGTAATGGTTTTGAGGACACCATAGCAAGTTAGCAATAATTTTTTTCTTGGAGAGCTTAATTTTCAGATTTTTTCATTTTTCGGGGGGGGGGGGGAGGGAGTAGTGTAGCGGAGAATGTAGATATCATGACCCCCCCCCCACCATGGTTCATACTACATGATCCACCACCCACAAACACCTAAAAATCAAGACAATACTTGTTGTACATGTATCATAACTACAATTTGGCGTTTCAATAGGACATTTAGGAGTGTGATCTATTGCATATTTTAAAAGCAGTAGGTCTTGATCATTGAAGACAATACATTACTACTATTAATACTAGTTGGAATAAAAGTTTCAATGGCATGTCCCGGTGATCTAGCTTAACGCGGAGCTCCAGTCGCTGAATAAAATAACCATACTTTCAGTGAACTTACCAACTTTGGAACTAGAAGATTGAGTGAAGCTTTCAGGAACATCCCACCAGTTACCGCCGACTGCCTCTGAAGAATCTGTGTAATTAAATTAAGGTAAATCTTTTTTCAACATGGATTTCGATTTTGACCCATAATTTCCTAAAAAGGGACCATTAAACTGATTATTTCATTCAAGTAGGTAAGTGGAACTGATATATTATAGCCTAGGCCTAATTTACAATATAACATGCATGAGGTAAAATGACATTTTGGGGGATTTGGGGGGCATAACATAACAATACGACCTGAAATGGCCGTGGCGTTATCAAGGGAATGTGTATCAACGGTTTCCGTCTCTAAAGAGAGAGCCGGCCGACCCTACCCCAATTAAGAGGCTAACGAACGAAAGAGACAGAAAATTCGGTCTAGTCAGGTATGTACCAATTCATCAGATTCATCATGTAAATTGTAACTGTACTACTAGATCTAGGCTAATCATAAGTAAGTAAATTAAAGTAGGGGTCTATGTTCATGAGATAATCTGAATTCGGAACTTACCACATGTCTTTCTTTTGTCTCCTTCCAAGCTTTGATTTTGGCTGGGTTCCAGCAAGTTCTTCATTTGTTCTGGAAGTTGAACTTGATCCAGCTCCTTTTCAGACGTCACACTCACGTTGGACACATTTCCTTTTCGTGAAGAATAATTATAAGGTCCTCTTCTTCCCCTTCTCAGTGAAATTGTCTGCTTAGCTTTAGGTGTACTAGTTTTATTGTCAAAATTCATGTTTGATGATCAGAAAGGTGTAGGATAGATCGAGCTTGAGATCGAGATCAAGAGAGCTAACGTTAGCAAGGGTTAGGGTGACTTGGACCTAGTCTAGACTCAGTTAGAGAATGTTCAAGTGTTGCAACAAACGGACACGAAGATGAGTCTACGGGACTACTACGTTTTTACGTACGCGAACGATTCAGTTTCGTCTTTCTGAGCTGAGCTGAGTCTGAGAATGAACAAGTTTGACTTTCGTACATCTAATTATTGCCGGTAATCGCTTGTATATTTTACAAAATATACTTTGAATCAGGGTCCAAATCTTGATGAGGTAACCAATGTACCTGTATGTAAATCTCAAGTCCAGTCAAAGAAAATAGATGATTCAAAATTCCGGTAGCGGTGGCATGCATGCAGTGCATGAATTTGTACAGAGCGTGAATTGAAGCGCTAGCGACATGACGTGCGTGCGTAGAGAGCTAGCCTTACACACGAGCTGTGATTCCTTTATCCATGACGTCAGTCCCATTATTTTGTTATTTGTTTCCACTTTAATAAAGAAGCTTAGAAACTAATTTACTTATTTACAAATTTGAACCTTTCATAGAAAACACAAACCCGAAATTGATAATGAATCAGTCCTAATCTTGCCTCGGACCGTAAATAATAACAAAATAAAATAATTGCGTACACATGTACTAAGAACATGCTACCACCAAAATCAGCGATAGTCTACAATGCATCCGCGGTTCCGTCCCCACGAAATAAAAACCCTTATCAGGCGAAGGCGTGGTGGCGTTTACATCTAATATTATCTAAATAGAATATTTTCAAAAAATAACAAAATCAGATTCAACAATGATTTAGATTTAATATCTTAGTCTATAAGTTAATTAAAGATAAGACTTATAAAAGATTTGTCCGAAATTCTGAGTTCAGTCACTGCTGGACGACGTTGTCACCAGTTCTAGACAGTCATTCAAGATTTTATTTCCATGCAGAACTTTTTACTTATCACGTCCTAATGAAAAAGCTAACATTTAAGTTATTGCTGTATTTTATTTTGCGAGTTTCGTTCGCATTGATAGGAGATCCAAATGTATTTGCGTGGTTATGATTTTTATTTCGTGGGAGAAAAAAAACTGCGGATGTATTCAAGACTAACGGGTCCACGGCTCGAGCGGCGGCAGGTAGGTAGGCATGGTCGAGGAGATGACCACATTACGAAGACTGGATGGACTATTCCATTCGCTCATGGGTTAATTCGAGAGTGGCAAGCTCTAACGATACACCGTTCGCTACAAATTTGTATTCAAAATAGATTTCAATGACACACTACTCCTTAAATAATAATTTATATGGTTTCCAAATTCGAAATAATTACTTCTTAACCCATATTTCGATCGCTTGATATCGCTGAAATATTCCCCGGCCCTACGTGCGGATATGGAAATTACTTCCTGTCTCGGCCGAAATTTGAAAGGAATCGATCGGATCGAAAGAAAGTGCAACGCATGTATTGTGAAGGAAAACTTTTTCATCTGCATGACAATACACGCGGTACTACTCCTAGCTATACGTCGTTTCTTCTTCTTCTTTACGAGATTGTTTCTGTTTCTGTTTCGATTTCGTCGGTAGATATTTTCAGGCTTTATCTGTACTTTTAGTTTGCAGTTTATATAGATAATGAAGAAGTTTTGCATTGTTTATTGGGTCGATGAGAGAAAAGTTTCGATCGAAAACCTCAAAAATGTGCCGGAAGAGGCAAGGAGCGTGGGCTCAGCCTCGGACATAAAATTTCAAGGAGGAAAACCATATCATGGAAAGATCCTGAAGATAAGTGGTAAGTACTACATTCATTTTCTAGCAATTTTGTGTGTGTTTTAGATCTAGAAAATCTACATTGAATTTTATCATTTTTATTTTAGTCTTTTGACGCAGGCAATATTCCTGCATCTGACTTTTAGGCAAAAAAAAAAAAAACAACGTGTTTAGCGTTCAGCTTTTTTTAATATTAGGATAGAGTCTAACAAAGTTAGGAAGAGGTCCTTTCTTTCTCTTAAAGACTTAAAATGGCTGCTCGGTACAATTTCCCTGACAGTCGGGCTATTTTTCAAGATTTCTTTTTTCTTTTTTCTTTTAAATCAGAAATAGATCTAGATCCATTTTAGACTAGCAGTGTTTTTCATGTTTTTTCTTTAAAAACAAAATTTCAAAAAATTTCAAAAAATTTCCAAAAAAAAATAATAGAGGTCTAGGAGGCGGCCCCCAAAAAGGAAGCGGGCGGGGACGCTAAACATGTATATTTTCTTACATGGCCTAATGATTGCTCCAAGGAGTTCCCTTCTTTGTAAAATGAATACTCTGTCAAGTGTCAGTTGCTGTAATGTTATACTAATATTACTAGATCTATTGGATGCACATTTTTCCCAGAGTAAATTGGTTTGGGTATTTATCTAGAATCCCCTCTAACAGTGGAAGGAAGCAACCATATTCTTTGAAAATATTGTTCCAAAATGTACCGGTACATGTATGTTTGCACCTCCAGCTATATTAGTTTAGGTTATGTTCAGGGTTTAAACAGGACTAAGGATTTTCTCTTTATTGGACATCCAGAACTTTCCGCATAAAAGGCTGTAGCAACTGTGCGGAAAGGGACAAATAAAAAAGCACCTACGCTTCAAATGGGCAAATTATGATCAAGGTTTCAGGTCAGGGTGCATGCACGGTCGCAGCAACTTGGATTATATTGTGTTAGGGCCGAGTGAAGTCAAGTCACTTAATATTAATAATAATAAATAATAATAAAAACGTTACTTATAAAGCGCTTGCCACCGAAGTCTCTAAGCGCTTCAGTAAGTACAGCCGGTTACAATATGATTTTCTTTTTGTGTTTTTGTGTAGAAAACAAAGAAGAATTGATCACGGAAATGAAGATGGTATCAATTCATGAGGATGGTAGTGTGGAATTTGCCACCACCAAAGCCACCACCACCACAGCCACCACCACAGCCACCACCACAGCCACCACCAAAGCCACCACCAAAGCCACCACCAAAGCCACCACCACAGCCACCACCACAGCCACCACCACAGCCACCACCAAAGCCACCAACAAAGCCACCAAGACTCAGAAGGTCCAAGCCGTTGAGGCGGCTGCACAGGTCCAGAAGGAACTGTGCAGACAGATGCTGTCAGCACAGGTTCGTGAACTGTACTTAAAATGCTGAACTTCAATTTCCTTGGCACAATGGTCACTCAAATAAAATCATACCAATGTCTGATTCAACCAAATAATAATCTCTATATTTCTGCAATCTGACTGCAAAGGATTCTGGTCTTTTTTTATTGGCAAAAGGGAAGAAGCCTCCTAAAATTTCTTGGTTTTGATGGATAATTGCTGAAAATTATCCAAACTTTCTCTCTAAACAACTGTCCTTGAGTCTAATTGATATCAATAAGCATTTCATTCATTTGATTGTTTTCATGTAGTTTTCATTTATTTATATTTTAAAACCTGTTTCATAAATACTAGTCCAGTTATGTATCTTAAATTTCACACTAATCCTGATGAGATAATATATACAGTTAACCTTGCATATCTAGAAGTCACATGAGGCGAAATTTCCCCAAGTAAAATCAATTATTAAAAAAAAAAATCAAACTGTGCAAAACATGTGTTATTTAAATTTCCTATTAAAGAACAAGTTATGCAACGTTAACTGTAATTGTTTTTGTTTCACAGAAAGAGGATGAGCATTCCATTCTAAAAAGGGAGAATGCTACTCTCAAGAGGCGAGTAGCAGAACTCGAAGTAGAAAACAAGCGGCTGAAAGCAAACACAGGAAACCAGTCAAACCAGTCAAACCAGTCATTCACAATGGGTAAGTAACGTACATGTACATTACTCTTTCCATTGCCTACACTGTATCTTACAAAGGTAAACTGCAATTGTCTCTATTTTTAAACATTAAAAAAAAAAGAACACTGACACTGGCGTACTGATTGTTTTCTTTTTCTTTCTTCAAATCATTGTTTGTATTTCTTCAATGTTTTCACTTGCATCAAGTTTTTTGCTTGTCAGCAGCTGGACCTTCAAACATATTTGGCTCATTATGCCATTGAATAATGAAAAAACAGTACCCCCGGTAGTTCATTTTTAACATGTACAGTATCTAAACCTTGTCCAGGCAATCAATTATCTTCTTTTTTTTCCCCGATTTTATCACAGATATTACACCTAAGAAGATAAAGCTCCTGAAGGAGATAACTTCATTTGTGTCCAATCAGGTAAGGTTTGTGTTTTCTATTCCATTGTAATATATATATTAAGTTACGGTATTTGTGTCCATTTGTCTTAATTTAATGAAAAGAATGATTTTTTTTTTGTTGATTTAACACATCCAAATTCAGTGAGAATAATAGAATTAGAATCCTGGAATGTCACAGACTAAATTTATGGGCCCAACATATTATAATAATGATAATAGTAATATTAAATAATACAATTTGTATGTACATTGTGGCAAATCCACTGTGTGGAGTAAACAAGGCACATGTAGAATTAATTAAGAAGCAAACAGAAATGCTTTACATAATTTTTAAGGGAGCTCCATAATTGAGGACACGCATGGGTAAATGATCTTCCCACCCAAGTTTTTGCACATTTAAATATCTGGAGTACTGAAATATATTTTGAAAAAAATCATGATCATATGAATAAAATACTAGTCAACAATTCAGTCATCCTTGCATAAGTAGAAATGTTGCATAAGCCAAAGGTATTCACGAGACCCCTCTCTTTAATAGTATCTTCTTTTTTTGTGTCATGTAAGTCAAATTTGTTTTTTTTAATTGGTTCCAGTAGATTCGACTTAAGCAAGTTTGACAGGATTTTTTAAAACATTTTTTTAAGGTACATGAGGAACAAAAAGGAGTTGAGAAGAGGCCACTTCAACATCTCCCTATATACCCACCTACAGCAACGCTGACCGCCTCTACGGCCCCAACCCTGACCACCCCTCTGGCTCCGACCACGTCTACCCCTCCGATCCCAATGCTGATCGCCCCTTTGGCCCCAACGCTGACCGCACCTCCGCCCCCAACTCTGACCGCCCAGTTTCTGAATGTCCAAACTCCAAAAGCCTCAGTATCAGTAAGTAAGATAAATGCTGCTATCGTCTTGCATTCAGAGGGTGGAATGTGAAAAATTAAATGAATATTGAGATATATTCAAAACCAGAACTCCTTTTTCAATTTCATTCATTACTAGTCAACTATCAATTTTGGAAATTTTCTCCAAGTTAACTATATAGAAGTGACCCAACGTTGTTGTAGTTTTGCACAATTCAACACAGTTAGCAAGTACATGTGTAGGCATACCTTTAATTAAAGTGGTCTTGGGTTTGTCATAACCTGTTTTCTGTTGCTTAAAATCTAGTTTTCATCAGACATTATTGCTGTATGCTATTGATCTATTGATCAGGATTAATATTAACCCCCCCTCCCCCCCCCCCCCCCGAAAATTGTATTACAGTTACAATAAAGTTCTGGTCGGGGGGGGGGGGGGGGGGGGGTGGGAAGAAAATTGACTTCAAAGATATTGATTTTCTGTTATATTAATACATGGAAGATTATCACAGATTACCATTATTAAGAAAAAAATCTTGCCAGAAATTAAAAAGAGCATTTTTTATATACAGCTGTACATGTAATCACATATTTGTCTTTTGTTGGAACTGCATTGCATCACTTTCTAAACTAAGATTCTGCCATTAATTAAATGTGACATTGAACTTTTTTATTTTTATCAAATGTTTTCAATTACAATATATTAACATAACCCTAATTATAATGATAATTATAATTTTAATGAAAATATTTTTGATCACCAAAACTCCTGATTAGCTTTATGCAAGAGACCATCAGCCTTTTCACACACAGCTAAAATTCTATAAACATGATTAGTATAAACGTGTTTGAAACGTGTTTAAACTAATCACGAGCCTTTCACACACAGAAATT
The DNA here is from genome assembly GCA_035222895.1 of Strongylocentrotus droebachiensis. Classification (NCBI taxonomy): domain Eukaryota; kingdom Metazoa; phylum Echinodermata; class Echinoidea; order Camarodonta; family Strongylocentrotidae; genus Strongylocentrotus; species Strongylocentrotus droebachiensis. Next base: position 462,309 of record JAVYIG010000714.1, on the reverse strand, counting down.
TCGTTGCGATCGTTCATAGTTTCGTGATTAACTACTGCTCGTAAAATGCGCAGTAGTGCCATTGCGCATTGAAGGTCATGTCATATCAATCAAAGCGCACGCTCCATCCAGTCTAAACACGTTTAAACACAAATTTCCTTTCACACACAAAATGTCAAGCTCTCTAGATACGAACTTCGTATCTGCAGCCTGCTTTTAGGGGCGTATGGATCGCGACTTTGTATCTATCCCAACATCGTATAAACGATGTTCACACTGGGAAATTTTGTCTATAAACATGTTTAAAACTGTTGAGTGATTCTAATCATCTCTAGATACGATGAATTTTAGCTGTGTGTGAAAAGGCTGCATGTGTTACTTTAATTTATTTCAAAATCCATGGTGCTATATTTATTTAGATATGTATTGATTTGTCTTCCCTTAAAAAAAAACTGTTTTTCAGGGATCAAGTTCCAAGCCAAAGCAACTTTTTTTTGCCGCATCGGGATCATCACCTGTAAGTATACTCTATACTACTGTATTAAACATGTTTGTGGTAGCAATGGCTCATTAAGATTTTTTTTTTTCTTTTGGCAGTAGGCCTTGGTTTTGTTGTTAATATTCTGTGTCATGCAGAAAACTTTCATTCATTTGGGATAATAATTTTGTTTAGTTGAGCTTCTACACTTAAACATCATCTAAACGTTTTGACTCAGCCCTAGTTTCCGCTGTATCATGTTTCTTTTGTTCAAAGGTCTTTGAATTTTTTGCTTTGATATTGTCAATGAAATGTACAGTAGGCAGGAAATACACTATTATGAACTTCACTTGTTTTTATTTTGTTTTTCTCCCCAGAGCTCTCATGCACACCTGGAGTACCCTGATGAGGTAGGATCCTTTCTTAAAACTTGGACTGCTATACTTGGGATATCTGAAGTTTGGGTTTTGAGGGAAATGTGTGTTGCAGAAAAAATTAGGTTCTGGAAATTGGGGAAAATCAAGTGAAATGAAACGTGCCTTAGGATATTTTTAACGTGCATAAAAGAGAGTGAAGCAGGCATAACAAAAAATGTGTCAGTGGCCCAAGGGTCTTGAAGTTGTCTGAACGTTGAAAAGATTTATCAAAATAGCTAATACAGTAATACATCAACTTTGTTGAGACCTTCAATGCAGGAATGAATTATACATTGCTATGAAAGAATCTTTTGTTTTAATGCTCATCTGAATATGTTTTAATCCTAATCCTATTAGGGTATATCTCAAAGCATGGGGGGGGGGGGATTTTTTAGGCCCCTCCCTCGGGTCTCAGCACAAAAATTCACACAAAGATAGAGGGTAATGTAAGCTACAACATTGGAAAGTCATACATGTATTTTACGAAATAGTTTTCAATTTATGCAAGGAATTATATTCTTGCCTATGAATCACGCCGTAAAGCTCTGTGATTTTTTTGCATAGATACCCATTGTAACATCCTCAGCAATAATGGTGCTTGAAAAAGAATTTACATGCAGTATCAAGATTAATTTAAATTGTAATGCAAATTTAAGATTTTCAGACCAGCATGCATATACAAAATGTTGCCTAATTTGGGAACCACTTCCCTGTGTGCCTTATATTAAGTCTGAAAATGTGCCCGAGATTCCAACGCAAAAGTCATGAAACCATGTACATGTAGGCTTAATAAGCGCCAGTGGGTTTAGGGTAAAATGTGTTGGTTGGTTTTGCATGTGCCAGTTGACAATAGAACTTCATTCTCTTTATCTTTTTCCACATCAGACCTTGGTGCCCCTTTACCCTGGGGGGAAACCCATCCTAAGGGATGGGTTGAAGCGGCAGGCCTTTCGCAAAGGCCAGACGAAGGAGACTCTCCTAGTGAGTCTCCTGGAGGTCGTCTTCGGCCAGGAGACCTTGGCCAAAGGGAAAGCCTGCGGGCTGAGGGTGGCGCCGAACAAGAGTTCGGAGGAGGAAACTGTGCCACTGGATCCGGAGCTCTTGGTGGAGATAAAGGGTAACAAGCATTGTTTTATTGGTTAATGTCCAACATGACACACGTGCCCTTTAAATCAATTTTTTGTGTGATTGGCATTTTAAAACTTTAGGTACGTGTTTCAGAGTATTTTCTCATCGTAACAAAATCCCTGGGACAAGTAATATTCTTGTGGGTACTCGTAACTGTCATCAAATTTTTCCACAAGACAATGAATTTTAAAGCAAAATTATTTGTCTGTGTGTGTGTTACCATATACTGGAACTTATAGATTTGGGTATTAAAGACCAAGGCCCAAATTCTGAACGTCGGTTTAACTTAAACCTCAGTCTAAGTGTGGTTTAAACCCAGTCTAAACCTGCCCTTTAAACCAGATTCCTTGATGATGTGGTTTACATTGTAGTCTTTGAGACTATCCAAATTACCTTGTTATAGCAGGAATCTAATTATATCAGGTTTAAAACACAATAGAATGTTAAGAGCTGGGACAAGGAGTGCTTTGTTATATCAGGAATATTGTTATATCAGATCTCTTTATATTGAGTTTCCACTGTACATGTATTAAAGTTAATGCAAGTTAACAATTTTGTCTTTATTTTTCTTTCCTTTTTCAGAATGCATCCTGATGAAGTTTAGGACATCAACCGGGGCGGCGTGCCTTTCCCCAAAGGATTTTAATACAAAAATTAATTCAAAGTGCGCGTCCGCACGTAGGGCTCTAAAAAATAAAAATAAATAAAATAACCCCCTAAAAGCCATTTTCAAGCCCACTCGTTTTAAGGGAAGTTCTAAATTAGTATTGTCTTTCAAATGCCCTTGGAATTTAATCTTTTCATTTTTTGGCCTGTAAATGGGATATACATAGTAAGTACCTTTAAACAAACAAAATACATTTTTTTAAATTCATTAAACATTTTTTTCTAAAAAATCGATAAAGAACCTGGATAACAATTTTTTTTTAAAGTTTTTTTTTAAAGTTTTGTTATTGCTTCAAATCAAAGATATTTACAATCGTTGTTGATTATAACATTTGATCTGCCCGGATAACAAGTTGGTTTTGAAAGAAGCAGAGAAATTAAAGGCCTAGTCCACTCCAATTTTCAAAAATTATAGCATGTTGTAAATAAATAAAAGGTTAAAACTGCCAAATACCACTTTTCTTACTACCATCTCAACAACCATAAGCCTGGCACATCGGCATCTGCAATTGCGAGCTCCTCGCTCATTTGCTCAGTACTTTTGATGAAGGAATAGATTTGTTTCATACGGGTTTAGTGTAAAAATAGTTTTTTTCTTTGTCATCGGAAGCAGAAGTTAGTTTAACCTCTAGATGTTAAATTATCATATACATGTACATTATTACAGTAATATTATACTACAATTCAGAAGCTTTAGTTGTCTGCTCCATTCAAGTGTGTGATTTTTAGTGTGTGCTAAAAAAATCTGTGCCATATTATATGAGGTAACCAAAAAAGGCTGAGCAAAGTGGCTATATTACTGACATTTGCATTTTTGGAAAGAGCAACTCGACTTGAAAAAAATAAGCACAAAATCAAAATTTGTTGAGGACTTATTGTTGAAATACACCATTTTTCAAACCATGTCATGTACTACATATAATTTTTAAAATTTACTGCATCTGCCATTATGATTCAGGCAGACATAGTTTTGTCTTTGTCAGAAAAGTTTTTCCTGACTAAAATCTGTGCTACACACATTCACAACATTGTGATGTAGTAAATTTTGGCAAGCAATAAATATATGCAAGATAATATTTATAAACATGTACATATACTAGCCTAAATACAGTGATATTTTCAGCAACATATGTAATCCTTTGCAATGCATCGACACAAGGATGTGACGAGAACATTTTTTTAAAATGAAAAGCGTGTTTGCCTGTACATGTAACATGTTCATTAGTTCTGATAAACTGCCTTTTCATGTTGAGTAACTGTAAGATGAAAAAGAAAAATATAACTTTACACGTTATTTTGAATATAACTGGTCACATTGTATTTATTGGTATTTATCGAAGCAAATTTGATTTATGCATGGACATTATATACTATTGATCCCTTAATTATCTTTCTTTTCTACACCCGACTGCTGGCCTGCACCCTTGCAGGGCTGCTTGCAACCTAGCAGGAATGCTGGCCTGCACCCTTGCAGGGCTGCTTGCAACCTAGCGGGAATGCTGGCCTGCACCCTTACAGGCTTGCAGGGCTGCTTGCAACCTAGCGGGAATGCTGGTCTGCACCCTTGCAGGGCTGCTTGCAACCTAGCAGGAATGCTGGCCTGCACCCTTACATGCTTGCAGGGCTGCTTGCAACCTAGCAGGAATGCTGGCCTGCACCCTTACAGGCTTGCAGGGCTGCTTGCAACCTAGCAGGGATGCTGGCCTGCACCCTTGCAGGGCTGCTTGCAACCTAGCAGGGATGCTGGCCTGTACCCTTACAGGCTTGCAGGGCTGCTTGCAACCTAGCAGGGATGCTGGCCTGCACCCTTACAGGCTTGCAGGGCTGCTTGCAACCTAGCAGGGATGCTGGCCTGCACCCTTACAGGCTTGCAGGGCTGCTTGCAACCTAGCAGGGATGCTGGCCTGTACCCTTACAGGCTTGCAGGGCTGCTTGCAACCTAGCAGGAATGCTGGCCTGCACCCTTACAGGCTTGCAGGGCTGCTTGCAACCTAGCAGGAATGCTGGCCTGCACCCTTGCAGGGCTGCTTGCAACCTAGCAGGAATGCTTGCCAGCACCCTTGCAGGGCTGCAGGTTTGCTAGCCTGCATGCTTGCAGGGGGTGCTGGGTTGCTAGCCTACACGCTTACTAGCTTGCGGTCACAAGTTCTTGATTTTTAATTGGATGAAATCTTTCCCTAATTTACATATTTTGCTAGTTGCAAGCTAGTCGCTGGCTAGCCGCTAGCTGCTGTGCTCGCTTATCACAAGCTAGCAACTCGCTTACCAATTTTTCTGTAAGGGATGCGGCCGGGGTCCAGGGCCTGCTTTAGGGCCCTGGAAGCTCTGGGGTTCTAGATGATCTCTGGTGCAATCTGAGCCTTATTTTGCAGCATTTTACATGTGTATTTAGTTAAATAATTCCCACTTTTTTTTAAAATAAATTACAAATTGTACAAAATGCATGATGAATTCCTTTCAGACTTCCGAATACACGGGTACTTGATACTGTTTCGGTCTTATACTTCTGAGACCATTTCTTGGTCTTCTTTTGCTGATTTTCTGCCATTTGGATTCTGTGTCAATATCCATGCATTGGTTACAGCGATCCATATGCTGAAACAATCTTTTGCTACTTTGTCTTTTAACATAGTGGAAATACTACATGCTAAAGTTAACAGACGATATTTCTCATTCAATTCACAGATATATATACTGGGGGAAAGAAAAACAAAAAATGAAATTGGGAGGGTTGGCATCTATATGAGCATGTCTTGATGAAACATTATAAAAATATCCTGTAAATAATAATGTACAAGCATTTACCTAAATAAGTTAAAAGTATATAAATTCTTTGAATTTGTTCCTCTAATTCATTTGATGTTGCTACAATGTAGGTTTCTCCTTCCAAAGTAATGATATTCTTCTTAGAATAATTCACTATTATATTCACTTTAGCATCTCTATTTTTCATAAATTCTTCGTTTTTATAAAGGTTATTTTCCCACATTCTGAGCACGATTTATAGAAAATTCAAGCAGTTCCAATCGTGTAAAAAATAAATTGTCAACATTTTAATGCAGTATTTCCTTTCGAAAAGAGAAAATGTATTGAAAAACTAGAAGCAACATGTATAGATGGAAGTAATCAAGTACTACCTACTGTCTTGTGCAAAGGTACATGTATGACAAAGGAGCAACCATGAAAATGGAGAGGCAAAGAAGGCATCAAAATGTTTTTTTGTTAAACTATTTCCAGTTTACGATGTCACATGTGAGCAAGCTTCAATCTTTGATATTAATCTGATAGCTTTGCATTAAAAGGAGAATGGTCCACACTTTAGGCTTATAAAAGTTCAAAATTTACCTAGGCAAGGAGATTGATTTGAAAAAAAAAGATATAATTGAGGTGAAAATGACAGGTGGAAACTGGAAAGCCTCACAAAAGACTGAGAGAGAAAAAAGGATTTATCAGCCTACTTAAAACTTGAGTTCTGATCAAGTGATAGCATTATGAAAAGAGATGTCTAGAAGCAATCAAGATAAAGGTTGATTATGTGGTGCCAGAATCAGTGTAGACTGTCAGGTTTTGGAATTATCAAAATGATAGGAAATTGATTGAATCTTGCGGAAAATCACATGCACAGATTTGTTCTGCTTTAAAAGTAGTTCTTGACGCTGGTTAACGCTGAATTGAATAATCAGTAGGATAATAAAACACAAACCTGTGAAATCACATCTGAGTCAAGAAAATCATAGAGTGAACATCAAGTCCGGAGATATCCTGCAAAAGAAGAACAAATGTGGAAGAAAAACAAGAGATAGATGTTATTCTCCAAATCAACAAATAGTTTGCAATCTAAAACATCACTGCACTATATAGCTACTTGTGCCCTTTTTCCAGCCAACAATGCCTAAGCAGTACCCATTCATCCCCATTCATTTATACCATCCCTTATGTTAATTGAGAGCTGATTTGATGAGATAACCACCTGCTAGTGACCTCGCAGGGAGGTCTCATCCGTCCATGCCAAACTACTAGTGCAGAGGGGCTTTAAATGGTATCACATTATTTTTGAAGCTACACCAACCTTGAATTTTGTAGGCAAGCTTTCGTCCACTCCTGTGGACTTTCTCAAGCAAAGTGATCGGTTACATGCATGCTTTCACGTCGGGGAAACTGGCAGAACTATTAATGAGCGATTAAAAGAACATAAAAGAGCCCTCAGATTGAGTCACACATCCCATCAAGCTTTACCTGAACAATATTGGATGGGATGATGCCCTCATTATTGACTTTGTAAACAACTTCTGGTCAAGAAAGGTGAAAGAGTCAATATGGATTAGAGGATTAATCCTACACTAAACAGGACTCTGGGTACCATTTTCACCTATCTTTGGTCCAGTGATCACAAGACACAAGGCAGCACTGAGAAAATCTGTGACTGAACACATGGCTTGAGAAAGTCCACAGGAGTGGACGAATCTTGCCCACAAAATTCAAGGTAGGCAGAAGCTTTAATAATAATAATAATAATAATAATAGTGGGTACCGGTACTTGTATAGCGCTCATGTCAGTCAGATTTGACCATCCCAAATAACATTATATGATTATCCCCAATCGATGAAAGTTTTCCATATTTTTAAATTTTAAATGGTACCGGCATTCATAACTTCTGGCAATGATTTCAAAAATTATTTTGTAATCGTGATGTTTGTTTTTTCATAACTCAAGAATGACAGGTTGTCTGCTTACAGTAAATAGGACATTTATTGAATACTTCTAGATGTAACTGTAAACTTTATTATGTCACATTCTCAAGAAATATTAATCAGTACAAATCTATGTTTCACATATTTAAATATTTCAAAACTTGGGAAGGGTATGAATAATTTAGTTGTTAACTGTAGTTTCCTGAATAAAATCCAATAATAATTCAAATTCAATAATAATGATTGAAGAATTGATACCGGTAGATCTACTTGGTGACATTGTTTAGTTTTTCTCAAGTTTATTAGATGGGGAAAAAAAGTGAAAACCAGATCAAAATACATTGTACCGGTAGTTGTTTTAGCCATTTATCACACATACAAGATACAAGATACAAGATATTTTATTTGGTCTTTGCAAACAAGTTACACATCACAGAATTCATGCATTAAACAGCATGTGAAGAAGATTGTCTGTATTTAGACCTAATGCATAATATGCCATTTAGAACATTTTACTTCTGCCAAGTTTCTCACTTAAGCCATTTGATTCTCACTAAAGCCATTTAATTTTCAAGATTGCAGTAAATCTAGAAATGTACAGTGATGTCAGAAGGTGAATAGGACAAGAGCTAGAAAACAGCTTAAGTACTCGAGTCAGAAAAGGCCTGTCTTCACTATCTCAAGATTGCCAAATATCCAGCTAGTTGAACTCTCCCGATCGCAAACTATCCAGCTAATTTGCGTCTTCATCAGACCGAAGTAGCAATTAGAAGGATATTTGGTCAGGATTGTCATCCCAAGATATATCTTGGGATAGTTTGCAAAATATCCAGCTATTTGTCCCGTGCGTCTTCACTAGACCGAAGATTCGCAATACGCGCTAACGCTGAGCAAAATATCTCGAGCTAATTTCTTGAGGTCGAGTTTCAAGTTTCGAGGTCGAATCTGGAGATAGTGAAGACGCGATTTGTTACTTCGGGATTATTTCCCAAATCAGAAATAGCAGGCTATTTGTCAATCTCGAGATGATGAAGACGCGCCTCATGTCGCTCCTGGGTCCTGGTCAAAACGACCCATCAACTGCTTCAATTTTAAAACAAATTACACAGGGTACAGTAAGTTCATCCCAATTGCCTTTCAATTCTATGCCAGAGCTCTCAAAATTACAGTCCATCATAAGTTGTCATTAAGGTGAAGATAATCTCTAAATTGTTGTTAAAACTCAACTCTATCCTTTTTCTTTCTTGGTCTAAACAATTGCACATCAACTGCATTGCACTTACAGCAAGCTTTGCTAAAAAAAAATCATTCAATTCTACAATGTACACCATGCAGAGGTGAATATGAAGAACATGTATATTAAATTGTTGTTAAAACTGAAGTCAAAACCTTTTTCTATTTCATGGTCAAAATAACCCATCACCTGCATAATGAACAAATTACTCAGAGCAAACTAATTTTCTCAAAGTTAAATGCCATTCAATGCTACATTATATGCCAGAGCTCACAATTACTGTATATTTACATTAGTAAACTGTTGCGAAAATTGAAATCAATACTAAATGTATTCTTTCTAAAAAAGGTCTCACACTTCTGAAAAGTACTTCGCAATTACCTCCAGCACAACTAACAGTTTTCACATAACTGCTACAGTGAAACTAGTCCATGACAACGACATACATAGCAAGGACTCAACTGAATTTCAAATAAACTCAAGAGAGAAGAATTCAAAGGTGCAGCTATTCTAGGCCAACAATGGTTGTGTATACAGTCGAATGTTTTCTGTAATAATCTTGCTCTGGAAGTGTGGGCGTAACAGATCAAAGAAAAAGTGGAACTCCGGTCCCACTATGTACAGAGAGTCTTGGGAATGCTCGACCCTCTACATTGATGCAATCCATCATAACCTTTGAAAAGTTATTAGAGTAACAGGCTTGTTTGTTGCCCTTCATGAACCCAGAAATGGTAATCCAGAATTTCCTCAAAATAATCAGAGTGGTTTTTAACAATTTGTTGGTGTTTTATTTTTGGTAGGCTAAAGAGAGCGGGAGTTGGTTTAGTATTTTTCTTTTGTATTGGGGTTCGGGTTTCTCTGCTTTTCTTTTACTTTATTTCTTTTCTCAACAATACAGTGTATACTTGTTAAGGCGTTGACTTTTAAAGGCCAATTGCCTTTTTTGTTAACCCCACATTCCCATAAAATATGCTCTTTCCCTTTGTAACAATCTTGTATATACCTTGTATCTGTTTACCATGTATATCATGTGTGTATGTTTAATGTTTTTTTATAAATGAAATGAAATAAACAAATAGAAACATCCTCCTGAGGAGACAATGTAACAGCTATGTAATCAACAAATTCTAACAGATTAACGCATAGTCTTACGTTCACGTATTGATTTGAGCAAGACCTATTTCATGCCATGGCAAACCTTGCGTGTAGCCTCTAGGGGTCATCTCTAACGAGCGCACATCCTGACAATACAATAGTCTAATGTGGATCGAGCTTAGATCTCTATTATTAGGTAGAGCTTGACTGCTTGTGGATGAGTGGAATATATACTCCACGGTCCTATTGAGTTGTTTCTTAATCTGTAGTGTCGTGATTTATATTTGAACTTAATCCATTCCCCAATTTACTACTGTATAACAACTGCCGACTTACCTTTTCCTTTTTCTTTCCTTTCTCGCCTGTAGCGAGCTTTCAGTTTACAGTGAAAGTATTTTTTTTTCTTTCTCCCCCCCACTCGAGCTCTCCCTCTCTTTCCCACTCCCGCCCCCTCTCTTCATTTCTATATCCCACATTATTATCACTCTTATCTCCCCCTTTTGTACATAGTCTCTTCTCCCCACCCTTTTTTATTACTCAGTTAAACCATGTGTATAATCATATGGTTATTGTTTATAGTTATTTGTTTTAGTACTAGCTTTAGCGCCTTTGACGAACATTTCTTGTATTAATCTATTATATAACCAGGCTGTTCTTGTTGTTTATGTTATTGTTTTTGAGGGACCTGACCTCTACAAGCTAAGCTTTAATTAGGTCTCCTCGTCTTTTCTTCTTTTGTTTTCTCATGTAAATGCATTGTGTGAACTTGATTCTTATAAGTGTTCCTCTTATATACTTTGCGTGTTATACATTTGTTAAATTGTATTACTTTTATGTTGGAAGAAAGACAAATAAACTTGAACTTGAACTTGAGAATCAGGCATGCATTCCCATTGTCGTACTATCTTCTGGTTGCTATAAAGCTCTGCATGGTGTCTGTGTGTTACACTGGTGAACCACCGAGACAGTGTCATGGTACCTCATAGCACTTTTGTAGAAGGCTTAGAAGTAGTCTTAAAGGGATCCGGTAACTTTGTCTTTAGATCCTTTTAACAAATCCATGATTTAGCTCATGCCGCAATGATAATTATAAACCTTTTAGGTCAGTTAGGAATCCAATGACTTTTACAAGCGGATCACCTGTCTGATTATCAAGATATTTATGATTGGAAATCAAAACCAAATTTTGTGTTTGCCAAACGATTTTCATATAACACTTACATGTATTAAAGGGATCTGGTGACTTTGTCTTAGATCCTTTAACAAAATCCTTCATTTAGCATGCTAAAATGAGAATTATAAACCTTTAGTTCAGTCAGAAACCCAATGACTTCTACAAGCCGATTGCCTGTCTGATTATCAAGATATATATGACTGAAATCAGATTTTTTGTTTGCCAAATGGTTTTCATAACATTACAGTATATTGGGGGAACGAGTATGGTAAAACTGGTCACTCAAAGATTTTTACTTTTTTGAGGCACTTCTTGCTTGATCATTTTGAAGCGCAATTTTTGTATTGGGGCTTCAATATTGCACCATATCGCAGACACTGATAACATTAGGGTCGTGCATCTCAAATTTAACATTATTAAATAATGCCTTTAATGTGTTGTAAAGGTTTTTTGAGGAATTTTCGAAATTGTATGGTAGACATTTACCGTAAATAACGTTGTATAAACCGCCCTCGTGTATTAACCGCACCCCTCTTTTTCGCCCTTAATTTTTTTTTTTTTTTTTTTTTTTTTTTTTTTTTTTTTTTTTTTTTGTGTGTGTGTGTGTGTAAGATCATTACGGTACTGTAAATTAAAAAACAGTAGGGACCTAGGATAGAACCTTGTGGTACACCATGTAATAGAAGAAAAATTGGAGGAATTATTATTATAAACTACATATTGAGATCTATCAGAAAGATTACTTTCAAACCAAGATGACAGACAATTTTGAGTGTTGTTCTAGTTTCCGAGTGGTGAGTCAACACACCGATTACCGAGCTGGGAGACATTGCCAGGCATAGCGCCAGGTGGAGGGGCATAAATTGAAACTTTAAAATTTTTTTTTTTTTTTTTTTTTTTTTGGTGTACCGTGTATAAACCGCACCCCCGACTTTGAAATTTTTTCGGCGGCAAAAAAGTGCGGTTTATACACCGTTATATACGGTAAAAGAAATTCCAAATCATCTCTTTATTTAACCGCATATTATGTACCTCAATGCTTTCGAATATACACCAAACGTAAACAGGCTACAAACAACAAATGTTTTCCATTTTCAATCCTACAGAATAAAAGGGATTTCCCTTTTATCCCTTAATCTCTTTTCTCTTCAAGACAGCCATAGTGACCATACTATACCATCAGAGCTTAGCAGAAGAACCGAAAGCTAAAAACACCTTTCATCACAAAATAAATCTGTAATTTTTATTCATAAGACAACTCCCAGAAATGTAATGGAGCATTATCAAGGCTTGCATAGACATAACTACATGTAATGGCATTATCATTACCAAATAGTTGAAATGCTTGAAGCAAATTGAAGTCCCAACTGCCCATTTATGTGTACCGGTAGCGGAGAATGTGACTTTCACCTACATGTCCATATAGTTTGGTTCACTTTTTCATTGTTATCATTCCTCAAAATTAATCAAACTATCCAAATAGACCAGCTTACTAACAATAACGTATACTTTTTAAACAAAGGAAATGTTCTTGACAGCCTGAAAGATTGCCTGAGGCTTGCCCAACATGGCAATAAGTCATGTATGCAGATTGCAGATTGAATTCAAGTATTGTAGTTTATTAATTAATAACAGGTTGATAGAATAACTCGTCACCGGTTCCTCCAGAAAGAAACATCCATACATTCGGATATCATAAAATTGATACATTGCTTCCATACAGTTTCTAACACAATATCATCACATGGACAGAATCCAACTCTAAAAGCAACCGCGCAAGAATAATGCTATAAAGACATACACTGTCTAATTAGCCTGGTCACTGTAATAGAAATCATCAGCACCATTGGAAAAATGTGACAGATGAATTACCAACACATTAACTGCGGTCTCATTAAACTAATTAACAATGAATCATGAAAGCCATGAGTGGAATGTGAGGGTCAAATTCTGTTCAATTTGTCAATTTAAGTATCTCTTGATATTGATTACCGGTACTTCCTAGGGCTATATACATTTTGTATACATGTCAATTCGTCCATGGGGAGCTTGAGCAAGTGATCAATGGCAGCACTATTCAGCAACGTTGAGAGATCAATTATTCCCCTCATTCCAGGCTACATGTATTGTATTTAAACTCGCCTATATATGGAACTACATGTATGAACAAATTGGGTGAAGCTGAGAAGCCGTGATGAATCTCAAGTATGTATTATAAAGATTCTAAGATGGTATGTAAAAAAGTGTTAAAGGGATGGGGTATCAAGAAGTAATTGTTTTTCTAAAAAATTAAACATGTCATTTTTTTTCCAAATTTCAGACAACATTCTTGCCCATACATTGTTTGTTTTCAGAGATCTTGCATGTTATTTGAAAAATGTAGCAATAAAGGGAAATATCATTGTTGCCATTTAGAAGACAAAAATATGCAAGCAATTTAATAATTTAACCCTGAATATAAATCTTGCTCTGGTAAAAATTGACTGGGTAAAACAATTTTATATTAAATTAAATAGCCCTCTAGATTAAAAAATAAGATGAAATAGATAAAAATCTGTGTTGTGTACTTGCCCAAGATAATGTGGTTGATGTATCCAAAATTTGATTCGGAAAATGAAACCCTGTTAACGTAAAATATCCACAAAATATGGTTAAGATTAAAAGGAAGGTGTCGGTATAATCCATTTCAATCTGTGGGAGTTTCAAACTTTTAGTGAGCCATTTGCCCTTCTTTATTAATTCTACATAAGTTTTAAAAATATTGTACCATCATTATTTGTACTATTATGAGATATTCTAATTTCATAAGCAACATCACCATTAAGATGCAGTTGCATAAAAACGGTTTGTCTTCATTATAATTGTCAATGTTTTGTGTGCAGCACAGTGGACACAAAAGGTGTCACTTACTATCACAAACATCAATCTTTGTATACATTTACATGACTTAAATCCATTAATCAATAATATAATAAAAAATACATGACAGACTGCCTGACACATCGCATACATCCATTGTCTTGCAAAACAATACATATCGATCATGCAATAATTAATGCATGCTCGATTCATTCATGTTTTGTTACCACTCAAATGTTAGTCCATCATAAGACATACCAGGATATATTTCACCCGAGCACAATGAAACTTCTCACTGATCATGTTAACATATTGCTCGCAAAACACAAAAGAAAATATTCCAGGGATGAAATATTCATTCTGTCATGTCTTGCAGCCATTTAAGTCCATAAATCAATAAAATATAATGAAAAATACATGACATACCGGTACATGTACATGTACATGTATATATTTCACCCAAGCACAATGAAACTTCTCACTGATCATGTTAACATATATTGCTTGCAAAACACAAAAGAAAATGTTCCAGCGATTAAATATTCATTCTCTCATCATTTCTCATGTCTTGCAGCCATTTAAGTCCATAAATCAATATAACATAATAAAAAATACATGACAGAAAGTCTGACGCATCGCAATACAGCATACCTGTCTATCACACGATACTTAAAGAGAAGGTTGAATTCTGGAAAGAGGTGAAAAATATTTTGTGTCACCATTATCATATAATAACAGGATGTATGGAAGAACATCAGAAAAAAAATGTTCCCTGAAAAGCATGGCTCTTTAACTTTATCTTTAATGCATGCTCGTTTCATTCATGTTTTGTTACATAACTCAAATGTTTGTCTATGGTGAGACATTATTGTTTCAATCTAGCACAATGAAACTTCTCACTGAACTTGTTAACATTTGCTTGCGAAACACAAAAGAAAATGTTCCAGGGATAAAATATTCATTCTCTCATGTCTCGCGGCCATATAAGTCCTGGCAGGAATTAATTCCTTGATATGCTGGAGCGCTGTAATGGCAGCTGGGCTAAAGCCGGGGTAATAGTAAATGCGCCTCGGAATAGAATATCTAGATAGACGGCGCTATAGAAATGTGAATGTCTATTATTATCATTATTATTAAATCAATATATTATCATAAAGAATGCTGTACAGAAACCCAGACACATCGCTCACAGCCACTGCCTTGCAAAACAATACCTGTCCATGGTGCAATAATTAATGCATGCTCGTTTCATTCATGTTTTTCTTACGACCCAAATGTTTGTCCATACTAAGACATAAATATTTCACCCCAACACAATGGAAAACCCTCACTGAACATGTTTACAAATAGGATCACTCGCGAAACACAAAAGAAAATGTTCCAGGGATGAAACATCATTCTCTTAAGTCTCGCGAAGCAATTGTTGCGTTTGCTCCGCGTGGGTTGCGCGACAAGCCTGCCCCCAAGCAAAAATCAATGCCCTTTACACTTGGAATCTAACGTTATAGATCGACACGCCTTTTTATAGAGGGCAGCGGAACAGGCCCTTTGTGGCCCATGAATGTGTATTGATTGAGAGATGTTGTTTTTTAACTGGACGTAGACGGCCCCTCATGACATCTTAAATTATGGACAGACTTTAAGGGCCTTCCTTGTCTTTTTGGGGTCAGATGGATCTGCAGGGTACACGTAAGGGAGTTTAGAAGCCATTTTTATTCACTGAGTAAATAATAAACACTTGGGATACACCAGGGCCCCACACGATTTTTGGGGTAAAGGGATCCAGATATACATTTTAGCATTTTAGCAGTCTGTATGCAAATTCAAATTTAAACTTTATTTATTTCAATCCAAACAGATACACTGTAGGTCCATTCTCAATTTTGCATGATCCCTTGGATTCTAAATTGAGGGGGGGGTCCATAGTTAGAGTGTAGGCCTCAGGGAAAAAATACATGGGGGCTCGGGGCAAATTAGCCCCTGAAATGCCAAAATGAGCCCCCCCCCCCCCCGAATTTGCATAGCATTCAACTTCAATGCAAAACAAATTAAAGAGTGTTATTTTTATGCAAGCAAGCTTGAAAAGTAGCCCCCAAAATGTTTTTATTAATTGTTCCCTGATAGGCCTGATATATAGACAAGCCTTTGATAAAGTATTGAAATATATGCAATGGTTAGTGTGTATATGTACATGTAGCTTGCTTTATATATTCCAGATAAATAATTAGGTGATTCGACAGTTGCCTCAGCGAGATTGAATTGCTCTGCTGGACATTACTGTGAATTTACATGAGATGTGAAAATGTAGGCCTACATGTATGTACAGATGTTCATGTGTGTATTTCATTACAGATTTAGGGAATATAGTTTCAATTAGTGGTTGTCTTGTGCAAAGTTTATTGATTTTGGTCCAGGGATGAAATTAAAAATTACATGTCCATTTACAAGGTTCCACTCCCACAAACCCTGGTGAATTCACACTAGATCAAAAGCTTTGGAAAATCAAGATTGAAAACAAAATTAAAATCAAATTCAATCAAGTTGCCCTTGGCTTAGTTCTAACAAAATCTGATAAAAAGAAAGAATTTTGTTTAAATACAAATATTTTCAAGGATAATATGTATAATTATCACTCGAAAATAATAGAAACCTGGCCTTCCCGAAACCGAACCCTCAAATATAGAGAAATCGCCTTTTTGTGTCAAGGACCACTTTTATGATTTCACTCAGGTGACCTTTATTGTGTCTATCTATTTTTAGGATTTTGAAAAGAAAAGGAATCAGAGAAGTACTTTTCAAGATAGAGTGCTAACTTTGCTTGATCTCTTGGGTACATAGATTTAGTGACAGTTATTTCTACATGGACAGTTACGTAAATAAACTGGGCCCCCTAGATATGTGCATAATCTATAGAGTGGAGAAGTGTGACATCATCAAAAATCTATTTTTTGAATTTCTCAATTTTTTCTTCATATTCCGAAAGAACACCAAAAGTAATGTCCAAATGTCGAAAACCAATTGAATATGTTGAGTATTGGCTGAGATATGACCATCTGAATGATTATATGTCCTATGGGAGCTCAGTGTTATATGCTCTGGCTCCTAACCATTAGGAGCCAGAGCATATAACACTGAGTTCGTATGGGGAGTATATTCATTCAGATGGTCATATCTCAGCCGATATTTAACATATTCAATTGGTTTTCGACATTTGGACATTATTTTTGATGTTCTTTCTGAATATGAAGAAAAAATTGAGAAATTCTAAAAATAGATCTTTATGGCGTCACAGCTTCGGTACTCTATATGCATCAATGCATGCACTGGTGTTACATTGTATGTGTCGTTCAGTACGTGGTTGATACAGGAATACATAGTATAGTAGAGATACATGTACCATACATGTACATGCACAGTAAAACCTGTCTATAGTGACCACCCAAGGGAAACACAAAAGTGGTCTTTGAAACTAAGGAAACAAGGGGTTTGTAGACAGGTGGTCACTAGAGCAGGTTTGACTGTATGTATACATTTGGAGGTAAATATACATTTGTATACACATTTAATGTGAAATCCAACCTAATAATGGCAAACCACTCTAAAACTTTCAGAAGAGATATGTGTTAATGTAAATGTATCTTAGGGTTCAAGACATTTGGTCTAGATGAGACCCCAAAAAACAAAATAAAGGTAGTGTCACAGAACTACTGAAAAGTTTTCTGAGAGACTGATATTGATATTCGATGGCCCATATGAAATCAACAAAGTTAGTGACAAATCCGTTCTTTAAAGGTGTAGCTGTCTTTCCAGCTGCCTTTCCAACAAGTTTTTCTGATGGTTTTCAAAAAGAGAGTGATGAGATCAACTAAGTCACTGTAAAAGGCCTTCTGAAAACTGTCTAAAGTTTTGAAACTGATGCCCCACGAGTCATGACACCAACAAATTTGGTGTCGAGGGCCTTCTGACAACTTTTCTGGGATTGTTTAAACGACAATGAGCGCCAATGACACCAACAAAGTCACTGTAACAGGCCTTCTGAAAAACTGTCTGAAGCTTTGAGGATGATGCCCTATGATCAACAAAGTCAATATCGCTGCCTTTCTGTCAAATTTTCTGAAGCTTTTAAAACGACACTCATTCCAATGGCCCATGAAACCAACAAAGTCACTGTAATGGTCCTTCTGAAAAAGTTTTAGCCCATGAGACCAATCAAGTCTGTGTATAAGACCTGGTGAAAATATTTTTGAGGTTTCACAAGACTGATAAAAGCGATGGCCCACGAAACCAACAAAGTTGGTATCTATCTATTATTCTATTGCAGCCCTTTTGAAAAGGTTTTTGAGGGTTCATGAGACTGATGAAACCAAAAAGTCAGTTTTGAACGCCTTTTTACAAGTTAGTCTGAGAGTGGGTAATGACACAAGGAAAATGACCCGAAGAAAATGACTTTTCATTGCGGAGCATGATCTAAAAAACGTGAATATACACAAAATTGAATAAGAATCTTTCTGATACCTGCCCCTACATGTAGTTGCATTATGCAGACTCTTAAAGATAGGACAAAGTAATTGATGCAATGTTTTTCACAGTACCATTGCATTTGGTACAAGTACATTGTAGATCACTTTATCCCAGGGAGAAAAAATTGGGGGCTACTTTTCAAGCTTGCCTGCATAAAAATTACACTCTAAAATTGTTTTGCGTTGAATTCTATGCAAATATACGGGGGCTCTTTGGGGCATTTCGGGGGCAAATTCGCCCTGAGCCCCCGTGTATTTTTTCCACTGCTTTATCCTGGACAAAAGGGTGGCAAAAGGCATAGAAATTCTGAATTACAATTCAGATACATGTATGAACTTCCTTCACAAAATCTGTCAAATCAGACTTAGGGTCTGCTCCCTTTAGACTATAGCCTACCTGCTTGAGCAAATCCACATAAGATTTCAAAGTCCTATTGTAATTTGGGGCTTTTTTGTATGGAATACCTGACTCTCCTTTCATTTGCCTGTTTGGTACAGACCATTTACTTTGAAGATGTGGGGCCATAAAAAGGGGCAAGGTCTAATGGCTCGACAATTTAAATACCCTGGGATTTTTAAAGATAAACTCCAGTACTGGTAACAAAAAAACAAAAAATTCTCACAGAATCAAACGAAACTTACACTGAATGTTCAAGATTACAAATAAATGACATGTGCCAAACAATTTTGAAAGAAAATGTATACTGGCTGAGTAATGAGCATAGAAAGACAGGGAAATCAAGGTAGTACTAGCCCCGACACCATGAGTGTTGTCCCATATATAGCTTTCTATGTGAGTGCTTGTTACTTTACCAAGACTCGGTCAAATTTATTAAGATTTTGATGACTCCAGAACCTTGCAGTGCACACCAATACTTACATGCTACATGATCAACTGTTTCTGATCCTTTCCACACCTTTTCTTTCACAATGCAATCGCATTACCAGTACTAAAGTTTATCTTTAAGTTGAGAATCAAGGAGATGTGAGTCAGGTAAAAAAAAATATATAAATATTTTGGGGGGATACTTTTCAACATTGCCTGCATGAAAATAACATTCTACAATTTCTTTTCCATTGAATTCTATGCAAATTTAAGGGGGCTCTTTGCTGATTTTTGAGGGCACTTTTGGGCATTTCAGGGGCTCTTTTGGGCATTTGGGGGGCTTTTTCGCCCTGAGCCCTGTGTATTTTTTTCACTGATGTGGGTTATAATTGAAATCTATGCATATTATCATTGTGAAGGCCTTACAAATGATATAATATTAATAACAACAATAATGATGATAAATCATGGAAATTTAAAAAATGCAAAACCCTCAATCTTTTTAAAATTAAATATTAACAATTTATGTTAAATAAGTATAATAAATTAATAATCAGTATTAATAGCATGGGCAAGTTTGACACTTTAAAAAAAATCTATTTGTTCATGACAGTAATTTTCAGTATGTTTTTTTTTTTTTTTTTCATGTTTTTTTTTTTTCCTGTATTGTGTTTTGGGGGTAGGCTTTCATATAAGGAACCCCTCCTTTCTGACCATCCCAAATGCTCTCATAAAATGATGTTGTCATTTTTTATCACTATCTTGTTTTTTATCATTCTATTCTGTATTTGTATGTTTTAAATGTTTTTTATGAAGAGTGTTGAATAAACTTTGAATTTGAATTTGAATAATAATAATTTACTATACAGTGCGTCCCAAAAAAAATGAAACGGTTTCTAAATATGTATCATTTATTAATTATGGTTGTGATTAAGTTATGATAGAACATCGATACTTCTCGGTTTCGTTTCTTCTGGGACGCACTGTATTATGTAGCACTTCTAAAAATTAAAATCAACAGATGCATTACATGTAGGTAACCGCACTATGTCACTATATATTTCTTTTCCATGTTCAAGTTACAAGTCACAAATCAAGATCATTGTAACGTTTCCCCTTCCCCCTCCTCTCCCCCCCCCCCACCCCCCCCCCCCCTTCACCCCCATCGCTTCACTGCCTTATCATCTTAACGGTAAAGACCAGTATTGGAAACGCCCCAATTTCAAAAAAATGAAATGGAAGCTCTTATTACCAATCATGTGAAAGAATATGTTTTGACTAATACCTGATGATAACAATTTTGCCGAGAAACCGCCTACTAATTGATATATTTGGTAAATTAGATTATCTTCATGGTCTGTGAGAGATAAACGCACGTGTCGCGCACGTTTGCGTATAGTCCCTTATACATCTTTTTGTGTACAGTGCTTGTAACTTTACGAAGACTGGGCCATATTTCTTATCATTTTGATGATTCCAGAACCTTGCAGTACACACCAATACTTATATGCTAAATGATCAACCTTTTCTGATCGATTCCACAACGTTTCTTTCACAATGCAATCGAATGACCGTAACTGGTCTTTACCTTTAATAGTAAACCAAAAACAATACCTTCTCTTTAATCACTTGCCTTGGAATTAAGAGGTCCAGGGTTATCTTCTTACAAACTAGGTATTACAAACCATTTGAAATAGTGCTGTAGTCAAACGTTTAACCGTCCGGTATCCGACCGCCCATGGCGGATTCCGTTTTCAATTGGACGGTTTCGTTTACCCGTTTTTTTTTTTTTTTTTTTAAATTTTTAATTTTTTTTTTTTTTTAATTTTTTTTAATTTTTTTTTTTTTTAAGTTTCGATTTATGCCCCTACACCTGGCACTATGCCTGGCAATGTCTCCCAGCTCAGTAATCTGTGTGTTGACTCACCACTCTGAAACTAGAACAACACTCCAATTTGTCTGTCATCTTGGTTTGAAAGTAATCTTTGTAATAGATCTTAATTAATTTTTCTCTGTCATCTTGGTTTTTTTTTTTTTTTTTTTTTTTATAAATAAATCGTTTAACCGAAAACCGTCCGGTTTTGACTGGCGGTTAAACGGAATTGGAGATATCCGTGATGTTACAGCACTAATTTGAAATCTCCATGGAAGAAAGAACCACATCAGTTTCACAATAGGGGAGAGGGGATTAAATAGGAGGTGCTCTTTGTCCCCCTCCTGGTCAAGAATGGGTCTTCAAAGGGGATTTGAATGGGAGGGGGGGGGGGGCATCAGAGGGGTATTAAGGGGGTATTGAAGGGGCATTAAATGGGACATCATAAAGGCTTCAAGCAGGTCATAAATAGGCTTTCCCTACAGCCTTCTTAATGAATGGATAAGAGCATGGAGCTACAGTAGCAGAATAGATACAATGTGAGAAACGAGAGCCTCAGACTTGATTGAAGATTAACTATGGTGGTCTACATGTAATTTTGTCAAGCCTAGGATGTCTAACTGCAGACAAGACACTGTAACTCAAAAATCTAAACCAAAAACCATCAAAAACTTTAAGAAGATAGTCGGAAAGGGTACACAATTTGATATTCCAAGTCGGGAGCAAAGGGTCCTAAAGGATTTTAAAATCCTGTGGAAATACAACAAATAAGTCTTAGAAGAAGCAATCCTTTGAATAGGGTGCAAAACACGGTGCAGGATATAGAAATCCAAGTGAAAACTCATTGACTACTGAATTTTCTCATTCCTAATGACTTAACAGAGGCAATTACCGGTAATAAACTACTGTAAACTTTGGGTAACCCGACACATGCTCCGCCGACGATTGCTCCGCCGACATTTACTCCGCAAAACGCGACAATTGCTCCGCGACATTTGCTCCGCGACATTTGCTCCGACGTCAAATGCTCCGCCGACACTTGCTCCGCCGACATTTGCTCCGCCGACAGTTGCTCCGCCGACAATTGCTCCGCCGACAGATGCTCCGCCGACAATTGCTCCGCCGACAATTGCTCCGCCGACAATTGCTCCGCCGTCAATTGCTCCGCAAAACGCGACAATTGCTCCGCCGACATTTGCTCCGCCGACATTTGCTCCGCCTGAAGCGACAATTGCTCCGCCGACATTTGCTCCGCCGACAATTGCTCCGCCTGAAGCGACAATTGCTCCGCCGACATTTGCTCCGCCGACAATTGCTCCGCCGACAATTGCTCCGCCTGAAGCGACTATTGCTCCGGTGACATTTGCTCCGCCCAAAAAGTGTCCCATAAACTACAAATGCTACTAGTACTACGACAAATGCTTCGCCGACAATATTTTTTTTACACGGGTTATTTTCGTTTCTTTTTTTTCTTCTTCATTTCCTGAATGCATTTCATGAAATAATGTAGATGAAATGAAATGAATGAATGTTGATGAAGTGGGAGGAAAAAGGAGTTACCTAAAAGTCATTTCGAATATACTGAAATAACTTTCCATCTATCACTGTACGTCCCATATAATGTACACTAAACACTCATTACATGTCGTGGGAAGTTTTTTTAAAAAAGTAGAGCAGCAAGCCACATTCCCCAATACGCGCATACCTCCTAGTTAATTTCAAACAGCTCGTCAATATGTAAGACCTGAAATAACCTCAATGCAAGCAAGCACATGCATCTTACTACAATGTACTAGTTCATCATGGAAGTTCTAGAAAACAACAGGGGAGGGATCAAAATAAGCTTTGAAGGGCACTTATACGTAGAGAAGAGAACCCATTCAGACGGGAAAATTAGATGGTAGCCTTTCTGCTTATTCCCATTTATACAAATCATTCTGTTGCAGTTTGATGTTAGTTCTTCATAATAAGCCAATATTGCTCTTCTTCCGGTGGCTCCGTGAGTCCCTTAAAGTCAGTGAAAACAAAGTACTCGAATGAGACGGGGTGTTTTACACACTAATATATATATAGTAAAGCTACATACACTTAACTGAAGGAAAGAAACCTATAGAAAACGGACTGGATATTATTGAAAATACTATTCTAAACAAGAATGTACTACATTACGTTACAATTTCACGAGAGAAATAGAACTCGAGATGGGGAGAAGAGAAGAAGTGATGAAATTGAAAAAAAAGACTAATAGCATGAGAGGAAAGAAAAGAGCCAAGAAGACAAGAAAAGGGTTTTAAAGGAAAAGGAGGAGCAAGAGAGAAAGAGAGAGAGATAGCCTTGTGCTTTGGATCAGCTAATGAGTAATACATGAAACAGATTTTGAGCGGAGTAATTATCTTTCGTCGGAGAACTTGCATAAGGAGCTATAACTTGATTTTCTCTTTTTAATCAAACATGGGAATAGCAAAAAACGGCTGAGCATTTATTGCACTAATTACCAGAGGAGCATTCATATCTTCCAAGAGGCCGCACTTTTGGATCGGAGAGCAATTTTATTTTTGGCAGAGCATTGTCTTTGAAGGGGTACTTTTGGGGAGGAGCAACAATTGTCGTAGTAGCCTTTGTATTTTACGGGGCAATTTTTGAGCGGAGCAAATGTCGGCGGAGCAATTGTCGGCGGAGCAATTGTCGGCGGAGCAATTATCGGCGGAGCAATTATCGGCGGAGCAAATGTCACCGGAGCAATTGTCGCTTCAGGCGGAGCAATTGTCGGCGGAGCAAATGTCGGCGGAGCAAGTGTCGCTTCAGGCGGAGCAAATGTCGGCGGAGCAAATGTCGGCGGAGCAATTGTCGCGTTTTGCGGAGCAATTGACAGCGGAGCAATTGTCGGCGGAGCAATTGTCGGCGGAGCAATTGTCGGCGGAGCATCTGTCGGCGGAGCAATTGTCGGCGGAGCAACTGTCGGCGGAGCAAATGTCGGCGGAGCAAGTGTCGGCGGAGCATTTGACGTCGGAGCAAATGTCGCGGAGCAAATGTCGCGGAGCAATTGTCGCGTTTTGCGGAGTAAATGTCGGCGGAGCAATCGTCGGCGGAGCATGTGTCATGGAACCAAACTTTGATCCTTGTTGAGGGGTGCTTTTCAGAAAGTAATGATGTACAGCGCTCAATGCTGGAAAAAAAATATATAAAACTATTTGGGGGGCTACTTTTCAAGCTTGCTTGCATGTAAATAACACTCTTTAATTTGTTTTGCAAACTCTTTGCAACTCTTTGCAACAAAATTTGGGCTCTTTTATGACTTTTGGGGGCTCTTTTTGGCATTTTGGGGGTTAATTCGCCCTGAGGCACCGTGTATTTTTTTCACTGGCTCAATGTAACATATAATGAATTTTCATTTCATATTTGCATATTCAGGTTAAATAGCCCTTTGCTTTCAGTGGGTGACTCAGAGTGATAGAAACAGACAGATAGTCCAGCATTGCACAGGTATACAGGGGTAGGGCAGTGTTGATTTAACAAGGTGTCACCAAAAGTAAGGCACACATCGAAGGACAAAATCAAAAGGAACGGTCACGTTTGACATGGGTAGCATGCCAGTGATTATATCTCCTGTCAACTTAAGGCCCCATTTACACGGCTGAAAACGTAATTTTAAAAAACATTTATTTATAAAGTTGCCATTTACACTACTAGAAAAAAAAACATTGATACTACATGTAGGTGTTCATTCCAACACTGAGAAAAATTAATTAAATTTGTCGTGTTTTGAGAACATGCACAAACACTAGACAAACTAGAGGGCCCAAATTCACAAAGGAGGTTTGTCGACAAACCTTGGTTTTCGTACGTCATATGACGCGTTTTACACGTTTTTTACAAACCTGGTTGGTAAAGAACAAAGGAGGTTTGAGCTCAAACCTTGGTCTGAGCTCAAACCTTGCTTTGTGAATTCGGGCCGAGGGGTCTAAAAAGGCAACTTCCGACGAATCTCTGAAATAGGAGGAAAACCCAAAGAAATACGGTTTAAATTAATACATTTGATAGTAAAGAGGCATGGAATAGGCAAGGACGTACAAGGGCAGGTCCAAGGTATTTGGATTGTGACGTATGGGACATTCAGAGACTTTAAACAAGAAATAACAACAGATGAAATTATTTATATGGCTATCTTTTGGTATGAGTATGTGGCTATTGTATTTGTGGAAAGTTTTAGTTCTGACCGATTCTTTAATTAATTTGTAATGTAACTAATGTGCTGTGTGACGTACGGGACCGGTCCAATAAATTATTTCATCTGTTGTTATTTCTTGTTTCAAGTCTCTGAATGTCCTGTACATGTACGTCACAATCCAAATAGCTTGGACCTGCTCTTGGCAGAAACTATATTTTTTTCCTTCTCATTAAAGGTATAAGTTTACGAGACCATTTACCTAAAATACTGTAAAAAAATTGAAAAAACCAAATGTCCCCCCCCCCCCCCCCCTCCCAACACCAAACGCAAAAGTATCCCAATTTTTAAGGATAGAAGAATAAATGGGGAAATAATTGCCAGCATAGAAATGAATTTGCTTAGAAATGGACAATTTGTAGTACGGGGTATGTGGTACTGATAGAAGTAGTAGTCTATATAGTAGCAAAGCAGTATAGTACATGCATTATTATCATCATCTTCATCACTGCAGGTGTTGTTGTTGTTGTTGTTGTAACCATTTACTTACTGCTATCAGCATTTACCATTTGATTATCATCATCATCATGATCGTCATCACTATTTCTCTTTCTTTCATTTTTGAAAGTTACAATATAAGTTTTTCATGTAATGATTCATCTTCATATTACTCACATTTTAGTCTTTAGAATTCTTACTACATTAAACTGTATTATACCTCAAACCGCAGTGCATCAATAACCACTTTGCAACATCATTCATATAAGTCCATATATGCAACAGCGTTTTGTAGCTACCGCGCGGCGCCCGAGTTTGCACGCCGTAGCTCAGCGTACACCATCATAACATCCGCTTCAGTACCGCGTCATATCACTGCGATCCCCATACACATACAAACTACCGCATACTCACAGGCACAAAATGTCACCAAATAAACCACGATTTCATGATTTTAGAATGAGAGAAATCTTACCAGTGTCTCGGAAACAGGAATATCTGCTATCTTTGATTCCGAATGTCAGCTCGTTTAACCAAGACAGTTCAAAGGATGCTCAAAAATTCGCAAAATATAAGCCACACAGTCAGATTTTCCGTTGGAAATCGGCTCTTATCATTTTCTGAGAGTCAGTCTCGAGAGTGGTGGAGGGCGTGAATAGAAGTCGATTGTTGACAATTGCATGCGCTGTTCTTTTCGGTAAACTTACTCCTCAAATTAAGTCGTTTCTATGTTATGATGTTATCGACAAAGCATTCATAATCACATTTTACAAAGTTGCAGTCTGCTTTATACTTCATTTGAATTAAATATTTCCACAAAATTTGAGTTTTGTTTTGACGTGAGGGCGGTAAAATTCTTTTAAATGATTTTTTTTGTTTAAAGAAGCCATGTTTCCGACGGGCGGGTAGGCGATATTCCTACGTAAGGTTGTGTTACAGGTGTTTTATTGGGTAGTAAAATGTTTAACGTTGATTTCCCGAGATTTAAAAGGTATATAATCATTATTTGACTTTGAAAAAAGACATCTCCAATTCCCTTTACTTCTTAATTCGTATTGAGAGAATAAAATTCATATCATTTAAAAATGATTAGATTTGAATTAGGATTTGCCTATCTATGGTTCCGCGGTATAAAACGTACGTGAGAAGTTTGGCCTATATAAATAGAGATCTACTTGTAAATGAAATGTTGTTTATTTATTTCAGTTTAAATCTGCTATTTGCATTTGAAGAAGAAAAAAACTGGATACTGGATTTCATATAATATATTCCATGCGAATAGCCACGAACCTCCTGATCGCATACAAAATATAACATTACGTAACCATGAAGAACAGAAGTATGCAGCGAACGAAAGAGGGCGGCATGATGCTTTCAAGAAAGCGTATAATATGAATAAACAAATATGAAAAAGCAAAAATAAAGACAAAATGGGAAAATGTTACCCCAATGATATATACTTCTATAAATATATATTTTTAATTCCTGCTAACTTTCTCTTTGATCTTGGCACTTATCTATTTGTGGTTTGCTTGTTTGTGTGTTCTTTTTTTAATTACAACAGTATAGTTACAGACCTCCACTGACACAAGACCCTCATATAATAATAATACAATCTTGGTGTTAAACAAGTGCACCTTGTAATTATATGTAAAAATATATAACAAATTGGTTTCTTATGGGTCACAAGCAGCACTTTCAGCTTCCACTTTTTTTTTAAAGAAAATCTTTATTCAGATTACAAAGTTCTGGTATGGGGTCATGAATTTGGTTCAAATTAACAATTTCGGAAGCATATGCGTTTTTACAATATTCATTGATCGTTGTCGCGGTTGAAATCGAGTCTAAAGTTATGAAATTATAAATAATAAACTCTTTATGTTGTATAGCTCCCTCTCAAGGTCAAGATATTAATTTAGCTATAAAAAAAATGTTTCTTGACTAAAATCGACTGATTAGCTATTCCCGTTTGGAAATTATATATCACAACTACATATTCTGAGTTTTTCATGGTCGCAGTTACCATTGTACGGCCATAGGCGCTATTTGAAATTCATCAAAATTTACCAGGAGCACCGGTAAATTTTTATATTCAATTTTTTTCGAAAGCAGAAGTGTTTTAGGGGCTAATTTTTGTAGTGCTTATAATACATCCACAGGGGCACTCATCCAAATATAACAGAATTGTAAAGATTCACTATCCACCCAGTTTTCAAAATTTCCCAAAACTTTGTATTACCTTTAATTTATATTGAACTAATTAATTTGCATAGAAAATGTTTTTATACTGTAAAAAATGTTCCTTTTTATAATGTATCCGAAAATATTAATTTGAAGTATAACCGTCACATTTTACCTTTTCGATATTAAATTTGTTCTGTCTTTTTCCCAAATTGTAGAAATGTATCACAATTTACATACTCGATTAAATGATCACTATATACTAATATTTGTTTTAATATGTCTATGTTTATAATGTAAAAGACAATGTACTATGTCTAAGCTCTAAGACAAATTATTTTCCTCTTTATAATTTTGTATATCGATATCTGAATAAATTTAAGGCAAAAAAGCTTTTCGAGGTCTTTTACAAGATAAACGAAATGTTTGGTTGTTTGTTTCGAACTTCTAATTTTGTTTCAATAAAAAGAAAGGCCATTTTGATAGGCATATCAAGATTTGCCTGAAATGCCGTTCATATTTTTTCAATATAAGATATTAATAAGGTCGGAGGCAAAAAGAGTTCCAAAATATTTAAATGCGATAAATGTGTTTATATTTTCTCTTCCAAATATGATTTACTCGTCAACGTAAGTCGTTGGTGGCGGTATACATGTCTTGAACATCACAACTAACCTCCAGTACGGTGGCCGAGTGGTTAAGGCGTTGGACTTAAGTTCCAATGGACGTAATGTCCGCATGGGTTCGAACCCCATCCGTACTAATCCGAGATATTTTTTAAAGATTTGTTACAGTACCCTTATATAATTTTGTGTGTGTCTCTCGCTCTCAAATACATCACAAAACAAAAAATTAACCTCCCTTATGCTATGGTCACATTACCCAAAAGTAGGCTGCTCGGCGGCCGAGCGGCGAGTTTTTAACCAATTCTGCCCGGAGGCTGCCCGGCCACCGAGCGGAGGCCGCCCAGGCACCGCTCGATTTTAGGCCATCGCTCGGTCGCCGCTGAAGTTTTAGCGCGGAGTTAAAATTTGGGCGGCGCCTGCTCACTTTTCACTCGCCGTCCAAAATACGCTCGGTGCCTGGTAGGTCGCCGCCCGGGCACCGACCTAATCGCTGGGCGATGCCTAATTCCAGCAGCGACCGAGCAGGCTACTGATCGGCCGGTCGCTGCTCAGATTTGTGACCATAGCTTTACACGGAGATTGGTCTACTTGTGTTCAAATGGCCACGAAATGGCCTATATTCTTTTTATATTGTATTATATTTTATATTTTTATAATCCTGAAGAAAGTAAAATTGAATGTCCTTGTTGTAATTTAAAGGTTTTTGGAGATGAATTCCACTATATTTTTGTCTGCCCTTTTTTCAAGAAAGAAAGGCAGTTATACCTAGATAGACAGTTTGTTGTGAGTAACCCTAGCACATTTCACATGGACAAATTATTTAATAGATCTAGCGTTAAACAATTAAGAAAACTCGTAACATTCATAAGAGTAATAATACAATTCTTTTCGTTGGTTCCTAAGGCTGAAAGGCATGGTCCTATTTTTGTTAATAAAAGTTTAGTTACTCGTTGTGGTAGACAAACCAAACCACGTGATATTTTAGACTTATAACTTTAAACTGTATAGTGTATACTTAGTCTTTAGCTCATGTTTATTGTGTTTTAGAAATATAAAAATGTATGTATCATGTCTATTTATTTTATTATCATATTTTACTTTGTTTTTATCAGGGACGTGATAGAGAAGGACTGGAATCAAGCCGCTCTCCTTTGACCCCATGCTCCAAGCCGCCGAAAAGTTATGCGCTAATCTGCAACTGCTGACCAGGTGGTGAGATAAAAAAGCGCATGAATTTCAGGATTTAGAATTCCTACATCAGAAAATGGTATCACAGCAACTGTTCGCTGTCCCTTTCAATAATTTCTCATCCATTGTAGAATGTGTAAAGAGTAGAACAAGCGCACACACATTGTGTAATTTCATCCTTTTTTTAACTTCAAAAATACAAAAAACACGCAAAAACACGCATTTAGCAAACTTAATGTTATTGAAGATTGTAAATCATGGATCAAATAACGGGACATTAAAACATGCACAAATTAGCGCATTATCCTAAACTATTGAGTTTTTGTGAGGATGTAATTTTTCTTTAACCAACTCTGGCAGACAAATTATAGGAAGGACGGAGTTCTAAATTTGGAAATATGTTTGATGCACTATTCCCAATACAATCCCCATATAAAGTTTTTGATTTACACTGAAATTTTGCCGGTAATTTAATATTTTGTAATAAATGTAAAACTGGTGCCTGGCTTCCGAAAGTCCCCGCAGTGGAAGCAAGGTTCGGAGCATGGAACTTCAAAGCCAAGTGGAATGTTACACATCCCATTGTTACGCTTTAGAACTCACGAATTCGTTGAATAAATTACAAGAGTTGGCCGGCTTGATTCCAGTCCTTCTCTATCAAGTCCCTGGTCTGAGAGAGGAGGAGTGGGAGTAAAAGAGAGAGGGGGTTGTTAGGTGGAGTTGTCTTGTCGAGGGAGCAAGAAAGACACGCATATGTTGCTGTGTCGGGTCAGCTGTGTCGGTATTCTTGCTCGATCCTCTTGTACTATTATTATCAATGTAGAAGTTTGAAGTCGGTGAGATGTATAATGTCGGTCGGCCGACAAGTTTTTTTCTTCCCTACGAACTGTGACTTTCTATCCGCTGTGACGACTTCAGAGTGACTACAACAACAATACTTGTATTTCCTCGTAGTTTCACTTTCCTATAATATCAGCTAAAGAAATCAGAGGTTTAAAATGTTCGGAAAAACTGAATTCAAACAAGGATTAAAGGGACTTTGTAACATTGTTCAAATGAGAGGAAATGATGCTAAGGTAGTGACTTCAATGCTAGATGTACAAATAAAGATAATCTGAAAGTTTGAGTGAAAACGGACCATTATTAACGATACAAATTGGAAAAACTGATCTGATCGATTCCTTAAATTCTACCAACGATATCATTACAATTTAATTACATTTTAGTCGAATTTAAATCTTCACAGAGCAAAGAATTGGCTCTAAATACCATTCCAGACATCTAAGTGTTGACAGATTATGTCTTATTTTCATGGAAAAACGGTCGGGAAAATTCAAAAATGGTTGGGAGAATTTACTGTAATCACTGTTAGAGGGTGTCGCACAGTGACACCTTGAAAGAAAATCGTAAATATCTTTGTGGTTTGAGAATTTTTTCGCGATTGTTTGCATGTTAGAGGGTTAGTACAGTAGAAGGAATATAATAAAGTAACATTTCATACAAAAATTACGCAATTTTTTCATTAACCTTCAACAATGTTACCGAGTCACTTTAAGAGTCAACAACGGTACAACGAATCGTCTTCCTTTCTCCAGGGAGGTGAAAGAACAGGAGGCGAAACTCTTGTAATTTATTCAAACGCATTCTTGAGTTCTAAAGCGTAACAATGGGATGTGTAACATTCCACTTGGCTTTGAAGTTCCATGCTCCGAACCGCGCTTGCACTGCGGGGAATTTCGGAAGCCAGGCACCAGTTTTACATTTATAACAAAATATTAAATTACCGGGAAAATTACAGTGTAAATTAAAAACTTTATATGGGAATTTTATTGGGAATAGTGCATCAAACAAATTTTCAAATTTAGAACTCCGTCCTGCCTTTAAATTGTGTGCCAGAGTTGGTAAAAGAAAAATTACATCCTGTCAAAAACTCAATATTTTAGGATGATGCGCTAATTTGTGCATGCTTTAATGTCCCGTTATTTGATCCATGATTTACAATCTTCAATAACATTAAGTTTGCTAATGCGTGTTTTCGCGTGTTTTTTTGTATTTTTCAAGTTTAAAAATGAATGAAATTACACAAGTTTGTGTTCGCTTGTTCTACTCTTTACACATTCAACAATGGATGAGAAATCATTGGAAGGGACAGCGAACAGTTGCTGTGATACCATTTTCTGATGTAGGAATTCTAAATCCTAAAATTTCATGCGCTCTTTTATCTCACCACCTGGTCAACAGCTGCAGATTAGCGCATAACTTTCCGGCGGCTTGGAGCATGGGGTCAAAGGAGAACGGCTTGATTCAAGTCCTTCTCTATCACGTCCCTGCTTTCTCTAATATTTTGATAAAACGCCAAAGCTTCCGCGCTACGCATGGGAGGAGGAAACTTCATTTAGACAAGGATTAAGAGTCGAGAACGGTACAACGAATCGGCTCCTATCCTGGGGCGTCGCCAAAGGGGGGGGGGGGTGTGGGGGGTGCCGCTGCCGTCGGGAAAAAAGAGAAAAGGGGGAGGGAAAAAAGAGAGGGAAAGGGAAAGAAAAGAAAGAAAGGAAAGAAAAGAGAAAGGAAAGAAAGAGAAAAAAGAAAAAGAGGGAGAAGAGGAAAGAAAGGAAGAGAAAGAAAATGAAGAAAAGGAAAAAAAAAGAGAAAAGGGAAACAAAAGAAACGGGGGGTGAAGAGAGGAGAGAGGGGGGAGGTAAGAGCCTGAGAAAGGAGGAGTGGGAGTAAAAGAAAGGGGGGTGGGTTGTGGGTGGAGTCGTCTCGTCAAAGAAGCAAGAAAGACATGGGTAAATATGTTGCTGTGTCGGGTCAGCTGTGTCGGTATTCTTGCTCGATCCTTGTTTACTATATCAATGCAGAAGTTTGAAGTCGGTGAGATGTATATTGTCGGTCGGCCGACAAGTTTTTTTCCCTACGAACTGTGACTTTTTATACGCTGTGACGACTTCGAGAGTGACTACAACTACAATACTTGTATTTTCTCGAAGTTTCACTTTCCTATAATATCAGCTAAAGAAATCAGAGGTTTAAAATTTTCGGGGAAACTAATTCAAACAAGGATTAAGAGTCAACAACGGTACGACGAATCGTCTTCCTTTCTCTATATTTTGATGAAACGCCAAAATTTCCGCGCTTCGCGAGGGTGGGGAAAACTTCATTTAGACGAGTCGAGAACGGTACAACGAATCGTTTTCTTTCTCTAATAATTTGAGGAAACGTCTAAGCTTCTGCGATTCGCGCAGAGAAGGAATAACTGAATTCAGATAAGGATTAAGAGTCGAGAACAGTACAACGAATTGTTTTCTTTTCTCTATATTTTGATGCAACGAAAAAAATTCTGCGGGAGAGAAAAACTTCATTTAGACGAGTCGAGAAAGGTTCAACGAATCGTCTTCTTTCTCTCGTAATTTAAGGGAACGCCAAAGGGAAGGGAACGTCAAAGCTTCGCGCAAGAAGGGGGGGGGGGGAACTGAATTCAGATAAATAGAGCTTAATAAGAGTCGAAAACGGTGCAACGAATCGTCTTCTTTCTATAATAATTAAATCAAACGTCTAAGCTCTTCGCGCTGGAAGGGGAGGGGGGGGGGAACTGAATTCAGACAAGGATTAAGAGTCGAAAACGGTACAACGAATCGTCTGCTTTCTCTAATAATTAAAGGAAACGTCAAAGCTTCCGCGCTTTGCGCGGGAGGAGGAAATTTCATTCAGACAAGGATTAAGACTCGAGCACGGTTCAACGAATCGTCTACTTTCTCTAATAAAATAATGAAACGTAAAAGCTTCCGCGCTTTGCGCGGGAGAGGGGAAATTGAATTCAGATACGGATTAAGCGTCGAGCACTGTTCAACGAATCGTCTACTTTCTCTAATAATTTAATGAAACGTAAAAACTTCCGCGCTTCGCGCGGGAGAGGGGAAAACTGAATTCAGTTACGGACTAAGCGTCGAGAACAGTAGGCCGACACCGAATCGTCTGCTTTTTCTCATAATTTAATAATACGTCAAAGCTTCCGCGCTTCGCGCGGGAGGGGGGAGAAACTGAATTCAGACAAGGATTAAGAGTCGAGCACGATTCAACGAATCGTCTACTTTCTAATAATTTAATGAAACGCCAAAACTTCCGCGCTTCGCGCGGGAGGGGCAGAACTGAATTCAGATAAGGATTAAGAGTCGAGAACAGAACACCGAATCGTCTGCTTTTTCTCATAATTTAATGAAACGTCAAAGCTTCCGTGCTTTGCGCGGGAGGGGGAGAAACTGAATTCAGACAAGGATTAACATCGAGAACGGTACAGCAAATCGTCTTCTTTTCCTAATAATTTAAGGAAACGTCTAAGCTTCCACGCTTCGTGCGGGAGGCCTTACACCGACACCCCCTAATGAGCTCGTGATTCGCTTGCTCACTACCGCCCCTCCCTAAAATAAAATCCTAGCTCCGCACCTGCATTAAAATATATAGCTTTGATGTTGACTAAGTTGACGAATTAATTCGTATATTTATGTCATCGAGGAAAATGATCATTTGCGCATACGCAAATACTATAGATAGTCCATAGGAAAAACAATTTAGCCTTCGGCCCCGGGTTTATAGGGTTAAATTTGTAGATATTGGGACATTTAATTTTGTCGGTAATTGGTGACTAGTTTTGTCGGTAATCGTTGGCCTCTACACCCCCCCCCCCCCCACTGAAAAAGGTCTAGCGATGCCCCTGCTCCTATCTCTAATAACTTAAGGAAACGTCTAAGCTTTCGCGCTTCACGCGGGAGGGGGGGGGGGGGAACTGAATTCAGTTAAGGAATAAGAGTCGAGAACAAAGAATCGTCTACTTTCTCTCACAATGAGACGTCAACGCTTTGGGAGGAGGGGGGAGGGAACTGAAATCAGACAAATATATGGCTAAGAGTCGCGAACGGTACAACGAATCGTCTTCTTTCTATAATATTTTAATGAAACGTCAAAGCTTCCGCGCTTCGCACTAGAAGGGGGAAACTTAATTCAGACAACGATTGAGAGTCGAGAACGGTACAACGAATCGTCTTAATTCTTTCTCTAATGATTTAAGGAAACGTCTAAGCTTTCGCACTTCGCGCGGGAGGGGGGAAACTGAATTCAGACAAGGATTAAGAGTCGAGAACAGTAGAACGAATCGTCTGCTTTCTCTAATATTTTTAGGAAAGGTCAAAGCTTGCGCGCTTCGCGCGAGAGGGGGAAACTGAATTAAGACAATTAGGGCTTATTAAGAGTCGAGCACGGTTCAGCGAATCGTCTTCTTACTCTAATAATTTAAGGAAACGTCTAAGCTTTCGCGCTTCACGCGGTAGGGGGGGGGGGGGACTTCATTCAGACAAGGATTAAGAGTCGAGAACGGTACAACAAATCGTCTTCTTTTCCTAATAATTTAATGAAACGTCTAAGCTTCCGCGCTTTGCGCGGTAGGCCTTTCACCCACCCCCCCCCCCCTTTAGGTAATTCGCTTGCTCACTACCGCCCCTCCCTGAAATAAGATCCTAGCTACGCGCCTGCATTAAAATATATAGCTATGATGCTGACTAAGTTGACGAAGTAATTCGTATATTTATGTTGTCGAGGAAAATGACCATTTACGCATATACTATAGATAGTTCATAGGAAAAAAAAATTAGCCTTCAGCCTCGGGTTTATAGGGTTAAATTTGTAGATATTGGGACATTTAATTTTTTCGGTAATTGGTGGCTAGTTTTGTCGGTAATCGTTGGCCTCTACACCCCCACTGAAAAAGGTCTTGCGACGCCCCTGCTCAAGACGCCACATGTCAAACTCATGGTAACGAATGGGTAGTCACATATATGAGTTAAAAAGAGTCACTTCTTTATTGACAAAAACCATTGTAAAATCACAACATCCCTTCAGAAGGTAATACATGTATTTGTATCCAAGGTTAAAAACACAACTGTTTCATGCATACTGATAAAACATTAAAGTTCAGCTCAGCTGCTCATCACTGGAAAGTCATCATAATGGATAAAATAACAGATCAAACATGATAAGCTAATACAAGAACACTGTAGTATTCCAGCAGTATGTGTCTGGTTACAAAGCATTCTCACATTAGGTTTACCTTACTTTAATCTAACTCACATGCATTTTATACATTGTGACATGTATCAGAAGGTTCAATAAAGCCTGAAAAGTAACAAATAATTTTCCAGGCCCAGTTAATAATAATGCTGTTTTCATTATGTCTGCACTCCTAATTTAGTAAAGCCCTCATATAACCAAGACAAACAAAATACACATTATTATGTTAGTCTGAACATGGACCTACTACAAATGGACTAATAATGAGAGTCTTTCTTTTGGTCACATCATGACCACCGCCACCTGATAATAGGGACTTTTAGATTTGCACGTCGACAGCTTTGACTGTAACGTGTGACGTCATTTTAAAGCACTGCGCATGCGTCACGTCGTCTCAGTCGGCGATCGAGAATGCGTCAACCTTGAATTTCCTAAATCTAGTACCGTACTAGTATATGCCGCGTGCGCATAAAATATACAGTTCCTTAGGTAGACAAAGGAACATCCCTTCCCTGCTATAATGTAAAAATGTGTAGAACAGGACACATGCATATTCACCTGTTCCACACATGTTTACATAATAGCAGTGAAGGGATGTTCTTTGTCTACCACAGCAATTGTTGAGGGTAGAATGAGGAACTGTATATGTTGTCCTCTTTCTTTGTCCGTCATATTCATAGTGTTACTTTCTGCATGCATGTATATCGTCGAGTGCCATCTAAAAGATTTCTAATTGTAGTCAACATGGGCAGTTGAGTACGTTGACACTTATGATCAGTCGGCGTTCGTCGTGTTCTCGTCCACTCAATCTAAAAGTCCCTAATGTGTATGTTGATGAGGACATTCATTTGACGAGACAATGTCGATTACGTAATCATGCATCATCACAGACAAACAAAAATTGTAAATTTTTTCAGATTCTTTTCGCTGGGCCAGGGTCCAGTGTAGTTTCAGGAAAAGTATCGTGACTTAAGACAATGAGAGGAGCAGTGAACCCCAAATTATTACAATTTGTGTGATATTAGATTGATTATTAAAGAAGTGGACACTGGTGGACATACATCTGGACCTGCCAAACTTTGAAAAATACATATTCCTTACTGTTCTATTACCCTCTATTCCTTGGAAATGGATAGGATAAGTTTTAAAATGTAGTTTAAAATCAATGTGTTACAGCCACATTTTCAGGTTTCTCTTGTAAACTACTTCTAATTTCCTATTAAAAACTTCATACACGTCAATATTCATATGTACTCCACAACTGCACATGTATTTTCGTGATTTTAAGCAATTCAGTTTCTTTTGCACAGGCATTTTGTTGATTTCTTCAAGGCATAGTTTGGGTTTTTTATGTCTGACTGGCGGCGGTCGTGGTGAGATCAAAGCCTAGAAGCATGTTTGAAATGTCATTATGATACTTTTGACAGAGTCAGGTGCATGAATATATTAAAGTACCGATCAGTGTCCATGGTCTGAAGTTTTTACTGTTACATTGAGATTGCACATTTCTCAGTGTCGATTACACGAAGTGGTAGTCTTGCTGCCATGTAGAATGTTGGAAATGGTATCATCTGCACAAGCACAATTATTACGCAATGAAAAGAATACCTTCTCAGATCCCCGCTCTTGTATAGCCGAGTGGCGACCTATCTCATTTGAATTTTTAATTACTTTGAATTTCTTTTGTGTGAAGCACTGTCTTATCACCTGGAATTTGCACACACATTCAATACACTTTTTGTGTACATGGTACACAATCTCCTTCCACCTGACATTCTCCAAAAAGATGAATACCTTCTCAGATCCCCGCTCTTTTATAGCCGAGTGGCGACCTATCTCATTTGAATTTTAAATTACTTTACATTTCTTTTGTGTGAAGCACTGTCTTATCACCTGGAACGCTGGTGCGCCTGCGCATGGAGCGCCAGCACTACCGGTGTTTCTTCAAGTGTTAAAACAGGCAGGGTCACACTTCGGGTGCAATTTCTCGAATAGCACTTGTTTCCAGCACTCATTTTTCTGCTCGTCATAGCTTCCCAAACGCTGCATGCACGCCAAGGGCTACACTTGGCACGTGTGGTGCAAATTTAAACCCAGCACCCGTGATTAAGCACTTCATTTTTAGCGTGTATATAGTCGTCATTTGTAATTCCGATGAGTCCTTCGTTTGTAGGTCAATGCAGTCGTAATTAAACGATTCCATTTTGAATAGATAGGGCCTTACAAATGATGAAGCCAGTACTGCACATCATTTGTCCCATAGGCATTCATGCATCCTCTTGCTATTAACATGTATTTGCATATTGTTGATATTGCAAGTTCATCGTCAATTTTCGCAATACAGGCGTATATATACTGCTTTTAACTTTGAAACCGACTGATGTTTATACCACTATTTTCTAGTGTTCATTTAGATGAACATGTAGATATTTCATTAAAAAAACCTGTTTGAAGAGAAGCTGATGGGAATATGAAGGAACTACGTGTACTTTGCCACGAGACAGTGTGCTGTGAAAATACAATAGAAGAACCGTCTAAATAACCTTTTTTGGCTTCTCCCCTGCTCACGACTGTTTTAAAAGAGGAACGCGTCTCTATTCTTTGAAGATTACACACTAAATAAAGTTAAATCAACGTGAACCTAATTTTGAAATAATCATCGACTCGAAAAGCAACTTTGGTGGACGTTTGTACGCGGGAGAATGATCTCTAATTTGCTGCAAAGTTGTGGAACAAGCTTTATACATCTTTGGAAGCCAGCTTCAATTTCTGAAGCCCTATCTACTTTGCTAGACAACACTGGATTGTTTTGGCCAAATTTGCCCTGTTTAAGTGAAATCTTGTTTTGGTGACCCTATCATGGGAGGCGATCTGTACAGCACTTTGTTATTGCAAAGTAAAAGGGGCGCCAGGCCTAAATCAAATACTTTTTGGATTCGATTGGATCGATTAATCATACTTCTGCATTGAGCGTACAGTAGTTTTAGCAAGATTCAGTATGTGGTCTTCAGGCTTTGGGATTGTTGTTGGCAAATTCTTCGTACTTTTTATTGAAACTGGCATCGCGAAGTCTTTCGGTGTTTTTATTCCTACAATGGTCGAGCGTCTGGAGTCAGACTATGCTACTGTCGGATTGATATGTAGCTTGCCTGCAACATTTATGTACCTCTTATGTAAGTAAAATGTGTCAAACTGTTGGTATTAGTGGTACTAGTTAGCAGTAGATGTAGAAGTAATTATGATAACGATAATTAGACTACTACGTATCATCATCATCATCATCATCATCTTAATAATTGAAATATTATTAACAATAATAATAACAATAGTAACAATAATAATATTGATAATAATATTTAGGATGATAAAATGATAAAAACTATGATAATACTAACAACAACTTCAACAACTAAAATATTAATCGAGATAATAACAAATATCAAAATAGTCATTATTGGTCAAAAGTAGTAGTAGTTATTATTGCTGTTCTTGTTGAACATTAGTGGTAGGGGATAGGAGCTACGCCCAACCCCCCCCCCCCCCCCTCCCCTCCCCCCATTCCTCTCGCTCTTCGTCCTTGTCGTCCTCCTTCTCCACCACCTTGAATGGAATTCCTTATTTATCTGTGTAATCGTCACCTCATATTCGGGTAGCAATATGGTCTAAACATGTTGTCATGTAAGTATAACTCTGACATTTGGATGGGGAATTCGTAAACGTTTCTAAAAACAGTGTTTACTTTTGCACGTAATTACCTCACGTTTTTCATATATGTATCTTTAATTTAGTATCTTTTCTCCATATTTGTCAACATATTAGGTCCTTTTGTAACACTCGTTCTGCAGAAGATCAACCACCGTTTTGTCGCTATGTTAGGCGGAGTGTTGTGTGGATCATGTATTATTGCCAGCGCTTTCTTCAAAAACTCAGTTACTGTAGGAGTCTGTCTCGTTTTATCAGGTAAGCTAAATATCGTTTAGTTTAGCTATGTAATCGAATATTTCATTATGTAGCTCATTTTTGTGCCCTGCTTGGTAGATAGAGAACCATACATATACGGTAGCTTATGAAGGTGCCAGGCTGAATAAACATGACTTTGACGTCATTAACGCTATCCGCATTGCTCAACTTGCGCTGCATGCAACGCAATGGACAGCGGGAGTTATAATTATGTAGCAGTCCCATATGTATTTCCTGATCATTTTCGTGATTACATACGCGCCATTTCGTAAAATTATAATTCAATATTTTCGCGCCAGCATTGCACCAGCCTATTACTAAAGGATTATATGGAACTATACATGACTTTGAAGTATGATTCAATTGATATTATGTCAAATTCATTGAGACGAAATACATCATTCGGAGACAATCTTTTTCTTAGTCAAGCTATCGACTTCATCCAGCCTAGGACCAACCCCATGCAGCCTAGGACCAATTCCATCCAGCCTAGGACCAACTCCATTAAGCCTCTCATTAACTCCAGATATACAGTGCGTATCAAAGCTTATCAGAAAAGTTGGTTGATTCCCATTTAAGACTTATTAGCTATGTGACCTACAAATATATTTAATTTAAAGGAATGACTAATATCCTGTTAAATGATACCTTATTCAAACCTCTACTGTTACGCATGACTGAGCAGCTACCATTTTAAAAATGATTGTTAAAATCATATTGTACCAAGTTCGGGCTGAAGCATAAAGTCTTTATTAATTTCATATATAGCCAAGTATGATCTCTATTTAAGCTTGCACCAACTCCATCCAGCCTATCACCAACCAAATTCCATCCAGCCTACCACCAACTTAAATAAGCCTTATATGAGCCCCATATATCCCTGGATGGAGTTGGTGCAAGCTTAAATACAGATCGAACGGGGCGATATATAGAGTTAATGTAAGGCTTAATGGTGGTAGGCCTAATGGAGTTGTGGAGTTGGTGCCGTATGGGCTGGATGGAGTTGGTGCTATAGTTTGGATGGAGTTGATGCTAGGCCGTATGTAGTTGGTACTGTATATGATGGATGGAGTTGGTGCAGGTTTCGATAGGAATTGTGCGAGGCTATACAAATGGAGTTAAAGGGGAAGCTTACCCTTAACATCAGGGTAAAATTCCATTTAAGTTGCTTGTAATAAGAGCAGAAAAACGAGAGCAACCGGTCAGTGAATAATACAGAAAACTTTCATCAGTTGGGGATAATGATAACATGTAGTTTTAAAGCTTCCACTCCTGCGGACTTTCTCAAGCTAAGTGATCAGTCTGAGTCACACGTTTGCTTCGCTGCACTGCATGGTGTCCTGTGACCCCCCCCCCCCCCCCCCCCACTCCGGGGTCGGAATGACCGCATGCGTGTTACTAAAATGTCCGGTAAAACTGAGGGGTACTTCTCACGCACCAAAGTCCGGCTCGTAAATACACAAAATTTACTTTACACACCGGACTTAGGGGGTGTTTTCAAAAGGAGGGAACACGCATATGCGTACCCTAAATAACACTGAGTGTGCGTGTGGGGGGGGGGGGGACCTGTGATGACTGGACCAAAGATTGGTGACAATAGTAGGAGGAGACCAGCCTGTAGGTCCCGTGACAAAGGTCTGAAAGTATTGTTGTGTTCCCTGATGAATACCGAACAATTTTGACTTGGGCTGCCCCCTTGAAAATCCCGGGCATTTTCGTGAGGGGCCAACAAAGGTCAAACAGGGATTGAAATTCAAATATATTCAAATCGTGTCGATATGCATATCAAATTACTCGTCTGGTCATGAGGATTCCAAAAATGTATAGTTTGTTATACCTCCGACCTAAAATGAGGGCGCTATGGTAAAAAACGTTGATAGGTCAACACACTTTTGATCGGTGGTCAAATTCACTAACACAGTTAATCTTATCAGATTGAATATCAAATTACTCGTCTGGTCATGAGGATTCCAAAAATGTATAGTTTGTTATACCCCGACCTTAAATGAGGGCGCTATGGTCAACAAGGTCAATGCACTTTAGACTGGTGGTCAAATCTACCAACACGTCCGATTCTAATGATTTCAGTGTCTAATAATATGTTTTTCTGGCATGGCAAATTCAACCATACAATTTTCAAAAGTAAAAGTGCTTACCTTGACTATGAACATTCAAAATGGCTGCCGTTTCGGTGACAAACATTTAACAACTTCTTATCCATGGGTTTGGGGGAAATTTCAAGGTTATGGCAACCAATGTTTGTTTTCTTTTTCTGAATTGATTTGACATAATATCAAGAGAATCATATCATTAAATTAATGAAATTGTATTATGAAGTAATTCATTGTTCCATTCATTTTTTGTATATATAGGCTGGTGCAATACTGTAGCAGGAATACGGAATGAAAGATCTACGAAATGGCGCATATATGATTACGAAAGTGATGAGTATACATAAGATATGGGGCTGCTACATCATTTTAACTCCCGCTGTCCAACGGCCATTGTTTTGCACAGCGTAAGTTGAGCGATGAGGATGACGTATTATGACGTCATAGATCATATTTATTCACGACCGCCCAGCGCAAAGGCCCGATTTCACAGTGGAGGTTTGTCGACAAACCTAGGTTTATTTGCGTCAAAAGAGGCGTTTCGACGGTTTCAAACCAAGGTTTATACAAGTTTGTAAAACATTGGTTTGAATCGCGTCAAAACGCGTCATATGACGCACACAAACCTATTATACTAGGTTTATCGACAAACCTCCTTTCCTTTTTGAATTTGGGCCATAGAGTTTGCCCAACAAAAGTCGTATTATCTATATTGAGCCCAACTACAACCGAGTTGGCCAAACTCTCCTAATCAGTAGCTCCGTGTAGGTATTGTAAACAGCGCCATCTCACGACGTAATTACTCAGCTACAAGAAAAACACATATTGAAAAGGTTTGACGGAAACGCAATAATCGCAATAATTCAAGGGACAAACGTGCCAGAGGTTGAACAGCAGTTAGAAAAGGAAATGAACTTGTTTACAAAGGGCAGGCCAGTCCTAAAGAGACTAGAACTGAATGTAAATGGAGCAGTGCGAGTCCGTTTAATTTTTTAGTAATAGTCAATATTTTCATCCTTTCATTTTTTTTCCCGCAGGTGTTGGCATGTCGATGACCTATATGCCCACAGTGATTGCACTGAATGATTTCTTCAGAGAAAAATTCGTTTTGATGAACACAATCACGTTGTACGGCTACACCGCTGGATCCATGCTGCTCCCTATTGTAATGGAAAGGTCATTCGAAGCATATGGCTATGAAGGGGCGTTTATTATCCTTGGCGGTATCGCTCTTAACCTTGTCGCGTGCGGTGCAACGATACACAATGCACCAACAAACGCAGCGACAAATGAAGGCAAAATTTATAATGAAGTGAATGAGAAACAGAAGTGTCTCTCTGAAGGAGAGTCCTCAAGGCAAACAGATGGCATCCGTAATCGTGAGGAGGAGGAGGAAGTGAAAGAAGAGGAGGAGGAGGAAGAGAAAGAGGATAGTGAAG
The DNA here is from genome assembly GCA_035222895.1 of Strongylocentrotus droebachiensis. NCBI lineage: Eukaryota > Metazoa > Echinodermata > Echinoidea > Camarodonta > Strongylocentrotidae > Strongylocentrotus > Strongylocentrotus droebachiensis. The sequence continues at coordinate 419,138 of JAVYIG010000714.1, read as the reverse complement.
AGTGCGTCTTAGAGGAAAGACGTTTGATTCAAAACGAGAGACGTAACATCAGTAAACAGGAAATATCCCCGAATGCGCGCTCATCTTGGACATGCTCCGTCTTTCAAACCGGCAAACGGTCCTGTGGACTATTAAACGAACCACTCTTTCTCTTCACGATCCCGATTCATTTATTGTACATGTTCTCTATTTATGCGTGGATGCTGTTTCTGATACCTCACGCTGAACACCTGGGCATCCCTCCTTCCAAAGCAATCTTCCTCTCCACAATTGGCGGCATAGGTGGCATCATCGGTCGGACCATCTTCCTCATCCTCGTCGGCAAAGTCATCAATGTTTATGTCGTCTACATCGCCATAGGCCTCATCGGCACAGCATCATTTCTTCTGGACTTCATCAGTTCTGCATACGCGGTGCGTGCTACATTGGCTTTTGTCCAAGGTTTCACCTTCTTCATCGAGGATGCTATTGCGGCCAGTTTATTGAAAGATGTAGTCTTTGACGATCGGAATTTTAACATGGCCGTGGCTCTCACTTGTTTCGCGACAGGACTAGGGGCGACATGTGCAGGAACAATTACAGGTGAGTAATTCATAGCCAGCTTCTTCTTTTCAAACATGATGAACCTTTGAGAAATCAACTGAAGTTCAATACCCCATTGTATGTATTGTCATTATAAATCATTTTTAGGATTATGGACTGACAACATCAATGCTTGGACTGGGTTGCTTTTTGAGCAGCTAAATAGAAAATGTGTAAGACAGAAAGTTCTGGGGAAACCAGTGCCTCAAGTTCGATTTCCTTGTCGCTCCACGGCCTCTAAGTTAAAGGTACTATGTCCCATTTGCAGGCCAAAAAATGAAAAATTTAAATTCCAACTGCATTTGAAAGATAATACTATATTTAGAACTTCCCTAAAAAAGGTGGGGCTTGAAATTGTCTTCAAGTGGGAAAATAACAACTATTAGTTGTAAAATCGACTTTAGGGCTATAGAGCCCAAAAGTAATAGTCTTGATTTTCAGACAATTGTACTGAATGGTCATACGTTTTATGCTGCGCAAAGATTCAATCAGTTTAATCTTGGCCATCACAAGAAGTGGGTTATTGATGTAGACGAATGCCCATGTACCCTTTACAGCTCTTTTCATGTATGTTATTACCAAATAAGAAAAAAAGCCAGTCTGTCACTCAATGGTGTCTGACAGTGAAGTCTAGCAAGTAATCGGGTTTCCTTGCATAATTTGAATATGAGGACACTGCTAGCGTTTAAATTTCACAGATAGGACATACATGACATATTCATAATTCCTGCAAAGTTCTACAGCATTTGAGGTCGGCTGCAAAAGGGACATAGTACCTTTAAGAGAGGTAGATAGATTATCTAGTCAGGCCTAATCATACATTTCAAAAGATGACGCACGAGTCTAGTTTAAATTGCCTTTGCTTGATTTTCTCGAAGGTGTTGGTAATCATGTGGTCAGATTAATATTTCTTAAATCCATGTTTAGTAGTACTATTCAGTCACTATCAGTGAACAGGCAAAGACTTTCGTGCGTTTTAGGTGACGAGAGTTAGCTATCGACGGCGTTTCTGTTTAAGAGTCATAGCTACTTGAGAAAGAAAGATGCATCTATGGAAGTTGCTCCTGCTTAATAGTTAGGCAATTCATGTAGCCTTAAATAGTTCGAACTCTTTAGCAAATATCTACCTGGGAGGAAGTTTTAAGAGTTCCATTATTTTAACCCTTACTCTGCTGGGGGGGGGGGGGGGGGCTGGGAGGCCCCTCAATATTTTCGGAGATTGCGCCTTAACCGCTTGGAATTTTGAATTGTCGTTTCAGGACTTTTTTTTCTTCCAAGTCTTACGCACATTTGATACCATTTTCGTCGAAATCGGATATACCTGTAAGGTGTTACATAACAATTAGTATGGGCATGTCATCAACAAATGCTAAAATTGCATATATTCACGTACAAGCAGAAATGTGAATACAGGTTTAGAGGTATTTCTTCCTAAATGGGAGATATGAATTGATATCAAATTGCTTTTATATATTTCTCAAAGTAACTTGATGTATTCCAGAACAAAAAACACATTAGAATAAAACAATAGATATAATAAGAAATAAAAAACAATAAAATACATAAGAAAATAAAATGATGAATTTCGAACTTTTTTTCTTCAGAAAAACATTTTGAGATGAAGCTTTTGGAAAACAGAGATATATATGACTAGAAATAGGTTTCTGAAGACCTCATTAGCCTTGTATAAAGGTTGTACCACAGGAGTGTCACAACATGAGTAGAGCAATTGTGTACTAGTCTCTAATCTCTAAGCTCTCTAATCCCTTGTTGTAGACTTGCTTGGCAGTGTATCACAATAAACTTCCTGTCTCCAAAAAAAATATCTTTTATCCCCATTGCACTGTGCACTTATAGGTTGATCTTCACACCTAAACATAATTTCCCAAAAAAAAAAAAACATCACTAAAAAAAGCTCAAATAGGCCCAAATATTTGAAAATCGCATACAATTTGCATAAATTAGAATTATTAATTACATCAAAATAACTAGTTTGTGTTAGAAAAGAAGTTTCATATGAATTATGAGTTTCAACATTCAAAGAGTGGAGTCTGGCAATTTTTGGAATGATTCTAGTTCCCTGTACAATAATGAACAATAATGAAACCTCATGAAATTGAGATGAAGCAAACATTTATCCAATACATTTTCAACATTCTTCGCTATGTAATGTAGAGTTTTCTGTAAAATTAGCATTTTGCATAAGTAATTAGGCTATACCGACACAAATTTGCATATTAGGACAAAACTAATTGTACCACCTTGTTCCTTACGCAAATATCTACAAACATGCAAATGTTCGTGTGCCTCGGACATTCAACGGCCGAGATCATAGGGAGGGGGGGGGGGGAGGCTCCCCCCCCCCAGTTAGTGAGGTGCTCAAAATAGCCCAGTACAGTAAGGGTTAAGCTTTGATCGTGCCCCCATACGCATGTCTACATAGGTTTTGGTCAAAACTGTGACTTAGCACGCTTTGTAATTTTAACATTACAAATCCTTGACAAATACTTATAATTATGTTATGATCATTTCCTAGGTTATCTGTTTGATGTCACCCAGTCATTCACGATGGTGTTCATTATCGTTGGCTTCATCCACGCCGTCATGGTCGTTCATCTCTTCATCGTAGCGATCCTCATCAAGAGACGACGACAAGATGTCAGCTCTCATTTTGACCACTGAGGATTTAGAGGAGGCGACAGAAACTCCCACCTGTCCTCCTTCCTTTTAACAAAAATAAAGGAGGTGCCCTTAACAAGTCGATACCGAACAAGCTATTCATGCGATTGGTTAATAATGGCTAATAGTAATAACTACTTGTATTTCCATGAATTTAACCTACTGTTTTGTTTTTAATATGCATATTTTAGAATGACCTATTGGCCTTCAATATATCAGGAGTTTACCTTCTAATTACTTCCAATATTTTTGCCAAAATCTTTGTCGTCATTTCGGTGTCTTAGAAAATCGACGAAGAACAAGAGCTTACCAAATGTAATTGTTACCAAATAAATAACTCATACGATTTCGTCATTAGGGACTTTTAGATTTGCAGGGCGACATAGTTCCTTAAAAGGACGTCACACGTAGCAGTCCACTATGTCAATGTGCAAATCTAAAACTAATCTAACATGTAACAGTTTGGAACAGATTGTGACTGGGTGCCTACCTGATTTGGTTTTTTTCAGGTCGGGTCTGGCTATTGTCATGTTGACCTTATGCCGGGCGCGGCTTAGTGGTTGGTTAGTAATGGTTTATAATAGCTTACTGTATCCCCATGAATCTATACCATCTATGGTCATTTCTTTTGTATAAAAATTGAAAATGGCCCTGGATAATAGCATTGTTTGAATCAGGAGTTTACCCTCCAAATTACTTCCACTGTGCCATTTTCTTAGTTTATTTTGTTTGAATGCAAACCCTTGTGATAACCTTATACGAAAACAAAGTAATTCGTCATTTATTCATTGTCTTTTTGTCTTTATTGTCTTTTTTGAAATATGCCGCGAAGCGTGGCAGAGCACCTATTAATTTCGTCAGAATTTATATTTTTGCTTCTGTTTCCTCCCTTTCTTTCTCTGTGGTTTTTGTTCGTTTTATATCTCATGAATGACATGGTAAATGACAATGACAATTTTAAAGGTACTATGTCCTATTTGCAGGTCAAAAAATGAAAAGGTTACATTCCAACGGCATTTGAATGACAATACTTATTTAGAACTTCCCTCCAAACGAAAGCGTTTAAAAATGGCCCTTTTTTGATAAAAGAACGACTATTAGTTGTCGAATCGACATAAGTGATTGCAATCAGCTAAGTAAAAGTCTGATTTTTAGACCCTTGTACCAAATGGTCGTAGGTTTTTGTGTTGCATAAAGATTCAATCAGTTTAATTTTGGCCATTACAAGTATAATGGGTTATTGATGTAAACAAATGCTCATGTACTTGTTTCAGTATTCTATTTCAACGAAAAAAGATGTCACTCAGTCACTCAATGATAGTGTCTGACAGGGAAGCCTAGAAAATAAACGGGTTTCCTTACATAATTTGAATACTAGGACACTACTAACGTTTAAATTATACAGATAGGACAAAAATTACATATTCATAATAACCTACAAAGTGCTACAGAATTTGATGTTGGTTGCAAAAGACACATATGCATGATTATCGATCCTAACGAAGATAACACAAATTATTACTGATGTGTGACGTCATATGGGCGCCATTTTGTTAATTTCTTAAAGAGTACATATTTCCGTCATACATTGTCATTTCTGATGATATTAAGTATGCTTACACTTGACGTCATTAGTTAAGTTTTGGTCAACATTATCAAATGAGCAAAATGGAGGACGGTGACGGTTGCAGTTTCGTGAAGGGGAGGTAATTAATCTTGCTGGGGTCCTGAATTCATGATGTATGTTATTCCAAACTTTCTCTACCGGTTACCATGAATCCTTCTGACAACAACACTACTATTCGTCATCCTTATCAATTACGTCGGGAAAAAAAAGGAAAGGAATCTTCTCAGACTGTGACACAACAAACCGAATCTGCGCAAGCATGTGCTCGAAGTAGTTCGCCGACTCGTGTAGACGCAGAAACCACTGCACCACTACAGCTACACTCACAAACGGACGCTTCGCATGATACTGCCGTCTCCAGTATGTCGACTCAAAAGGATCTGGTAAGTCGAGCTGAATTTCAACAGACGTCGAACACAATTATTGAAAAACTCGACTCTCTAAGTTCTAACATTTATGCAATGAGAAAGGAAATTGGTGAAGTACGTGCTATTGTTGCTGAGTTGGAGGTAGTTTCGGCTGATACGTCTGCTAGGCTAGCAAAAGTGGAAAATGAATCGTTACCACAAATGAAAAAAAGAATCAAAGAAGCTTGAAACTGAGCTAAAAGAGAAATTGTTAGCCCTAGAGCTCCATGACAGAAAACAGAACTTGTTAGTATATGGAATTAAGCAAGATAAAGGAGAAAATGCTCTTTGTGTCGCTAGAGAGATCTTCCAAGATCTTGGCTTTTCGAAGGATATCCCCCTAGTAAATGTTCATCGATTGCCCCGTCGTGCTCTGCGAAGAAGTGATCGGCAACAAGCAGGTCCGGACCACATTATTATCCGCTTCAGCTCCATGATAGATCGTGATGCAGTCCTCAATGCTAACCAACAAAGGGTGATGAAGAATACAGCAAGAAAAGTTGGAGACCAGTCGTCGAATGTTCCACCCCCAATTATCCACAGTTGAGGATCGTGATGGATCTACCTGCTGAAATGAAGCGTCAGAGATACCTGTTGGAAAAGGAAGCATTCACACTCAGAAAGGAGCATAACAAATCTACAAGGATCAAATTGTTTGGTGTGAAGCTATGTATCCAAGTCAGAGAAAGGGGTTCCCAAGCAGGGTGGAGAAATGTGAGCGGCTGAATGATGTTCTTCTTTCAGGAATCTAGGTAACTTCTAGACTTAAAAGAATAGAAAAGAAGAAATCTATCAAAGGTATGAAACAGAATGTTTATCATGCCAAATCAAACTTAACAGAAAAGAACAGGATGAGTTCCACAGATCAAAAGTATAAAAGAATTCCATAAACTGTTTATTTTCCGTTGCTAGTTTGCTTTGCATAAGTATAAATAAATGTTATGCTATCTGTTCAACTCAAAAAAACTAAAAATGTATCTACATGTATTACAGTTCAATTAGAGGAAAACATTAAAGAAATGCTTGAATATTTTGTTACTCTGTTTTTTGCATTTGTAAGATAACTTTAGTCTTAAAGGATTTTGGACTCTGGAAGTTGACTCGAGACTTGAATGAGAGGAAGTCTTTCATTTCTCTTTTGTTTTCCAGTCAAGTTTGGAATTTGCTTATTGATGCTGTTGTTTTTCTTGCTAAATCAAGATTTAACAGAAAGGAACAAGATGAACTCCACTGATCATGAGTGCTATAGACTTCCATAAGCTGTTTATTTTTGGTGCGCCTTTGCAATGCAGAAACTGTCTCGAGTATGGTCACAAGATAAAAAACTGTTATGTATGAACATTAGGCCAAGAAGAGAGCGCCACAGTACATCATGGCCACTCTGTAACTGCTCAAGAGGAGATTGAATATGATAACCGTGTTTCCATTAAAACTGCTAATGCTATTTCTGATAATGTTCATCATACCACAAATCTTAAATATAGTAATGAATATTCCAAATGTAACTTTAAATTATCTAAACATAATGGCCTTAAAGTCGGGCATTTAAATGTTAGGAGTTTATTAGATAAAATAGATGAGATTCGATTATTACTTATGAAAATAAAATTTGATGTTTTATGTATTTCAGAGACATGGCTACATGATCTGATAAATGATAATGATGTTTTTTATAAACAATTATGTAATAATTCGTAAGGATAGACCAAAGACTATGAACAAAAAAAGAGGTGGTGGTCTATTCCATACACATTGCGACATGATCTAATAAGTAATTCATTGGAAGGTATTTGGTTTGAAAAGTTTTTTAATCACGAACAAGTATTGATGTCTTGTATTTATAGACCACCAAATGCTGATGTATCATATTTTAATAATCTATTGGATGTATTAGAAAAGGTGTCACAAGAAAATAAGGAACTTATAATATTAGGTGATCTTAATTATGATTACATATTAGACCATAATTTATGTAATAATCCAATTAATTTGATTGAAAACTTATTTCTCATGACACAATTAGCGTTGAAGCCTACTAGGGTTACAAGCAATTCTTCAAAATGTTTAGATCATATTTTAACTACGATACCTGAAAGACATGCTGTCACCAATGTTGCAAATATTTCATTAAGTGACCATTATCTAATCTTTACATGCATACATTTTTCCATGACTAAACATAATAATCACAAAGAGGTTACTTTTCGTGATTATCAACGATTTGATAGAGATGTTTTTTTTACAGGACTTAGAAAGAAGTTTTGATACCAGTAATCTTGATTTTGAAGATGATATGTATAATATTGATGAAAAATGGTTTAAATGGAAATCAACTTTTACTAAGGTATGTGATAAACATGCACCTTTTAAAACTATGCGTATAAAACAAAGATATTGTCCCTGGATTTCAAAAGAATTAGTCCAATAGATTTATAAAAGAGATTTTTTAAAGAGGAAATCTTATATCGACCCAGCAATAAAAAAAGATTATAAATGCATAAGAAACCGTATTACTAAATTAAGACGTGATAATAAAAGGGATTATACCAAGGATGTTATTCGAGATTGTAAAAAAGATAGTAACAAAATATGGCGTGAGCTGAATAAGATCACCGGCAGGAAACGTAAAATGATGTATTGCCTAATGAATTAAGTGCTGATAAATTGAACAATCTTTTTGCGTCAGTTGGAAAAAATGAATAAGCCAAAAAATGATGATTTTAACTGGAAACATCCAGAATGTATTTATAGTTTTGAATTTCAAAGACTAAAGGAAAGTGTTGTTTATGAATTGTTATGCAAATTAGGAAATGTAAGTAATCTTGACCTATTTAATGTAGATTCTAAATTGCTTTGTATTGGAGCATCAGTTCTATCTAAACCATTGGTTTTACTATATAATGCAAGTCTAAGAAATGGCTCAGTTCCGTCTGATTGGAAAAGTAACACCGATCTATAAAGGTAAGAGAAAAAAGATGATCCAACCAACTATAGACCAATATCTGTAACCTGTCATGTCATTACAATTTTAGAGAAAGTCATTCAAAAACAATTATTGAATTATCTTCGCTTGAATGAATTGATTTCTATTGATCAATCATCTTTTCTACCCAACCATTCAACCAATACATGTATTCATAGAACTATAGATGATTGGCTGGAATCTTTTAATGAAAAAGAATTAGTAGCTGCGTGCTTTTTAGATATTTCCAAATGTTTTGATTCAATTAACCATAAATTATTACTTAAGAAACTACAATGTTATGGTATAGAGGATGAACAGTTGAAATGGTTTAGTAGTTATTTGTTTGAAAGGAGACAAATGGTTTTCTGTCATGGTATACTCTCAAACTCAATAACATTATCAAATGAAATACCTCAAGGGAGTGTCCTCGGACCAATCTTATTTTTACTTTTTATTAATGATATAGCTCAGTCTTTGAAGACATGTACCTGTAATATGTTTGCTGATGATGTTGTTATATATACTTCTCACAAAAATATTGATGAACTAACCATATTGTTACAAAATGATGTTCACTCAATACATAGATGGTATACTCAGAATAATTTAAAAGTTAATGCTGAAAAGACCAAAATTATGCTTTTAAGTACACGTAAAGCATATAACTTGAATATATACATGGATGGAACGAAAATGGAACAGGTTCATAATTTTAAATATTTAGGGGTGGAAATTGATGAACACCTTACTTGGGATATTCATGTTAAAAGACTTACCAGATTGATTTCTATGAAACTGTTCTCATTACGTAATATGTCCCAATATTTAGATGTCAAATCCTTAAAGCTCATGTATAATACAATTATATTACCATGTATTGACTATTCATGCACAGTCTGGGGAAACTGCTCAAGGCAAAATAAAGAGTTACTCTTAAGATTACAAAAGAGAGCAGCACGTATAATTACATCCAACTATGACTATGAAAATGTTAGAGGTGATGATTTAATAACATTAATGAAATGGCAATCATTTGACGACAGGAGAAATTATTTTTTAGCTGTTGTAATGTATAAATCTGTACATGGTATTGCACCAACACATCTGTGTATTGCTATTGAAATGGTCTGCGATAGATATAACTTAAATACTAGAGCCGCTGACAAAACAAATGTAATATTACCAAAACCTAATCTAGAATGCTTTAAGAACAGTCTTATGTACTCAGGAGGAGTTATCTGGAACTCATTACCTATTAACTTACAAAATTCTACATCTATTTTTTTCATTTAAATACCTTTATAAAAGATTGTACTTTCATTAATGTTGTAAATAATCAATATCCTCATGGATGTGTGTATATATATATTTTTTTACCCTACTGTAATAAATACAAGTTTGTTAGTTTTTTTTTTTCTTACATTGTTTCAAATCATTCTTTTTGTGATTCTGGGTAAACCTTTGAATGTAAATATATGTGTCCAGTTGCTGGTTATTTTATAAATTGTTATATTATTCAATATTCATGTAATCTATTCATGTTTTGCATATTTCAATGATATTTGTATTTCATTGATATTTTGTATTTCATTGTTTGTATTTTACCATGTATGTATATACAGGACCAATATGAAAAACAGCCTTGGTTGATATTGTCCTCCTGTATAAATATTTTCAAATAAATAAAATAAATAAATAAATAATCGAGCGTTCGCCATCGAGCGATGTAGGTCAAAAATCGAAGCTGCAAGGTCAAAGGATGCCAAACGATTTTGAACTCGCCGTCCAGTGACCGACTGATCTCCCAGGGAAGAATGGGCAGCGACTGGGCGTGGCGATCGCTCGGCAGCCTTTGACCTAGCTGAGTCGATTTTTGACCTAAATCGTACGACGGCGAACGCTCGACTAGGTCGGTGCCCGGGCGGCGATTGCCCGGGCACCGAGCGTATGTTTGGCGGAGAGTAGAAAGTGAGCAGGCGCCACCGAATTTCAACTCCGCGCTAAAACTTCAACGGCGATCGAGCGATGCCCCCCAAACAAGCGGTGCCCGAGCGATTCGGCTAAAAACTCGCCACCCGGCCGCCGAGCAGGCTACTTTTGGGGTAAGTTGACGAAATAAATCGTAAATTTATGTCGTCGAGGAAAATGACCGTGTGCGCATACGCAAGTACTATATATAGTTCGTGGAAAAAATAATTAGGCCTACACCCCGGCTTTATAGGGTTAAATTTGTAGATATTGGGACATTTGTCGGTAATTGGTGGCTAGTTTTGTCGGTTATCGTTGGCCTCTACATCCCCACTGAAAAAGGTCTAGCGACGCCCCCGGTTCTCTCTCAATTGGCCCGTTTAAACATAACAATTAGTGCGATTTGGATCGCGATGCGAAGATCGGTTTTTGTTTGCGATCTTTCACACGCAGGAAGAATTCTCGCTCGACGGCAAGAACCTCAAACTGCCCATGCGTGAATCTCGACGGTGTATGCGCTTGGAAACCTTGGATTAAATAAATCCATTTTCGATTCTCAATACCATTCACACACACAGCTGCGCCCGGCAAGCAATCGCGATTATTCGGAAAAATCGCAAGAATCTGATTGCTATGCGAATCGCGAAAATTAGATGATTTATTCTGTCCACGCACGAAAAAACACAACGAGAGATCTTTTGGATCGCGATGCAAAAATCGATTGTTAAAAGTCACGTTTTTCTGTAGGTGTGAACGCCCCTAATGTCTCTCTTTTTATCTTTTCTTCCTTTTAATTAGTTTTTTTAATGTTGAATAGATGATCGATCAACCCTGCAACTGCACACAAAGCCGAACATTTGATCCATATGAATTCATGCGCATCCATGCATCCTCATTCTACTGTCTACTGTATACTACATGCACTGTATACTGTACACCATATAATTTGCACAGAAATTTCATTGTCAAAATTTACAATACAGGCCTACCGCTTTTAAATTTGAGACTGTTTTTTGTTTAGGTTCCTGCTAAGTTTGTAATATTTATACGTCTACTTCTCAGTGTTTATTTAGAGTAACATTGAGATAGTTCATGCTGACCTGCCTCAAGGGAAGTTGATGAAATATTGAGGAACTACGTTGTCACGTGATTGTGTGGCGTGAAAATACATCTCAAGAACCGTCCGAATAATATTATTTGACTACCGGTACTCTCCTGCTTACGACTATTTCGAAAGAGGAACGCGTCTTCATTAATATTCGTACACGAAAATCAACTTTGAAAAAGCAATGAAAAAGGGCGCCAGGCCTATTAAAATCAAATAGGCCTACCTTTTGATTTAAATTGGATTGGATTCATAAGCACTACTGTTGATCTACACAATTGAAATGGCCAAATCAAGCTCTAACGTGGGGTCGTGGGGTTACGTGCTTGTTCTTTGCAAGTTCGTTGTACTTTGTATTGATACTGGGATCTCTAAATCGTTTGGTGTTCTTATTCCTACAATGGTTGAGCGTCTGGAGTCAGATTATGCTACTGTCGGATTGCTATGTAGCCTGCCTACAACGCTGATGTACCTCTTATGTAAGTAACATTGTGATATACACAACTTTTTTTAGTAGGAGTTGTAGCTAATTGTTGTAGTTTGTTTGTTTGTTTATTTTACCTGACTGCTAAGACACTTGTAATAAAATGATGTGAAAACATCAACGACAATTTTAATCACAATAACAACATTAATGATAACAATCATCATCATCATTAGTCAACATCGACAGCAACATCATATTAGTTGTTGTTGCTGTTGTTGTTGCTGCTGCTGCTCTCTTTGTAGGCTTATGTTAACAGTAGGGACAATGACTTCAAATTTGTATTAGAAGTAATATAAAACATGACGAATTATATACTTGCATAATTCGCTAACTATCAGGTACCCGATAACTTTACCTGAGTGGAGGGTGGCAAATGTTATTTGATATCTTGCCAAAGGGCATTATTAAATCTTAAAATAAATTAAATACATCGTCATCATCACCATCTTCATCATCATTATCATCAATCATACTACTGGGAGGGGGTAGAACGAGCAACATCCTCCCCTTCTCTCTATCTCTCTCTTCTTCTTTCTCCTCCTCCTCCTCCCCTCCTGCCACACTCCCTCTCCTCCTCCCCTACTCTTTCCCCTCTACCTTTCATAATTCCGCTTATTTTTTTTTGGAAATCTTCACCTCATATTCGGGCGGCAATGTGGACTAAATATTTTTCATAGCAGTATAGCTCTAGCACTTAGTGGAATTTCGTGAGGGTTTTAGAAGATAGTGATTATTTGATGTGTTTTCATATTTGTAACCATCCATTTAGTATCTTTTCTAATGTTTTGTCAATATCTTAGGTCCTTTTGTAGCACTCGTTCTGCCGAAAACCAACCATCGTGTTGTCGCTATGTTAGGTGGAGCGTTATTTGGATCATGTATTATTGCCTGCGCTTTCTTCAACAACACAGTTATTGTAGGATTCTGTCTGGCTTCATCAGGTTAGCTACATATATTTTTATTGTGCCATTTAACCGGAAATGTTATTCTTTAGCGCATCGTGTGCCCTGCCTTGTATAAACAAAGCCATACATACTTAGAGATTGGCCAACGTGGTTCCTCTAGATCAGAACGTGGCGCATATTCATTTGTTTTGTGCTTGCCCAACAAATGCAGTATTCGCCATATCGTGCCCAACTCGATATCGAACCGAGTTGGCCAAACTCTCTTAATCAATGTATCTGTGTTGGTACTGCAAACGCTCCAATGCACGACGTGATTGCTCAACGAAAAAAGCCCCCTGTTACATCCACAAATGTAATAACTCCCACAAATGTAATAACACTTTACCCACAAATGTAACAACACCCACAAATGTAATAACACTTTACCCACAAATGTAATAATTTCACCCACAAATGTAATAACCACTTTACCCACAAATGTAATAAATTTGAAGTGATATTTTGAATCACCCACAAATGTAATCATGATTTTACCCACAAATGTAATAAATTTGAAAGGATATTTTGTCGAATTTAAAACTAAAACCCTGTAATAATAATAAAGCATGGGTATAGCGCGCAGTCTTTGCTCCAGACCCGGTTATTTAAAAAAAAAAAAAACATCTTCAAAACTAAGACCCCACCATCTTCCAAACTAAGACCCGGTAATAGAGCAAGGGTTTAGAGCGTAGTTTTTCTTCCAGACCCGGTTATTTCAAAACTTTTTAAAAATCATAAAAACTAAGACCCCATCATCTTATTCCTGTGGAAGAACATAAGTAATAAGCGTAGTCTTTCCTCCAGACCCGTTTTTTCAAAAGTTAAATAACAAACAAAAAACAAAACAAAACAAAACAAAACAACAAAAAAAAACCTTTTAAACTAAGACCCCTCCATCTTCTAAATTAAGACCCGGTAATAAAGCATGGGATTCGAACGTAGTCTTTACTTCAGACCCGGTATTTAAAAAAAAAATCTTCAAACTAAGACCTCACCATCTCATTCCTGTGGAATAGCATGGGTATAGAGCGTAGTCTTTCCTCCAGACCCGGTTATTTCAAAGGAAATAGAAATTTGAACAAATCTTCGAAACTAAGACCCACCATCTTATTCCTCTTTTTTTTCATTTACAAATAAATTACATTATTACATATGTGGATACAACACGTCACAAATAAATGACTGGTCGGCGGTCACACGAACTGACGAATCAGTCAAAATGGTCAATTTATATAACACACAGAGGAGGGACCGATTCGATGGTTCGTTGACCGTCGACGATTTCTTCATCATGTAAATATTCTAACGCCCACAAATATCCTGAAATTCAATGTTCGTAGAAAAAGAAGTAATTGAATAAGTGACCTTAAATGTATTTAAATATTGACGCTGATTGTTTTATGCATGTGATTATGAAATATGTTCACGATATGTAACATATATATATATATATATATATATATATGTACGCTATTAGTGACATTAACACGTTGGATTGCGATGTTATATTTTCATGAGTGCGTGAATGAATTACCTTTCTTCATGTGATGAACATATCAATTACTTATACTGAAGACTACCGATTGGTACGCGGTGCACGGTGCGAATTCATGAGAACGAAATTTATTCAAAGGCAAATACAAACAAAACACATTTGTATTATAAATTGCAGAGGTTATGGTTTTATAGTATTAAATGCAATAATGGATACATAGATTTTGTATGATGGAAAGTATTTTATTCCAAACGAATGAAGAGGTTGTTTCATTAATATACAGACGGTAACAGAACCAAAATAATTATTACGTATAAAAAGGTGGAGTAACTCACATGTCTTTTACAAGCAAACAAGGTTATAATTTGGGCAATATTGAACCTGATAACATCAACTGAACTTGATATAAAACGCAAACAACCTAACACATGACAATTCTTCTAAGCTAGGAAAAACAAGAGAACAAGATGCCGAAATACTAAAATAGCTGGCTTTCTGTAACTTAGTATTCGTCCATATAAAACTACTTAACACGTACAACTCCAAAAGTTTTTCAGTAATACTTTTCAGATGCTTTAAGAGTAGACGGAGTTGAAATGAAATATGACTCTTCAAAAGGAAATAATTATTTTAATAATTATACAATGAGATGAAGAATATTAACAACCTTTACCTGATCTCTGTTGAAGAGTTTGTCGTTTGCCACTTTTGAGCCATTTTTCAACCTTAAACAGAAATCTGATTAAAGACATAAATGCAAAACCCGTTTAATGCATAATTGTTAGTTTGTTTTTGGTTGTGCGATCTTTTTCAATGAAGATCTTCTAAACAGAGCAAAAACTAAAGTTTATCCTAATCGAAATAACTTTGTTGTAACTTTAGTGTTCTGACACTGCTCAATACCATGGAGCTACAACCACGAGAGAGGGGACTCCCCCGAAAGAAATGTCAGACATAATCTCTAATCGAGAATCTAGGACACCTACCCCCCTGCCAACTACCCCCAGCTAACTACCCCCTAGAATGATACCCCCCCCCCCCAGCTAACTACCCCTGGACATCTACCCCGGACAATACCCCCCGGACATCTACCCCAAGTCAAGTACCCCCCGGACATCTATCCCCGGGCAACTACCCCCAGACATCTATCCCCCCCCCCCCGTCAAATACCCCCGGACATTCCCCCCCCCCCCAAATCCAACTATCCCCTTCCAACTACCCCCAGCCAACTACCCCCACCCTGAAAACTACCCCCGGACATCTACCCCCATCCAACTACCCCCAGGCAACTACCCCCAACTACCTTAATTTGCTTGGGGTAGATGTCCGGGGGGGGGGGGGTAGTTGGAGGGGAAGTTAGTTGTCCAGGGGGAGGGGGGTATTTGGATGGGGTAAGATGTCCGGGGGTAGATGTCCGGGAAGGGGGTAGTTGACTGGGGGTAGATGTCCGGGGGTAGTTAGCTAGGTGGTAGTTATTTCATTTCATTTCATTTATTTTCCATTAAAATTCAAAATAAAATACATATCAAATTAACAGCAAAATCGGAAGGACCCCAAGAAAAGCAAAGCTTGTGAGAATGGGGCCCTGTACAAAAGTAATCATACAAGCAAATTATTATAACAAATATTGTAAAACTTATCAAAACAAACGTACACCCACCCTCATTCATTCACATGCACACAGACACACCAACACACACCGCAGTCAGAACATTGTACAGAAAAGAAAAAAAAAAAAAAAAAAAAAATCTACTCAGTGCACTTCATTTGATTTAAACAAGAACTGTTTACATGAATATTTAAACTTTGATAGGGTTGAACTACTTTTTAAATTATAAGGTAAGGAATTCCAATCATGTATACCCTGGAATCTTAAAGTATGTTGGGTCAAGGAAGTACGTACAAAGGGGTAATGATAGTTTGATTTATTTCTGGTTTCGTAAGAATGGTAAAAAGAATTTGTTTTAAACATGTTATTAAATATTGATGGGAGCTCTTGTTTATGAAATTTGAACATGAAGACTAAATTGTTTAATTTTATGAGGTCAAAGACTGGCAAACATTTCAAATCATAAAACAAAGGAGCACTTGAAGTCAAATAGTTAGAATTAGAAATTATACGAACAGCACGTTTCTGAAGAATATGAATTTTATATAAATGAGTCTTGTAAGTATTACCCCAAATAATATTACAGTAGTTGATATGCGGTAAAACAATACTGTTGTAAATAGTTAATAATATATGTTTCGGCAACGTCTTTTTAAAGAATGACATGATACCAACCCCCCTTGACATTTTTGAACAAATATGGGTAATATGGTGGCACCAGTCAAGTGATTCATGAAGTTTGATACCTAAAAATTCGACAATATCAGTTTTCTTAAGAACATCATCTTTAATGCGCACCGGGGCAACATGACTAGGAATCCTTTTTTGTTTAGAATGAAAAATTACATAGTGGGTTTTTTCGGCATTAAGAAACAACTTATTACAAATATACCACTCACTTATTTTCCTTAATTCATAATTTATATTACTAATTAGTAAATTAATATCTTTATGAGAAGAAATAACAGCAGTGTCATCAGCAAATAATGAAAATTTTAAAATACTTGAGGAATTTAAAATATCATTAATGTACAACAGAAATAACAGTGGCCCGAGCACAGATCCCTGTGGGACACCCGTATTAATACATAAACAATCAGATTCTGTACCATCGGCCATCACATACTGTTTTCTTTCTAATAAATAACTCCTAAACCATTCTAGAGGAACACCTCTTATACCATAATAATGCAAT
The DNA here is from genome assembly GCA_035222895.1 of Strongylocentrotus droebachiensis. Lineage (NCBI taxonomy): Eukaryota > Metazoa > Echinodermata > Echinoidea > Camarodonta > Strongylocentrotidae > Strongylocentrotus > Strongylocentrotus droebachiensis. The sequence continues at coordinate 402,075 of JAVYIG010000714.1, read as the reverse complement.
TTTTTAAGCAGGATGTGATGGTCGATGGTATCAAATGCTTTGGAGAGATCCATAAACACTCCACAACAAAATTTCCCTTCATCAAATGCACTCGCTATATAATTTGTAATGTTTAATATGCTTAAAGACGTGGAATGATTTTTCCGGAAACCAAATTGCTCTGAAGCTAAGGAATTAATTTTTAACAAAAATGTATAAAGTCTTTTAAACATAATCTTTTCGAGTAATTTTGAAAAAGTTGACAACAGTGCAATTGGCCTGTAATTTTCTATATTACCTACTGGTCCTTTTTTGTGTAACGGAATAACTTTGGCCACTTTAAGTTTGTTAGGAAATATTCCTGAGACAAGAGATTTATTATAGATATTGCACAATGGGTCCACAAAAAAGTGTATACATTTTTTTAACACAGAAGTTAATACATCATCTGGACCGGTTGCTTTAGACATTTTGAGTTCATGACAGAGACTAATTATTTCATGAGAGGAAGTTGGATTCAGAAACAAAGAGGACATGCATGGTGCGGTCAAAAAGTCGTTAAATGATTTAGATGAATTTGGAATTGACGCTGAAAGTTTTTTAGCCATGTTGATAAAAAGAGAGTTGAAAGCCTGCGCTTTATCTTTTGAAGAATGGAAAGATGAATTCTCATAAAACATTTTCTGTGGTAATGAACTATGTTTATTTTTTCCAAGTAAATTATTAATTTCTCGCCACGTTTTAACCATGTCACCTTTGACTGAATAGAATAACCTGGAATAATATTCAGCTTTTGAAGCTCTAATTATAGAAGTTAACCTGTTTTTATAATCATTATATATTATTTTCTTCCTTGTATTTAAGGTATGAACTGCAACTTTATACATTCTATGTTTACGCTTAATTGATCTCAAAATACCATTAGTTATCCAGGGTTTCTTAAATTGTACTTTATGAATAAATTTGCGTGATGTTGAAGTACATACAGGAAAACATTCATCATATAACGTACGAAACTTGTCAATGAAATAGTCATAACATACATTTACATCATTGTTATCATATATTGTGTGCCAATCAGTTGTACCAAGTTTCTCCTTGAACATAAATATTCCTTTGTCATCGACTAATCTTTTCTTATAATTCTTATTGTGAGTTGGAACAAAATAGTTTTCTTTATCTTTACATAAACAATATATTGGGAAATGATCAGAGAGATCGGAATAAATGAGTCCTGAATATTTACTTTTATGAATTGTATTAGTAAATATATTATCTATTAATGATGCTTTATAAGATGTAATACGAGTGGGTTTTGAAATCAAAGGATACATATTAAAAGAAAACATTAAATCTAGAAAATCAGTTGTTTTGCAATGTGTGTTATAGTTCAGTAAATCAATATTGAAATCACCCATAATATAAACATCTCTTCGCTCACTTTCCAGTTTTACTAGAATGTCATTCATTTTATCATAAAAGCAATTTATATTAGTATTTGGAGGTCTATATACACAACCAATGGTAATTGGCTTCGGTTTTCCTTGAATTTCAATAAAAATAATCTCATATGCAGGTGCATTAAAAGAGATGTCGGATCGCAGTGTTACATTTAAATCTTTTTTAACATAAAGGGCAATTCCACCACCTCTACGTGTGGCCCTACATGATTGTAGAAGATTATAATTATCCAACTTAAATAATGACAACTCTGTACTATTACTAAACCACGTTTCAGATATACCAATAATACTAAATTCATAAGAAAGAGAAGATAATAGTATTTGAAATTCATCAAATTTTTTCTTTAAGCTCCTAGCATTTAAATGTAGCATTGAAAAATGTGAATGTTTACATGAGAAATTACTACAAAAATCATCAGCAAATACATATTTACATGGATTTACAACAGCATTTATAGAATTAGAATCACAATCAAAAAGTTCATTCTCAGATGTTCTCATGAAATCTGTATCAAATGGATTAAATTTCAAACCCTGAAGTTTACTAAGGTCAACATGTGAATTCATATGAAAATAAGTATATACAGACCAGTAAAATTCGTTATCATCGATAATATAATTAAATGGGAATATAATAGAGTTGCAATCAATACAAAATGAAGACTGAGTAGAAGTAGAAGTAATAGAAGTTCTGCAATTAGCACAAATGCCAGACATTACACATACACTCTCACAGCACACCAACAAACACACACAAAATAAAATTAAAATTACAAACAAAATAAATAAATAAAAATTGTACACATCAAACTAATGTTTACGGTAGCAAAATGATAAAAGACTTGAAGTAGCCAAATATAACGCGAACAGTCAGCGAGATTTCAAATCAAGTTCCATTTACAGCATAATCCTGTACGGTGAAATGAGTCAATTTACAGGAGCTGTAAGTCTTCTTCATTCCTTATCAGTTTCCGTACAGATTTTCCTCCACTGGCGGGTAGTGAAGCGAAAATACGGCCATCGGATGACCAAGCTGAGATGACCTTCTTGTGAGCACGAGTCTTTGCTAGAAGAGACTGTTTTTTTACGGTGAGGTCTTCAACAATCAGGATTCCTGTTCCCTTCAGTTTTCTTCTGTTCAACAAAATTTCTCTCCTCTTTTTGTAGGATTGCATCTTGACGATAATAGATCTTGGTCTGGCAGTGGTGGTTGTTGTTCTTGCTGACCCGGTACGATGTAGGCGATGAATGTCACATGATGGCTCGAGGGAAACTCCCAGCTTTGTTGTTATGATTTCCTTTACAACCGCTTCGGTGTCTTCTCCCTGCTTCTCTTCAACTCCAAGGATTCGGATGGATGAGCGCCTGGAATATTGCTCCAACGAATCAAGGGCAAGATTCAGTGATGAAATTTCTGTGGACTGATCAGCCACAGCTTTATTCAGCATACCTATTTAATTGTCCTTCATGGACATTCCTTGTTGAAGATCAAACATCTGGCCTTGAAGAGATTCTACCTTTGTTAGTAGATCATCAATTTTCCTTTCCACTGCAGAACTAACAATAGAATCAAGTAGGTTAACAAACTCTGTGTTCTTGAGCAGTGACAGCAGCTATCTGTCTTGTATTCACAGTTGGAGAAGAAGAATGTGATTTTGACATTGTGCACTGAACCAAACAATGAGTCAAGAGTAATTTTCATCTGGGTTGACCAGCTTGGACAGCAAGAAACACCACGCCAAAATTAATATACGGGACGCTACAAACTCATAGCACAAATTCAATCACTCACTTGCTTCAAAAATTGTAGTGCTGGCTACTCCAATTTGATATATTTCCAGATGAAGTCACATACTCCAATGTATTCCACACTTCAGAATGTACATAATACGTTGAAACGATCGAAATCAGCAATTGTCACAAGTTTCAGCAACACTTGTCGTACACATGTCCATTCATACGTGTTTTTGTTATTATGCAATACCCATGCTTTATTACAGGGTTTTAGTTTTGAACAAATTGACAAAATATCACTTCAAATTTATTACATTTGTGGGTAAAGTCATTATTACATTTGTGGGTGATTCAAAATATCACTTCAAATTTATTACATTTGTGGGTAAAGTCATTATTACATTTGTGGGTGATTCAAAATTATTACATTTGTGGGTAAAGTGGTTATTACATTTGTGGGTGAAATTATTACATTTGTGGGTAAAGTGTTATTACATTTGTGGGTGTTGTTACATTTGTGGGTAAAGTGTTATTACATTTGTGGGCGTTATTACATTTGTGGGAGTTATTACATATGTGGGTGTAACACCCCCCCCCCCCCCAAAAAAAAAAAAAAAAAGAAGAAGAAAAGAAATATATATATATATATATATATATATATATTTATATAATAATAATAATAAGAATACCAATAATAAATAAATAAAATAAAGTAAAAATTAATAAATAAATAAATAAATAAATAAATGTTAACAAAATAGAATTTTTTTTTTAAATAAATGAATAAATAAATAAATACAAATACAATAGAATAATAATAATACTAATTACAACAATAGATACATTAATGTATGATAATAATAATAATAACAATAATAATGAGAATAAGGAGAATAATAACCTTGTAAGAAAAGAAGTGGCAAAACCTAAACAAAGGTCTTCAATGGAAAACCCATTTCTTCTTTTTCCCCCTTTTATCTGTCTCCTTTTCTTCTCGCTCTTTCTTATTATACTTTTTAATTCTTTTTCTCTATCCACTTTTGAGTGTGTAACTAACCCCCCCCCCCCCCCCCCCCCCCTCGTCCCCTCCACCACTGGTACGCCAGTGCATACAAGGACAATCCCCTCTGGGTCTGTGAAAAGTACAATAGCACCATTTGAGCGGATGTTGTTCTCCCATAGACGGATATATTGTTGTCAGTCATCGCTCATATGAATGGAAAAGGTTGGCATTTGACAATAATCAGTTGTCCTATATTAATTTGTTTTTAAAGCTCTGGGGGGGGGGGGGGCATTGTCATGTAATTACGGTCGAATGAGCACATTTTGATACCTTATTTGTGACACTGGCAGGCCACTCCATCAATGTGATTGGTCAATAATTTAAAACACACGTATTAAATGATTCAAATGATTTTTATTTCTCATGCAAAACATAATACAATAATAATTATATCACCAACAAAATATATGCAATGAAACGACAAATATAATGGAAAAAGCACGAGGAAAGAGGAACTAACTTGAAACAGAGCTTGTTGAAGTGTTAGTTCTTCAGATGCTGTTTTAAAATATAACATGAACAAAGTGTGCTTAGAAATCAATATATAGACAAATATGTAGCTAAGAAATTATAAATTGGGGGGGGGGGGGGAGTATTTATAAAAAGAGGAAAATAGTAGAAGGCAAAAAGAAAGAAAGATTTAAAAAAGGGATAATGAATGATTGTAAAAAAAACTCTAGAAAAGGGAAATTAGATCAGTAGAATGAGGGAGAAAGAGAATGGGTCGATCGAGAGTCAAACAAACCGAGATTCGATCATGTATATATGTGTTTAAAATTTTAATCTTTAGCTTTTTTTTAATGTGTGTAGACTGGTACTTTGTTTAAGAGATGGATCTATGTTATTCCAGAATACTGGACCGGTGTACATAATTGTTTTTTGTGCGAAAGCTGTTCGCATTCGTGGAATGACCGTACGCGCGTGCGTGATCTTGCACGTCCATTTGAAGCTGAAATCTTATATCTAAAAAAGTGGCACACAACGTTCAAATATTGTGTGCGGTGAATATTTCGTTATTTTTATTTTTTGATTAGATTCATTGGTGCAACTACCATTATTATGTAAAATGATTAATATTAGTTTATTTTTGTCAACTAGTTATCTGATTTGTATTGAAATATATATTTGTCTTTGAGATTGAGACATATTTGCATACAAATAACCCACACATCTATTTCCTTGCATTGCAAATAATGTAAAAATTACATATAAAGTAATATTCAATTTTGGAACCATTAGCTGTTTTTCTTTCTATAATTTGATGTCACGCTCTGATCATCGATTAAAGATCTGCATGATTACGTTTGTGAATACATAATGGTTGCATAATTATGTCTCTTTGTATCAATTTGGAATTGCCCAAACTAATTTGTGTTGCCTCTGAATAAAGGAAGAGGAGACATACTTATCGGCATTTGTTTTTTTGAAGGTGAAACAGTTTGTTCGATATGGAACAGCTGTAATGATATATTTGACGTTATATCCATACCTTATCTATGTTAAGATGCTTTTTGGAAAAACATTAATAGATCAAGGAAAGGATTTGTAAACTGAAACTAATTACTATTAGAAGTATTATTATTATTATTATAATTATTGTTTGTTTTTATTTCCCGCAGGTGTTGGCTTGTCAATGACATATATGCCCACAATCATTGCACTGAATGATTTCTTCCGAGAAAAATTTGTTTTGATGAACACAATTGCGGCATACGGCTGCACCGTCGGATCCATGCTGTTCCCTGTTATAACGGAAAGGTCTTTCGAAGCATATGGCTATGCAGGGGCGTTCATTATTCTTGGCGGTATGGCTCTGCACCTTGTCGTGTGCGGTGCAGCGATACGCAGGGCACCAAGCAACGCCAATACAAATGAAGGCGAAAGGCATGATGAAGTGAATGAGAAACAGGAGTGTCACTCTGAAGGAGAATCATCAAAGCAAAAAGAATTCTTATATGACGACGATGAGGAAGATGATAGCGAAAATTGCGTCTTGGAGCAAAGACGTTTGATTCAAACTGAGAGACGTAGCTTAAGACATCAGGAAACATCACCCACTGCAAGCTCATCTTGGCCAAGATCCGTCTTTCAAACCTGCAAACGGTCCTGCGGATTATTAAACGAACCACTCTTTCTCTTCACTATCCCTATTCATTTTTTGGTATTTTACACCATTTGTACATGGATGCTGTTTCTGGTCCCCCACGCTGAACACCTTGGTATCCCTTCTTCCAAAGCAATCTTCCTCTCCACAATCGGCGGCGTAGGTGGCATCATCGGTCAGACCATTTTCATCATCCTCGTAGGCATAGGCATTAACGTTTATGTTTTTTACATTGCCATAGGTCTCATGTGCACGTTATCCTTTCTGTTAGACTTTACCAGTTCTGCTTACGCGGTTTGTGCTACCTACGCTTTTGTCCAGGGTTTCTCCTTCTTCACCGAAGAAGCGATTACGAACAGTTTATGCAAGAATGCAGTCTTTGACGATAGGAATTTTGACATGGCCATTGCTCTCAGTGCTTTCTCGGGAGGACTAGGGGCGACATGTGCGGGAACATTTACAGGTGCGCCATATTTAGTCCAATTGATCTTTTCAATGCTGAAGACAGAAAGTTATGGATAAACCGGTGTTAATTTTCCTTGTTACCACAATGGCCTCCAAGTTAGAGACAGAGACATCTCATTATGGTCTAATCTCAAACATTACAAAAAATGACGCACGTGGCTAGTTTAATTGTCTGAGGTTGAGATTTCAAACGTCTTTGTAATTATGCGAAAATATTGATATTTCTTTAATCCATTTTTAGGGGTATTATTTATGAAATATTAGTCAGCAGACAGGCAAATTGTATCGCGCTATGACTTTCGTGCGTTTTAGGTGACGAGATTAAACTTGGACCGCAATTATGTATGCGAGTCATATCTAGTTGTGAAAGAAAGATGCGTGAATCAAAATTGCTCCTGACAACTCACGGAGCCTCGGATAGTTTGAACCCTAACACAAAAATCTACCTGGTAGGATACTATTAGGAGTTTGAAAAGGATATGGTCATAACTGTAACTTAGTACGCTTCGCAATGTTAACATTACAAATCCACGAGGAATACTTATAACTATGTTATGATCATTTCCTAGGTTATCTGTTTGATGTCACCCAGTCATTCACGAAGGTGTTCATCATCATCGGCTTCATTCACGCCTTCATGGTTGTTCATCTCTTCATCGTAGCGATCCTCATCAAGAGACGACGACAAGATTTCAGCTCTGATTTTGACAATTGAGGATTTAGAGCAGGAGGCAGAAACTTCCACCTAGCATCCTTCCATTTAAAATACATAAAGGAGGTGCCCTTAAAAATTTGATACCGAACAACCTATTATTCTCATGCGATTGGTTAGTAATGGCTAATAGTAATAACTACCTGTATTTCCATGAATTTAACCTTTTGTTTTGTTTTTAGTATGCATATTTTAGAATGACCCTGAATAAATCAGGAGTTTGCCTTCTAATTACCTCCAATATTTTGCCAAAATCTTTGTCGTCATTTCGGTGTCTTAGAAAATCGACGAAGAACAAGAGCTTACCAAATTTAATTGTTGCCAAATAAATAACGCATACGATTTCGTCATTAGGGACTCTTAGATTTGCAGGTCGATATAGTGCCTTAAAAGGACGACACACGTAGCAGTCCACTATGTCGACGTGCAAATACAAAAGTCCCTATTAACATGTAACAGTTTGGAACAGATTGTGACTGGGTGCCTACCTGATTTGTTTTTTCAGGTCGGGTCTGGCTATTGTCATGTTGACCTTATGCCGGGCGCGGCTTAGTGGTTGGTTAGTAATGGTTTATAATAGCTTACTGTATCCCCATGAATCTATACAATCTTTTGTCATTTCTTTAGTATAAAAATTGAAAATGGCCCTGGATAATAGCATTGTTTGAATCAGGAGTTTACCCTCTAAATTACTTCCACTATGCCATTTTCTTAGTTTATTTTGTTTGAATGCAAACCCTTGTGATAACCTTATACAAAAACAAAGTAATTCGTCATTTATTCATTGTCTTTTTGTCTTTATTGTCTTTTTTGAAATATGAAGGGAAGCGTGGCAGAGCACCTATTAATTTCTTCAGAATTTATATTTTTGCTTCTCTTTCCTCCCTTTTCTTTCTCTGTGGTTTTTGTTCGTTTTATATCTCATGAATGACATTGTAAATGACAATGACAATTTTAAAGGTACTATGTCCTATTTGCAGGTCAAAAAATGAAAAGGTTAAATTCCAACGGCATTTGAATGACAATACTTATTTCGAACTTCCCTCAAAACGAAAGGGTTTAAAAATGGCCCCTTTTTGATAAAAGAACGACTATTAGTTGTCGAATCGACATAAGTGATTGCAATCAGCTAAGTAAAAGTCTGATTTTTAGACCCTTGTACCAAATGGTCGTAGGTTTTTGTGTTGCATAAAGATTCAATCAGTTTAATTTTGGCCATTACAAGTATAATGGGTTATTGATGTAAACAAATGCTCATGTACTTGTTTCAGTATTCTATTTCAACGAAAAAAGATGTCACTCAGTCACTCAATGATAGTGTCTGACATAAGTGATTGCAATCAGCTAAGTAAAAGTCTGATTTTTAGACCCTTGTACCAAATGGTCGTAGGTTTTTGTGTTGCATAAAGATTCAATCAGTTTAATTTTGGCCATTACAAGTATAATGGGTTATTGATGTAAACAAATGCTCATGTACTTGTTTCAGTATTCTATTTCAACGAAAAAAGATGTCACTCAGTCACTCAATGATAGTGTCTGACAGGGAAGCCTAGAAAATAAACGGGTTTCCTTACATAATTTGAATACTAGGACACTACTAACGTTTAAATTATACAGATAGGACATACATTACATATTCATAATAACCTACAAAGTGCTACAGAATTTGATGTTTGGCTGCAAAAGAAACATATGCATGATTATCGATCCTAACGAAGATAACACAAATTATTACTGATGTGTGACGTCATATGGGCGCCATTTTGTTAATTTCTTAAAGAGTACATATTTCCGTCATACACTGTCATTTCTGATGATATTAAGTATGCTTACACTCGACGTCATTAGTTAAGTTTTGGTCAACATTATCAAACGGTTGCAGTTTCGTGAAGGGGAGGTAATTAATCTTGCTGGGGTCCTGAATTCATGATGTATGTTATTCCAAACTTTCTCTACCGGTTACCATGAATCCTTCTGACAACAAAACTACTGATCGTCATCCTTAATATCAATTACGTCGGAAAGGGGAAAAAGGAAAGAAATCTTCTCAGACTGTGACACAACAAACCGAATCTGCGCAAGCATGTGCTCGAAGTAGTTCACCGACTCGTGTAGACGCAGAAACCACTGCACCACTACAGCTACACTCACAAACGGACGCTTCGCATGATACTGCCGTCTCCAGTATGTCGACTCAAAAGGATCTGGTAAGTCGTGCTGAATTTCAACAGACGTCGAACACAATTATTGAAAAACTCGACTCTCTAAGTTCTAACATTTATGCAATGAGAAAGGAAATTGGTGAAGTACGTGCTATTGTTGCTGAGTTGGAGGTAGTTTCGGCTGATACGTCTGCTAGGCTAGCAAAAGTCGAAAATGAATCGTTACCACAAATGAAAAAAAGAATCAAAGAAGCTTGAAACTGAGCTAAAAGAGAAATTGTTAGCCCTAGAGCTCCATGACAGAAAACAGAACTTGTTAGTATATGGCATTAAGCAAGATGAAGGAGAAAATGCTCTTTGTGTCACTAGAGAGATCTTCCAAGATCTTGGCTTTTCGAAGGATATCCCCCTAATAAATGTTCATCGATTGCCCCGTCGTGCTCTGCAAGGAAGTGATCCGCAACAAGCAGGTCCGGACCACATTATTATCCGCTTCAGCTCCATGATAGATCGTGATGCAGTCCTCAATGCTAACCAACAAAGGGTGATGAAGAATACAGCAAGAAAAGTTGGAGACCAGTCGTCGAATGTTCCACCCCCAATTATCCACAGTTGAGGATCGTGATGGATCTACCTGCTGAAATGAAGCATCAGAGATACCTGTTGGAAAAGGAAGCATTCACACTCAGAAAGGAGCATAACAAATCTACAAGGATCAAATTGTTTGGTGTGAAGCTATGTCTCCAAGTCAGAGAAAGGGGTTCCCAAGCAGGGTGGAGAAGTGTGAGCGGCCGAATGATGTTCTTCTTTCAGGAATCTAGGTAACTTCTAGACTTAAAAGATTAGAAAAGAAGAAATCTATCAAAGGTATGAAACAGAATGTTTATCATGCCAAATCAAACTTAACAGAAAAGAACAGGATGAGTTCCACAGATCAAAAGTATAAAAGAATTCCATAAACTGTTTATTTTCTGTTGCTAGTTTGCTTTGCATAAGTATAAATAAATGTTATGCTATCTGTTCAACTAAAAACTAAAAATGTATCTACATGTATTACAGTTCAATAAGAGGAAAACATTAAAGAAATGCTTGAATATTTTGTTACTCTGTTTTTTGCATTTGTAAGATAACTTTAGTTTTAAAGGATTTTGGACTCTGGAAGTTGACTCGAGACTTGAATGAGAAGGAAGTCTTTCATTTCTCTTCTGTTTTCCAGTCAAGTTTGGAATTTGCTTATTGATGCTGTTGTTTTTCTTGCTAAATCAAGATTTAACAGAAAGGAACAAGATGAACTCCACTGATCATGAGTGCTATAGACTTCCATAAGCTGTTTATTTTTGTTGCTGGTTTCTATGCATAAGTGTAATTAAATGTTACGCTATCTGTTCAATTAAGAACCAAAGGTGTAACTGTACAGTTAGTAAGAAGCAGACATCAGAGAAATGCTTGAAAGTTCTGTTACTCTGTTTTTTTACGTTTGTAATATAATCTAGCATTGTCTTATAGGACTTTGGGAACTGGAAGATAACTCCAGATTTGAATGAGAGGAAATCTTTCATTTCAACCTTTTTTATTTCGTATGTTGTTGTTTCTCATGCTTAATGAATCTAAACAGAAAGGATCAGGATGAACTCCACTGATCAAGAGTACTATAGACTTCCATAAGCTGTTTATTTTTGTTGCTGGTTTCTATGCATAAGTGTAATTAAATGTTACGCTATCTGTTCAATTAAGAACCAAAGGTGTAACTTTACAGTTAGTAAGAAGCAGACATTGAAGAAATGCTTGAAAGTTCTGTTACTCTGTTTTTTTGCATTTGTAATATAATCTAGCATTGTCTTATAGGACTTTGGGAACTGGAAGATAACTCCAGATTTGAATGAGAGGAAATCTTTCATTTCAACCTTTTTTATTTCGTATGTTGTTGTTTCTCATGCTTAATGAATCTAAACAGAAAGGATCAGGATGAACTCCACTGATCAAGAGTACTATATAGACTTCCATAAGCCGTTTATTTTTGTTGCTGGTTTCTATGCATAAGTGTAATTAAATGTTACGCTATCTGTTCAATTAAGAACTAAAAGTGTAACTTTACAGTTAGTAAGAAGCAGACATTGAAGAAATGCTTGAAGGTTCTGTTACTCTGTTTTTTTGCATTTGTAATATAATCTAGCATTGTCTTATAGGACTTTGGGAACTGGAAGATAACCCCAGATTTGAATGAGAGGAAATCTTTCATTTCAACCTTTTTTTATTTTGTATGTTGTTGTTTCTCATGCTTAATGAATCTAAACAGAAAGGATCAGGATGAACTCCACTGATCAAGAGTACTATAGACTTCCATAAGCTGTTTATTTTTGTTGCTGGTTTCTATGCATAAGTGTAATTAAATGTTACGCTTTCTGTTTAATTAAGAACTAAAGTGTAACCTTACAGTTAATAAGAAGCAGACATTGAAGAAATGCTTGAAAGTTCTGTTACTCTTTTTTTTTGCATTTGTAATATAATCCAGCATTGTCTTATAGGACTTTGGGAACTGGAAATTAACTCCAGATTTTGGTGAGAGTAAATCCTTTACTTCTAGTCTTCTGTTTTCAAGTCAAGTTTGGAAATTGCTTACTGATGCTGTTACTATGTTTTTCTTTACTCCTGTTTTATATGTATCAAGATGATTAAACAGCATAAACTTCCTTATAATAGGGAAGGAAAAGGAAGAGAAACCATTTTTCTTGATGTAGCTTTTTTACCTGATAATCAAGTTCACCATTAGTATGATGTATTGAACGTGTATAAGGTCATTTACAGTTCATTGTATGACCGCCTCCTATGAATCTCAAACATTTCTGGTTCTTCTACATCATAGTCAATGACATTCCTCGGTAATCGACATTGAATTCCAGGTGCTTTATTTGACTTGGTATGTCTGTGAGCTGGGGGTTGGGTAGTCCAGATTCAGTCCGTTCGTTCTTTTTATCCCCCACACACATCGCGGTCTCTCCACTGATCGCGCAATCCCCAAATTTCCGTCCACATGAACAGATTTAGAGGAATGGCTAGGTCTACTTTCAACGTTGAGGGTGTGTTATTTTATCAGCTGATTGGGTGCGCTAAACGAAAACGGTACAGAGGCTGGACTAGGGGTTGGGGGGAGAAGAGTTGGGTATTCTTTTGTGCTCACATACATGTACATGTACCATGTACTTGATTCCAGCCTGCAATTTCTTAATGTTCTGGATGTACAGGTCCACACACCTAAAGTATCACGTTATAAATGGTTATGTTGGGCACAGAGAGGTCTCCTCCTCTGTGAAAAGAAAAGACTCGTTCTTTCTCTCTCTCTCTCTCTCTCCCTCTCTCCCTCCCTCCCTCTATTTCTTTCCGCCATCTTTATTTATGCTAATTTAATATGTTAATTAACTGATATTTACGTAAGCGAACAGCCTTTATTAATTTTGTACTTTCTCTTGCTGTTCTTCTACTTTGAATTTAGGACCTAAGCAGGTTAATCCTCAACTGAAATCGCTACCTATTTTGGGGATGCACATTGTAGTCCTCAAATGGACGACAAATGTAGTAAATTTAATTGTCTTTGTTTTTTTTCTTTTTGGGTTTGTTCTCCCCCCTATGTTTGTTATTTGTAGTTATAATGTGTTCTGCAGCTGGCCAGCCGTGTTTAATTACTACCAATTTTTGCAATGTACTGATATTCCTACACTTTTCTGAACGTAATGATGACTGACTTACCTTTTGCTGAAGCAAGTGATATTGATTTAGACATATTATTTCACAGTTTGCATAATGTTGATTTAACTTCCTCATCTGACGAACGTTATGAGAAACGTATTTCAGATACCCTCAATAGTAAATTCGATGAAATGTTACTTCAGTTTGATCCTAATGACATTCATTATGTAAGAGAATCTCAATACCTTACTCAAAACCAGTTTATTCAAAATGTTAAAAGCACATCAAAATGTGATTTAAATTTCTTGAACCTGAATATTCGTAGCCTGAACAAATATTTTGAGCAGTTAACTTTATTGCTGGACAATATTGATCTGTGTAACTTTATTATCGGTCTCACAGAAACATGGTTGCAAGACCAGCCTCATTCCTTTTTTTCTCTTTCTCAACATAACCTCATATTTAATAACCGTACGAATAAAAGAGGTGGAGGCGTTGCAATGTATGTTCCAGACCATCTAAATTTTAAAGTACTTTCTGATATAAACACAATGAATCTGGCAATGGAAGTGGTCTTTATCGAAATATTCTTACAAAACAAGAAAAATATCGTAGTTGGTACTATTTATCGTCCCCCTTCTTCAAATCACAACGAATTCTTAGTTGAAATGCAGCATTTACTTGTTCACCCCCTTCTGCAAAATAAACATTGCATCATTATGGGAGATTTCAACGTTGATTTGTTAAAATGTAATGATAATCAGTTCTTTTATGATTTTCTGGATACCTTACTTTCGTATTCTTTTGTTCCAGTAATATCAAAACCCACGCGGTTATCCACTCATTCGTGTACTCTCATCGATAATGTATTTGTAAATGTTGATCATTTACAAACTGATCCGGGGTTAAGCTTATTCAACTTTCTTTTAACACTGGCAAAGATTTGCTTAACCCCGTACTATAGGTGGGGTTAAAGGGGGGTCTTAGCCCCACCTATTGTACGAGGTTAAGCCTATTCGACTTTCTGTTCAGACTCGTATTTACCAAAGTTGGCTAGCCCCACCTATAGTACGAGGTTAGCTGGCCCTGCAAAATAGCAGGACTAACCTAGCAATTGTGGTGCCAAGCAAAATTAATGAACGAGAACAGAAACGAACTATTGCAAAAAAAAATGGCACTTTTTATTGTAAAATGTGCACCTCTCAGTTTTCGGTGAGATGTATAATTTCGACCAGCAATTTTTTTTCTCCTTACGAACTGTGACTTTTTATCAGCAGTGACGAATTCGAGCGAAACTACGACTATAATACTGGTATTAAGTTTCACCTTCCTATAATATAAGCAAAAAATCAGAGGTATGCCATTTTCGAGAAACTAAATTCAGACAAGGATTACAAGTCGAAAACGCTACAACGTAGCGTCTTCTTTCTCTGATATTTAAAGGACACGCCTAAGCTTCCGCGCTTCGCGCCAGAAGGAGCAAACTGAATTCAGACAAGTAGGATGAATAACTTGAGAACGGTACAACGAATCGTCTTCTTTCTATAATAATGTAATGAAACGTAAAAACTTCCGCGCTTTGCGCGAAAGGGGGGGGGGGGGGGGACTGAATTCAGACAAAGATTACGAGTCGAGCAGGCTATAGGTGCCTGGGCGGTGCCTTGTCGATTCGATTTTAGGTCATAACT
The DNA here is from genome assembly GCA_035222895.1 of Strongylocentrotus droebachiensis. Classification (NCBI taxonomy): domain Eukaryota; kingdom Metazoa; phylum Echinodermata; class Echinoidea; order Camarodonta; family Strongylocentrotidae; genus Strongylocentrotus; species Strongylocentrotus droebachiensis. Next base: position 387,021 of record JAVYIG010000714.1, on the reverse strand, counting down.
GGGCGAAATCGGGGAGCTTCGCAAGGCGGCGTCGCGGCAGTGACCGACTGATGACCCACCGATTCCCGAGCGGTCTCCCATCGGCTGATTTTAAAGAAATTGCCCGGCGGTCGGCCGGTGATCGACGGGGCACCAAAATACACTCGGTACCCAGACGGTCGCAGCCCAGGCTCCGACGTAATGTATACAATGAGGGCGCAACTACCGCGAATTTTTGAGAATCTTCCGTGCAATTTATATGAAATCCATGAACTGAACTGACTTTAATCTGACGATATCACAACACTGACATCAGAAGGAGTATTGTAAACTCTGAAAGGGAGAATTTTTCATCATGTAAGTACTTTTGAACGTCGTATAGGTTGTCTTTGAATTTTAGATCGACGCCATAAATTATACTACATTCCCACATGTAACAATCGATGTATAGAGTCTAGTCTTCATGGCCAAGATAACGACAAACAAGTATAAAGGTGAACCGGGAACCGACAACTTTCGTTATAGACTACCAAAGAATATCACTGAAACCTCTATTTTGTATGTTATTAATCTACTACATCGGGGATTAACTGTTCCAGATGAAATAGACGTGAATGACTTCTATCTTGGTGAACTAAGCATAATATACCCGAATTTGAACATCGAAATTGGTCGCCATTTCATATTACAACATGTCGACCCTCAAACACAGGATAAAGAGTCGTCTTTTTTGAACGATAGTGTAAACTCAGTGATTGATTCCAGTATTGGACCTCCAAGCCCAATCCCACCGTCATGCCCATTGGTATGTCAACTATGTGGCCTGCAATCACCACCTGGAGAACCGCTATGCATGAAATGTAGATGCACCCCACAACGCCTAGATCAGGTAGCTTCAGATATCAAGGAACTTAAACATGCAGTTAACGCCCTCCTAGAAAAGCCATCTTCACGACCTGCCCACCCTCCCCCTGTTCAGAATGAGAATGTCAACCGAAAACCTTCAAGCCCCAGAACTTCCTTCATGACAGCGGGAACACGATTACCTCCTCCCCGTCAACCACCACAGAGACCGAAACAATTCGACCCGCGTGGACCTGTATTTCCATCCATCTCTGGATCGGTCCAGACACATCAAGGCCCACCTCCCCAACCATTAATGGCTCAACCGCGGCTTCCACCCAGTCAACTTCGTAGACCACCGTATCAGTACTTGCCTGGAACCTCTGCTCAAGCCCCCCTGAACCCATCATTCCGACCACAATTGGGCCAGCCTCCACCCAGTCAACCTTGGAGAAGACAGCGCGTAGACCCCATGTACCCCACCATGAATGGACCTGCCTACCACGCTGGAACTACTTATGCCAATGGATCCTCACAAAATCAATTCATGGGACCGTCATATGTGGATCCGCTCATCCCACCAAGCCATCAACGTCAAGCACCTTGGCACAGATCGACAGACTTGGGTCGTGGAAAGGAGCTCATGCCCCGCCCTACATATGCCTCAGTACTTCAAGGACCAGGATGTGAGTACTGTGGAGAACCAAACCACAATGCATTAAGCTGTCGACATGGTGCGCCTTTGCAATGCAGAAACTGTCTTGAGTATGATCACAAGATAAAAAAAACTGTTATATATGAACATTAGGCCAAGAAGAGAGCGCCATAGTACATCATGGCCACTCTGTAACTGCTCAAGAGGAGATTGAATATGATAACCGTGTTTCCATTAAAACTGCTAATGATATTTCTGATAATGTTCATCATACCACAAATCTTAAATATAGTAATGAATATTCCAAATGTAACTTTAAATTATCTAAACATAATGGCCTTAAAGTCGGGCATTTAAATGTTAGGAGTCTATTAGATAAAATAGATGAGATTCGATTATTACTTATGAAAATAAAATTTGATGTTTTATGTATTTCAGAGACATGGCTACATGATCTGATAAATGATAATGATGTTTTTATAGAAAATTATGTAATAATTCGTAAGGATAGACCAAAGACTATGAACAAAAGGTGGTGGTCTATTCCATACACATTGCGACATGATCTAATAAGTAATTCATTGGAAGGTATTTGGTTTGACATGTTTTTTAATGACGAACAAGTATTGATGTCTTGTATTTATAGACCACCAAATGCTGATGTATCATATTTTAATAATCTATTGGATGTATTAGAAAAGGTGTCACAAGAAAATAAGGAACTTATAATATTAGGTGATCTTGATTACATCTTAGACCATAATTTATGTAATAATCCAATTAATTTGATTGAAAACTTATTTCTCATGACACAATTAGTGTTGAAGCCTGCTAGGGTTACAAGCAATTCTTCAAAATGTGTAGATCATATTTTAACTACGATACCTGAAAGACATGATAAACATGCACCTCTTAAAACTATGCGTATGAAACAAAGATATTTACCCTGGATTTCAAAAGAATTAGTCCAATTGATTTATAAAAGAGATTTTTTAAAGAGGAAATCTTATATCGACCCAGCAATAAAAAAAGATTATAAATGCATAACAATCCGTATTACTAAATTAAGACGTGATATTAAGAGGGATTATACCAAGGATGTTATTCGAGATTGTAAACAAAGATAGTAACAAAATATAGCGTAAGCTGAATAAGATCACCGGCAGGAAACGTAAAAATGATGTATTGCCTAATGAATTAAGTGCTGATAAATTGAACAATCTTTTTGCGTCAGTTGAAAAAAATGAATAAGCCAAAAAATGATGATTTTAACTGGAAACATCCAGAATGTATTTATAGTTTTGAATATCAAAGACTAAAGGAAAGTGTTGTTTATGAATTGTTATGCAAATTAGGAAATGTAAGTAATCTTGACCTATTTAATGTACACTGTCGCTCATAAAGCTGGAATATTTTGTTGTTATTCCAATTCATGGAATTATTTTAAAAATAATTTAAAAATAATAGATCTAGATAATAGTATACATTTTCATATTTTATTGAATAATAATTTGCCAATGTGTGTTTTGCGTGACTGCTGAAGCATGTGTATGCTACTATGCTTATCAACTAGGGAACCTATGCCCTTAAGTCATAAATTACAGTAATTAGGATTAATGCCCCACAAAAGGGCACTAATATAGCACATCGACAAGGTTTTGATCCTGGGGCCACACGGTTACGAGGCCATTGCTTTGTCACTGAACCATGACTGTACGCAGCGGGGGCTAGGGTAGGGGGCAGTTTCCATAAATTAAACAAAACACAGAAAATGCAATAAATTTTCGGGCACCGAGCGTATGTTTGGCGGAGAGTAGAAAGTGAGCAGGCGCCACCGAATTTCAACTCCGCGCTAAAACTTCAGCGGCGATCGAGCGATGCCCCCAAAACAAGCGGTGCCAGAGCGATTCGGCTAAAAACTCGCCACCCGGCCGCCGAGCAGGCTACTTTTGGGGTAAGTTGCCGAAATAAATCGTAAATTTATGTCGTCGAGGAACATGACCATGTGCGCATACGCAAGTACTAGTTCGTGGAAAAAAATAATTAGGCCTACACCCCCGGCTTTATAGGGTTAAATTTGTAGATATTGGGACATTTGTCGGTAATTGGTGGCTAGTTTTGTCGGTTATCGTTGGCCTCTACCAGTGGCGGATCCAGGGGGGGGGGGGGGGGGGCCCGGGGGGCCCGGGCCCCCCCCCCCCCTTGAGAAAAAAATCATGTAAAATCACGTGATTTTTACCTTTTTGGGGGGGTTGGGCCCCCCCCCTGGCGCTCAAGGGGGGGGGGGGGTGCAAATTGAAAAATTTTCGAGGACCAAAAAAAAAAAAATCACTACCCCCCCCCACTGAGCGACTTTTCGGCCGGCGCGATTTTCAAATTTTCGGGAGCAAACAAAAATGAAAAAAGTTGGGCCCCCTCCCCTAAGAAATCCTGGATCCGCGCCTGGCCTCTACATCCCCACTGAAAAAGGTCTAGCGACGCCCCTGGTTCTCTCTCAATTGGCCCGTTTAAACATAACAATGAGTGCGATTTGGATCGCGATGCGAAGATCGGTTTTTGTTTGCGAACTTTCACACGCAGGAAGAATTCTCGCTCGACGGCAAGAACCTCAAACTGCCCATGCGTGAATCTCGACGGTGTATGCGCTTGGAAACCTTGGATTAAATAAATCCATTTTCGATTCTCAATACCATTCACACACATAGCTGCGCCCGGCAAGCAATCGCGATTATTCGGAAAAATCGCAAGAATCTGATTGCTATGCGAATCGCGAAAATTAGATAAATTATTCTGTCCACGCACGAAAAAAACAACGAGAGATCTTTTGGATCGCGGTGCAAAAATCGATTTTTAAAAGTCACGTTTTTCTGTAGGTGTGAACGCCCCTAATGTCTCTCTTTTTATATTTTCTTCCTTTCTATTAGTTTTTTAAATTTTGAATAGATGATCGGTCAACCCTGCAACTGCACACAAAGCCAAACATTTGATCCATATGATTTCATGCGCATCCATGCATCCTCATTCTACTGTCTACTGTATACTACATGCACTGTATACTTTACACCATATAATTTGCACAGAAATTTCATTGTCAAATTTTACAATACAGGCCTACCGCTTTTAAATTTGAGACTGTTTTTTGTTTAGGTTCCTGCTAAGTTTGTAATATTTATACGTCAACTTCTCAGTGTTTATTTAGAGTAACATTGAGATAGTTCATGCTGACCTGCCTCAAGGGAAGTTGATGAAATATTGAGGAACTACGTTGTCACGTGATTGTGTGGCGTGAAAATACATCTCAAGAACCGTCCGAATAATATTATTTGACTACCGGTACTCTCCTGCTTACGACTATTTCGAAAGAGGAACGCGTCTTCATTAATATTCGTACACGAAAATCAACTTTGGCGGACGTTTGTATGATACAGTGGTTTACTCGCCCAACGAGCCTTTTCCCTTTTTGGAACACAGCTCCAACTGACTAGTTGATAGAACTTCTGAAGTTCTATTTATTTTGCTACATAAAAATGGATTGTATTGGCTACACTGGCCCATATTAAGTGATATCTTATTGTTTTAGTGTCCCTCCCATGTGGAGCGATTTGTGCAGCACTTCGTAACTGCAATGGAAAAGGGCGCCAGGCCTATTAAAATCAAATAGGCCTACCTTTTGATTTAAATTGGATTGGATTCATAAGCACTACTGTTGATCTACACAATTGAAATGGCCCAATCAAGCTCTAACGTGGGGTCGTGGGGTTACGTGCTTGTTCTTTGCAAGTTCGTTGTACTTTGTATTGATACTGGGATCTCTAAATCGTTTGGTGTTCTTATTCCTACAATGGTTGAGCGTCTGGAGTCAGATTATGCTACTGTCGGATTGCTATGTAGCCTGCCTGCAACGCTGATGTACCTCTTATGTAAGTAACATTGTGATATACACAACTTTTTTAGTAGGAGTTGTAGCTAATTGTTGTTGTTTGTTTGTTTGTTTATTTTACCTGACTGCTAAGAAACTTGTAATAAAATGATGTGAAAACATCAACGACAATTTTAATCACAATAACAACAATAATGATAACAATCATCATCATCATTAGTCAACATCGACAGCAACATCATATTAGTTCTTGTTGTTGTTGTTGCTGCTGTTGCTCTCTTTGTAGGTCTGTGTTAACAGTAGGGACAATGACTTCAAATTTGTATTAAAAGTAATATAAAACATGACGAATTATATACTTGCATAATTCGCTAACTATCAGGTACCCGATAACTTTGCCTGAGTGGAGGCTGGCAAATGTTATTTGATATCTTGCCAAAGAGCATTATCAAATCAAATCTTAAAATAAATTAAATACATCGTCATCATCACCATCTTTATCATCATTATCATCAATCATACTACTGGGAGGGGGTAGAGCAAGCAACATCCTTCCCTTCTCTCTATCTCTCTCTTCTTGTTCCTCCTCCTCCTCCTCCCCTCCTGCCCTACTCTCCCTCTCCTCCTCCCCTCCTCTCCCCTCTCCACCTTTCATAATTCCGCATAATTTATTTGGGAAATCGTCACCTCATATTCAGGCGGCAATGTGAACTAAATATGTTTTATAGCAGTATAGCTCTAGCATTTAGCGGAATTTCGTGATGGATTTAGAGACAGTGATTATTGTATGTTTTCATATTTGTAACCATTAATTAAGTATATTTTCTAATTTGTTTGTCAATATCTCAGGTCCTTTTGTAACACTCGTTCTGCCGAAAACCAACCATCGTGTTGTCGCTATGTTAGGTGGAGTGTTGTGTGGATCATGTATTATTGCCTGCGCTTTCTTCAACAACACAGTTATTGTAGGAGTCTGTCTCGCTTCATCAGGTTAGCTAGATATATTTTTATTTTACCATTTAACCGAAAAATGTTATTCTTTAGCTCATTGTGTGCACTGCCTTGTAAAAACAAAGCCATACATACTTAGAGATTGGCCAACTTGGTTTCACTAGATCGCAACGTGACACATATTCATTTGTTTTGTGCTTGCCCAACTAATGCAGTATTCGTCATATCATGCCCAAACTCAATATCGAACCGAGTAGGCCAAACTCTCTTAATCAAAGAATCTTTGTTGGTACTGCAAACAGCTCCAATGCACGACATGATTGCTCATCGAAAAGAGCCCCCCCCCAAAAAAAAAAAAAAAAAAAAAAAAAAAAATAATAATAATAATAATAATAATAACAATAACAACATTTAAAAAAAATAAAATAAATAAATAAATAGAGATAAAAAATAAAATAACTAAATAACTAAATTAATAAATGAATAAATGAAAATTTAATAAAATAATGATAATAAATATAACAATATATAAATGAATGTATGATAATAATAATAATGATAACAATAATATTGAGAATAATGAGAATGATAACATTGTATGAAAAGAAGTGGCAAGACTTAAATAAGGTCTTCAATGGAAAACCCATTTCTTCCTTTTCCCCCTTTCATCTGTCTCCTTTTCTTCTCGCTCTTTCTTATTTTACTTTTTAATTCTTTTTCTCTATCCACTTTTGAGCGGTAACTAACCCCAAGGGGGGGGGGGGGAATTATGTATAAAAAGAGGAAAATAGTAGAAGGCAAAAAGAAAGAAAGATACAAAAAAGGGATAATGAATGATTGTAAAAAGCTCTAGAAAAGGGAAATAAGATCAGTAGAATGAGGGAGAAAGATATTGAGTCGAGAGTCAAACCGAGATTCGATCATGTATACGTGTTTTAAAAGTTTAATCTTTAGCTTTTTTTAATGTGTGTAGACTGGTACTTTGTTTAACCCTAAAAAGGCCGGGCTATTTGAGGTCTTAGTTCGGCCCGGGGGGGGGGGGGGGCATTATGCCCCCCCCCCTTAAGATCTCGGCCGCAAAGCGGCCGATCGCCGCGAAAATTTGCACGCATGTCAAGTGAAGTGTATAGAATAATATGATAATTAAAAAAAATAAATAATGGGGCATAATGCCCCCCCCCCCCCGGCCTTATTAGGGTTAGGAGATGTATCTATGTTATTACAGAATACTGGACCGGTGTAAATAATTGTTTTTGGTGCGAAAGCTGTTCTCATTCGTGGAATGACCGTACGCGCGTGCGTGATCTTGCACGTCCATTTGGATCTGAAATCTTATATCTAAGAAAGTGGCACACAACGTTCAAAAATTGTGCGCGGTGAATATTTCGTTATTTTTAATTTGTAATTAGATTCATTTGTGCAACTATCATTATTATGTAAAATGATTAATATTAGTTTATTTTGGTCAACTAGTTATCTGATTTCTATTAAAAATATATATTTGTCTTTGAGATTGAGACACATTTGCATGAAAATAACCCACACATCTATTTCCTTGCATTGCAAATAATGTAAACATTACATTTAAAGTTTCGTTTATTATATTCAATTTTGATAATCGATTAAAAATGTGCATGATTACGTATGGCTACATAATTATGTCTATTTGTATCAATTTGGAATTGCCCAAACTAATCTGTGTTGCCTCTGAAAAAAAGAAGAGGAGACATAGTTATCGGCATTTGTTTTTTTAATGTGAAACAGTTTGTTCGATATGGACCAGCTGTAATGATATATGTGACGTTATAGCCATACCTTATCTATGTTAAAATGTTTTTTGGAATAACATTAATAGATCAAGGAAAGGATTAGTAAACTGAAACTAATTACTATTAGAAGTATTATTATTATTATTATTATTGTTTGTTTTTATTTCCCGCAGGTGTTGGCTTGTCAATGACATATATGCCCACAATCATTGCACTGAATGATTTCTTCCGAGAAAAATTCGTTTTGATGAACACAATTGCGGCATACGGCTGCACCGTCGGATCCATGCTGTTCCCTGTTATAACGGAAAGGTCTTTCGAAGCATATGGCTATGCAGGGGCGTTCATTATTCTTGGCGGTATGACTCTTAACCTTGTCGTGTGCGGTGCAGCGATACGCAAGGCACCAATCAACGCCACTACAAATAAAAGCGAAAGGCATGATGAAGTGAATGAGAAACAGGAGTGTCACTCTGAAGGAGAATCATCAAAGCAAAAAGAATTCTTATATGACGACGATGAGGAGGATGATAGCGAAAATTGCGTCTCGGAGCAAAGACGTTTGATTCAAACCGAGAGACGTAGCTTAACACATCAGGAAACATCACCGACTGCAAGCTCATCTTGGCCAAGATCCGTCTTTCAAACCTGCAAACGGTCCTGCGGATTATTAAACGAACCACTTTTTCTCTTCACTATCCCTATTCATTTTTTGGTATTTTACACCATTTGTACATGGATGCTGTTTCTGGTCCCCCACGCTGAACACCTTGGTATCCCTTCTTCCAAAGCAGTCTTCCTCTCCACAATCGGCGGCGTAGGTGGCATCATCGGTCAGACCTTTTTCATCATTCTCGTAGGCATAGGCATTAACGTTTATGTTTTCTACATTGGCATAGGTCTCATATGCACGCTATCTTTTCTGTTAGACTTTACCAGTTCTGCTTACGCTGTTTGTGCTACCTTCGCTTTTGTCCAAGGTTACTCCTTCTTCACCGAAGAAGCGATTACGAACAGTTTATGCAAGGATGCAGTCTTTGACGATAGTAATTTTGACACGGCCCTTGCTCTCAGTGCTTTCTCGGGAGGACTAGGGGCGACATGTGCAGGAACATTTACAGGTGCGCTTTTTTTTACTCCAAGTGTTCTTTTCAAACATGAACGCAAAGACCCTTTGTATGTATTGCAATAATAAATTATTTTTGGATTATGGACTAACAACATCAAGCAGTGGACTTGGAAGGCCTGTAAGCAGCTAATTAAAACGGCTGAAGACAGAAAGTTATGGAGAAACCAGTGTTCAATTTCTTTGTCTCTCCAATGGCCTCCAAGTTAGAGACATAGATAGAGTATCTTATTAGGACTACAAATTACGCACATGGCTAGTTTAATTGTCTGAGTTTGAGATTTCGAACGTCTTTGTAATCATGCAAACAAATATTAATATTTCTTTAATCCATCTTTAGGGGTATTATTTAGAAACTATTAATCAGTAGAGAGGCAAATTGTATCGCGCTATCACTTTCGTGAGTTTTAGATGACTCGATTAAACTTCAACCACGATTCTGTATGCGAGTCATATCTAGTTGTGAGAGAAAGATGCGCCAATCAAAGTTGCTCCTGCTTAGTCAGGCAACTCACAAAGCCTCAGATAGTCATGGGGTAACTAGCCAAGGATAGTTTGAACTGTGTCGCAAAGATCTACCTGGTAGGATACTATTAGGAGTTTTAAAAGGATATGGTCATAACTGTAACTTAGTACGCTTCGCAATGTTAACATAACAAATCCCTGACGAATACTTATAATTCTGGTATGATCATTTCCTAGGTTATCTGTTTGATGTCACTCAGTCGTTCACGAAGGTGTTCATCATCATCGGCTTCCTCCACGCCGTCATGGTCGTTCATCTCTTCATCGTATCGATCCTCATCAAGAGACGACGACAAGATGTCAGCTCTCATTTTGACCATTGAGGATTTAAAGCAGGAGGGAGAAACTTCCACCTAGCATCCTTCCTTTTAAAATAGATAAAGGAGGTGCCCTTACGAATTTGATACCGAACAACCTATTACTATCGTGAGATTGGTTAGTAATGGCTAATAGTAATAACTACCTGTATTTCTATGAATTTAACCTTTTGTTTTGTTTTTAGTATGCACATTTTAGAATGATCCTGGGTATTGGCCTTGAATAAATCAGGAATTTACTCTCTAATTATTTCCAATATTTTGCCAAAATCTTTGTCGTCATTTCGGTGTCTTAGAAAATCGACGAAGAACAAGAGCTTACCAAATGTAATTGTTACCAAATAAATAACTCATACGAATTCGTCATTAGGGACTTTTAGATTTGCAGGGCGACATAGTTCCTTAAGAGGACGTCACACGTAGCAGTCCACTATGTCGACGTGCACATCTAAAAGTCCCTATTAACATGTAACAGTTAGGAACGGATTTTTACTGGGTGCCTACCTGATTTGTTTTTTCAGGTCGGGTCGGGCTATTGTCATGTTAACCTTACGGCGGGCGCGGCTTAATGGTTGGTTAGTAATGGTTTATAATATCCTGATGTATCCCCATGAATCTACATCATCTATTGTCATTTCTTTAGTATACAAATTGAAAATGCCCCTGGATAATAGCATTGTTTGAATCAGGAGTTTACCCTCTAAATTACTTCCACTGTGCCATTTTCTTAGGTTATTTTGTTTAATGCAAAACCTTGTGATAACCTTATACGAAAACAAAGTAGTTCGTCATTTATTCATTGTCTATTTGTCTTTATTGTCTGTTTTAAAATCTGCCGCGAAACGTGGCAGAGCACCTATTAATTTCGTCAGAATTTTTCTTTTTGCTTCTCTTTCCTCCCTTTTTTTTCTCTGTGGTTTTTGTTCGTTTTATATCTCATGAATTACATGGTAAATGACAATGACAATTTTAAAGGTACTATGTCCTATTTGCAGGTCAACAAATGAAAAAGTTAAATTCCAACGGCATATGAAAGACAATACTTATTCAGAACTTCCCTCAAAACGAAAGGGTATAAAAATGGCTTTTTTGGGGAGAAAATTACGACATAAGCGATTGCAATCAGCTAAGTAATAGTCTGATTTTTAGACCCTTGTACCAAATGATCGTAGGTTTTGTGTTGCATAAAGATTCGATCAGTTTAATTCTGGCCATTACAAGTATAGTGGGTTATTGATGTAGACAAATACTGTGCTTGTTTCAGCTCATGTTATGTATTTTATTACCAAAGAAAAAAGATGTCACTCAGTCACTCAATGATAGTGTCTGACAGGGAAGCCTAGAAAATAAACAGGTTTCCTTAAATAATTTGAATACTAGGACACTGCTAACGTTTAAATTCCACAGATAGGACATACATTACATATTCATAATAACCTACAAAGTGCTACAGAATTTGATGTTTGGCTGCAAAAGAAACATATGCATGATTATCGATCCTAACGAAGATAACACAAATTATTACTGATGTGTGACGTCATCTAGGCGCCATTTTGTTGATTTCTTATATAGGACATATTTCCGTCATAAATTGTCATTCTGCATGATATTTAGTGTGCATAATCTCGACGTCATTAGCTCAGTTTTGGTCAACATTATCAAATTTAAAATTCATGAATTCGAGATACGATTTCGTGTATCACGTTTACTATTAGAATGCTTTGACGTCAACATATTGCCACTTTAAAGGAAAATATTGTAATTTTATTACATTATGTAATATTTGCGACACCCCCATCTGTCAGGATATTGTCGGTAAAATGACGCTGCCGTCGGGAAAATGAGGAAAGAGGGAGGGAAAAAATGAGAGGGAAAGGGAAAGAAAAGGAAAAAAAGAAAATGAAAAGAAAGAAATGAAAAGAAAACAGAGAAGAAACAAAGAAACTGGGTGAAAGAGAGGAGAGAGAAGGGGTAAGAACCTTAGAGAGATGGGGTGGGAGTAAAAGAGAGAGAGAGGGGGGTTTGTTGGGTGGAGTCGTCTCGTCGAGGAAGCAATAAAGATATGCATTGATATGTTGCTTTTTCGGGTCAGCTGTGTCGGTATTCTTGCTCGATCCTCGTGTACTATATCAATGAAGAAGTTTGAAGTCGGTGAGATGTTTAATGTCGGTCGGTTGGCAAATTTTTCCCCCTACGAACTGTGACTTTTTATCCATTGTGACGACTTCGAGAGAGACTAGCACTACAAGGGGCGGTTATGGCGACCGCCCCCAACAAAAACGCCGGCCAAAAAAGAGAGAGAGAGAGACAGAGAAAAGTAAAAGGACGTAGGAAGAAAAAAAAAAGGAGCAGACAAAGAAACATTTTTGAACATTCAGACGAGGATAAACAGTCGAGAACGGTCCAACCGTATCGAGCCCCCGGATAAACTACCCAGTCAACTACCCCCTACGACAACAACCCTCTAGGAAAGTTGTCCCGGGGTTGGCTGTCCTAAAGGATTGTTGTCGTAGGGGATAGTTGTCTGGGGGGTAGTTGTCCGGGGAGGTAGTTGTCCTAAGGGGGTAGTTGTCCGGGGCAGAGGCGGTCCTCCCAGGGGGCACAGTGCCCCCACTTTTTCAAGCACCCGAAAAGTGCCCTTTTTTACTAAGGAAAAGTGTCCCTTTTTACATAGGAATAGTGCCCCTTTTACTTCGACAAGTGTCCCTATTAATTAGTAAAAGTGCCCCTTTTTCAACTCTGATAAGTGCCCCTTTTATTTGGACACGTGCCCCTTTTTCTTCGACATTTTCCTTTGCAATAAGTGTCTATTATCCATTCTCATAAGTGCCCTTTTTAATCTCTAGTAAGCGCCCTATTTCAGATATGAGAAGTGCCTCTTTTCACTTTTGATAAGTACATCCTTCACCTCTGATAATTGCCCTATTCAAATCTGAGAGGTGCCTTTTTTAATTTGGCAGGTGCCCCTTTTCCTTGGTAAGAAGTGTCCTTTGCCCTTCTAAAAACTACCCCCATTTTAACTCGGATAAGCGCACCTAATATTTTCACATGTGCCCCTTTTATTTTCTAATAAGTGCCCCTTTCCAAATAAAAAGTGCCCCATTAAAAAAGAGCCCCTTCCCTCTTCTCATAAGTGTCCCTTCTCTGGTAAATGACCCTTTTCAGGTACGAGAAGTTACTCCTTTGTACTTCAGATAAGTGCCCCCTTCACCTCCGATAAATGCTCCTTTAACATATGATCGGTGCCCATTTTCTTTCAACTAATGCACATTTTCCTTTATGATAAGTGCCCCTTTTTCATTCACATAAGTGCCCCTTTTCATATTTGGTCATTGCCCCTTTTCAGGTGCGATAAGTGCCTCTTTTCACCTCTGATAATGTTCCTCTTAACAATGATACGTGCCCCTTTTCGTTTCTAATAAGGGACCTATCCCCTTTTCATTAATGCCCTTTTCACCTCTTATAAATGTCCCTATCAAAATCGGATGAGAGCCCATTTTTCGTCGAAAAATGCCCATTTCCTATTTTCATGTGACTTTTTTCATCCCTGGTGAGTGCCTGTTTTGAAGATTAAGTGAATAAAGTTAATGAAATTAATGTTAAAATTTCCACGCTTCGCGCGAGAGGGAGGAAAACTCAATTTAGACAAGAATTCAGAGTCGAGAAAGGTAAAAAGGAATCGTCTTCTTTCCGGTAATAATTTGGTGTAAACGTCAAAGCATCCGCGCTTCGCGCGAGAGAGTGGAAACTGAAATCAGACAAGGATTAAGAGTCGAAAACGGTAGACAAAGATGCGTCTTCTTTCTCTAATTGTAAGTGTATTTCGGAAGACGCTTTACAAGCGCATACCTACTCTCAGTGTATATACTGTTTAGGCTACTCTCTTTTTAATTTGTTAAATAAATAAATAAAAACAATTAATTGAAACGCTAAAGCTTCTGCGCGAGAGGGATGAAACTCAATTCAGACAAGAATTAAGAGTCTAGAACGGTTTAACGAATCGTCTTCTTCCCGCTAATAATTTGATGAAACGTCAAGGCTCTCGCGCTTTGCGCGAGAGGGGGGGGGGGGGGGACTGAATTAAGACAAGAATAAGGGGTCGATAACAGTACAACGAATCGTCTTCTTTCCAGTAATAAGTTAATGAGACGTCAAAGCTTTCCCGCTTCACCCGGGAGGGGTGAAACTGAATTCAGACAAGAATGAAGAGTCGTGAAAGGTACAACGAATCGTCCTCTTTCTCTAATAGTTTTATTAAAGGTCTAATTATAGGTCAAAGCTTCCGCGCTTCGCGCGGGAGGGGGACATCTGAATTCAGACAATGATTAAGAGTCGTGAAAAGTACAACGAATCGTCTTCCTAATTTCTCCATTATTGTAATGATACTCTCCCACCCTGCACCCAACCCCCTTCGCGCTCTCTGTAAATCATTGCTGCTGGTTCTACATCCTTGTTTACTAAATGAGCTTGTACATAGGCGTGTTATATGAGTCGAGGATGGATTTTGTTTAACCATTAAACTCCCCCATATTAAATCAAATCCCCCATGTGTTAGTTACTACATTGGCTACATTGGCTACATTACTACTGTGTTATGTCTCGATCAAAGCGGCACATCACCGGTCTAGCTCTTTCTTCTTCTTTTAATTTTTTTGTTTGAGTAATATATGGAGAAGAAAAAAATCTGCAATTTAATTGAATTTCTCTCCTCATTAGACTTGATTTATGCTATGCTCATAAATGTGTATCCTTTTTGTTACGTGTCAACAGTTAAGCTGGCGTAATTACGAACAAATTTCATTTCATATGTTGCATTGCAAATTTCATATGAAGTTTATTTTACGTAGGCATTTTCTTATGTTTTGATCGAGTAATGGACAAAAATATTAATTCAATTGAATTGAATTGAACCAACCATGGCAAACAAATCTGTTTTGCCCCCAGGGGTAACTTATTGAAATGTGCGTACATTACAATGGCGTACTCGGAGGCTTATTTCTATAGGAAATACAATAGCTAGGTATTGAAATGGCCCTTGTTTGTTTGTTTGTTTGTTTAATTAATTTCATCACGGTGGCATACTTCAGCCAATGGCTGTTCTTCAGCATGACTTTAAAGACCATATCCAAACTGAAAAATTGAATGGAAGAATTAAATATCAACGGAAAGCTTATAAGCCATAAATTACAATAATTGCAATTTTATGTCATTTTATTGTCTGTCAGAGTAGTATCAGCTCTCTGAGAACTCAAAATCTAACACTTTGAAAATTGGAAGTTGTCGACCTAAACTTGCATGCTATCTACTTGATGACATCAAATATGTGAAGTACACATATTCACGATATTTTTGCATTAATTAAGCGCGGCTCATCGACACAGATATATAGGTGAACCGATGGGCTACGCATGTTATGCCGTCACTGTAACTTTGGCAAATTTGACCACTGTTGACCCTTAATTTGGAGGGGTGCGGACAAATAGGTTTTAATCTGATTTTGTGCAATAATGAAACGGTAAAATAATTTATATTTATATTCATTCATTCGGCCCCACATTGATCGACCACTGATTACATTGCCCTGACTGTGTTCCTCTTCCATGTAGTCGTCATTCGTAATTCCGATGAATCCTTCGTTATTTTGTCAATACAGTCGTAATTCAACGATTCCATTTGAATAAATGGGACCTTACAAATGGTAAAACCAGTAGTGCACATCATTTGCCCCATAGGCATTCATGCATCCTCTTTTTATTGACATGTATTTGCATGTTGTTGATATTGCAAGTTCATCGTCAATTTTCGTAATACAGGCGTATACTGCTTTTAATTTTGAAACCGACTGTAGCCCGAATGTCGGTTTCTTATTTAGGTTCCTGCCAAGCTTTTGATATTTATACGAATATTTTCTAGTGTTCATTTTAATAGATGAACATGTAGATATTTCATCAAAACCTGTTTGTAGAGAAGCTGCAGGGAATATGAAGTACATGAACTTTGCGACGGGAAAGGGTGCTGTGAAAATACAGTAGAAGAACCGTCTGAATAACCTTATTTGGCTTCTCTTCTGCTCACGACTGTTTCAAAAGAGGAACGCGTCTCTATTCTTTGAAGATTACACAATGAATAAAGTTAAATCAACGTGAACCTAATTTTGAAATAATCATCGGCTCGAAAAGCAACTTTGGTGGACGTTTGTACGCAGGATAATGATCTCTAATTTGCTGCAAAGTTGTGGAACAAGCTTTATACCTCTTTAAAAGTCAGCTTCAATTTCTAAACCCTATTTATTTTGCTAGACAACACTGTATTCTTTTGGCCAAATTTGCCCTGTTAAGTGAAATTTTGTTTTGGTGACCCTATCATGTGAAGCGATATGTGCAGCGCTTTGTTATTGCAAAGTAAAAGGGGCGCCAGGCCTAAATCAAATATTGTTTGGATTCGATTGGATTGGATTGATCATACTTCATTGAGGGTACAATAGTTATAGCAAGATTCATTGTGTGGTCTTGGGGCTACGGGATTGTTGTTGGCAAATTCGTGGTACTTTTTGTTGAAACTGGCATCGCGAAGTCTTTCGGTGTTTTTATTCCTACAATGGTCGAGCGTCTGGAGTCAGATTATGCTACTGTCGGATTGACATGTAGCTTGCCTGCAACATTTATGTACCTCTTATGTAAGTAAATGTGTTATATACAAACTGTTGGTATTGATGATACTACTGGTAGTTAGCAGTAGATGTAGAAGTAATTATGATAACGATAATTACACTACTACGTTTCATCATCATCATCATCATCATCATCATCATCTTCATAATTGAAATATTATTAATAATAATAACAATAATAATATTGATAATGATATTTAAGATGATCAAATGATAAAAACTATGATAATACTAACAACAACTTCAACAATTAAAATATTAATCGTGATAATAACAATCATCACCATAATAATCATGGTTTTATCATTGGTCAAAAGTAGTAGTAGTTATTATTGCTGTTCCTGTTGAACATTGGTGGTAGGCCTGTAATAATGAATTAAAATGGTTATTGCAAGTAAGACAAAGCATGAAGAATCGCATATTTTCTAATTCCCTAACAGGGTACCCACTTAATAAAACTGGGTAGAAAGTGGCAAATGTAAATTGATATCTTGCCAAAGGCCATTACCGTGGGTAATGCAGGGGATAGGAGCTACGCCCACCCCCAACCCCCCCCCCCCTCCCCACTCTTCTCGCTCTTCGTCCTCGTCGTCCTCCTTCTCCCCCACCTTGAATGGAATTCCATATTTATCTGTTTAAATGTCACCTCATTTTTTTTGTTCTCTTATCCTCAATCGAGGTTTTGATTTCCATCATAGTAATACATATTTACATTAATACCTTAATGATTAAGGGACACATAACATAGGCTAAAATTTCAAGTATATTCAACAATTCTACCAGCTTAGTATTATTTTCTTTGCTAACACATTCATATCTTAAAAATAATCTCAGCAACGACTTGAATTAAAAAAAACAAAGTATGTGGGTAGTAAACAGAAACATTAACAATCTTCTTAACGTAACATTTATAGATTGCATATTGCGCATTATTTAAATAATAATCAGAAGTGAATATTTCTTGTTCCATACCTACAACTATTATCTTCTAGTATATTTGTATTTCTTTTTGGAATATATTAAATATCAAATTACATATTATTTTCCAAAACAAAGTCACATCCTTGCAATATAACATAAAATGAAAAGTTGAGTCAACTTCTTCACAAGAGTTGCATAAATTATTATTAACAATTTGCCATTTATATAAGTTTTCTTTTGAGGCAATAAACCTATAAATCATCTTGAACTAAAATTGTTTAACTTTATTATTACGAATTTGCTTTAATTTAAATAAAAATACATCCTTCCAAACAAAGTCATTATCCAAATCTAAAAAGAAATTCCAAAAGTAAATGATATTTGGTTCTCTTGACTTTTTACATATTAACAAACGATAGTAAGCTTTCACTTTCATAACAAAAGAAATCACTTTATCCCCTGTTTCTATTTCAATAATATTCGAAATATCACATTCTTGTTCAAATTCATAGCTTAATCTATCCAACCAACACGGTGGAAATGTTTTTTTTAATTTGTGTATATTTAAAATCAAATAAGAGCTGCTGTGCTTTCACTTTTGTATTTAGTATTGTAGAGTCATTCCAGATACCATTTGTAATCAAATTACGAATTTTCAATAAACCGGCCTCTTGCCTTTCTCAATAAAACAGTATATTTTTCTTAAAGGTAATGTTACTATTTTTCCAAATAATTTCATTTGGAATATTTCTTACTTTAAACATATCAATGAATTTTAGTTCTGACCAAGTACAAAAGAGATCTACATATAATTCTGGCAAATTATGTTTAGAGCCTAATAAATTAATATCCTTTATGTTACAATTGAAATGCAAACGTCACTTCATACTCGCGCAGCTATATGGTATAATCATGTTGTCATGTAAGTATAACTCTGACATTTGGATGATGGGGAATTCGTAAACGTTTGTAAAAACAGTGTTTACTTTTGCACACATTTACAGTACCTTAACGTTTTTCATATCTGTAACTTTAATGTAGGATCTTTTCTCCTTATTTGTCAACATATTAGGTCCTTTTGTAACACTCATTCTGCAGAAGATCAACCACCGTTTTGTCGCTATGTTAGGCGGAGTGTTGTGTGGATCATGTATTATTATCAGTGCTTTCTTCAAAAACTCAGTTGCTGTAGGAGTCTGTCTCGCTTTATCAGGTAAGCTAAATATCTTTAGATCATCCTAAAGATCATGTAGACTAGAACTGAATGGAAATGGAGCAGTGCGAGTCCGTTTAATTTTTTAGTAATAGTCATTATTTTCATTCTTTCATTTTTTTCCCGCAGGTGTTGGCTTGTCAATGACCTTCATGCCCACAATGATCGCACTGAATGATTTCTTTAGACAAAAATTCGTTTTGGTGAACACAATCGCGTCATATGGCTACACCGCCGGGTAAATGCTGCTCCCTATCGTAATGGAAAGGTCATTCGAAGCATATGGCTATGTAGGGTCGTTTATTATCCTTGGCGGAATCGCCTTTAACCTTGTCGCATGTGGTGCAATGATACGCAAGGCACCCCAAAACGCAGGTAAAAATGAAGGCAAAAGTTATAATGGAGTGAATGAGAAACAAAAATGTCTCTTTGAAGGAGAATCCTCGAAGCAAACAGAAAGCATCCGTTATCGTGAGGAGGAGGAGGAAGAGGAAAAAGAGGAGCGTGATGAGGAGGAGTCCAAAGTTAGACTTGTTTCACATGTGTATTACAGGCAATGACGAGCTTGCAACCTATTTTGATCAAATTACGGTGGGTGAACTTTCAAAAGTCAATGGGACATGAGGGTTCCAATAAAAGAGCTAGTGATAACGTACGTCGGGGTGGATGTGCCGCCGGGCAATTTCTTTAAAATCAGCCGGTGGCTGATGGGAGACCGCCCGGTCACTGCCGGGACACCGCGCGAAAAAGCTCAAATAAAAATTGACCGGCGACCGACGGGTAATCGACAGGTCACCGCCCAGGCATCGCTGGGGCTCTACAGCCTGCTCGATTTCTCCAAAAATCGTTGGGCGATGCCTAAATTCCAGCAGCGACCGAGCAGGCTACTGATCGGTCGGTCGCTGCTCTGATTTGTGACCATAGCTTTAACGGAGCTATATGACACGCAGTCGCATTTGTCTTTATATACTAATCAAATACGTGTTTTCTCTTCTTCTTGTAATCCACGGAAAAACAAGCTTTGCTTTTTAATTGGATTTCTCTTTTCATTTAGATTAGACTTAAATTATGATATACTTATATATTTTATATCATTTGATGACTTTAGTACGTGTAAAGAAGTAAGATTGCGTAATTACGAACAAGTTTTATTTCATATGTTGTATTGCAAATGTCATTTGAAGTTCATTTTACGTATGAATTTTCTCATGTTTTGATCGAGTAATGGACACAAATATTATATCAATTGAATTGAATATAACGTTTCATGTCACACAAATCTGTTTGGCCCCCTGGGTAACATAATGAAAGGTGCGACCATGATAATGGCGTACTCCGTGGTCTTGCATAGGGAATGATACTGCACATCATTTGTCCCATAGGCATTCATGCATCCTCTTTCTATGAACATGTATTTGCATATTGTTGATTTTGCAAGATCATCGTCAGTTTTCGCACTACAGGCTTACTGCTTTAACTTTGAAGCTGACTGTAGCCCGAATGTCGGGTTCTTTTTTAGATTTCTGCCAAGATTTTGATATTCATACGACTATTTTCTAGTGTTCATTTAGATGAACATGTAGATATTTCATAACAAACCTGTTTGAAGAGAAGCTGATGGCAATATTATTGAACTACGTGTACCTTTTGGATTTGATTGGATTAGATTAATCATACTTCTGCATTGAGGGTACAATAATTATAGCAAGATTCAGTATGTGGTCTTCGGGTTACGGAATTGTTGTTGGCAAATTCTTTGTACTTTTTATTGAAATTGGCATCGCGAAGTCTTTCGGTGTTTTTATTCCTACAATGGTCGAGCGTCTGGAGTCAGATTATGCTACTGTCGGCTTGATATGTAGCCTGCCTGGAACAGTTATGTACCTCTTAAGTAAGTCAAATGTGTTTAATATGGTATATGTCGTACTAGTGGTAGTTAGCAATAGATGTAGAAGTAATGATGATAACGATAGGTATACTACTATGTATGATCATGTTCATCATCATCATCATCTTCATAATTGAAATATTGTTAATAATAATAACAACAATAATAACAATAATGTATTAATAATGATATTTCGGGTAATAAAATAATAAAAACTATGACAATACTAACAATAAATTCAACAACTAAAATATTAATAGTGATAATAACAATCATCATGATAATCATTATCGTCATTATTGGTCAAAAGTAGTAGTATATATTATTGCTGTTCTTGTTGAACATTAGTGGTAGGCCTGTAATAATGAATTAAAATGGCTATTGCAAGTAAGACAAAGCATGACGTATTGCATTTGTTCGAATTCCCTAACAGGGTACCCACTCACTTTACCTGGATAGAAAGTGGCAAATGTAAATTGATATCTTGCCAAAGGACATTACCGGTGGAAATGCAGGGGGTAGGATACACGCCCACCCACCCCATCCCCATTCCTCTCGCTCTTCGTCCCAGTCGTCATCCTTCTCCTCCACCTTGAATGGAATTCCTTATTTATTTGGGTAATCGTCACCTCATATTCGGGCAGCAATATAGTATGAACATTTGTTCATGTAAGTAATACTGTGACATTTGGATGATGGGGAATTCGTAAACGTTTCTAAAAACAGTGTTTACTGTTGCACGTAATTACCTCATGTGTTTTCATATGTGTAACTTTAATTAAGTATATTTCTCCTTATTTGTCAACATATTAGGTCCTTTTGTAACACTCGTTCTGCAGAAGATCAACCATCGTCTTGTCGCTATGTTAGGCGGAGTGTTGTGTGGATCATGCATTATTGCCAGCGCTTTCTTCAAAATCCCAGAAACTGTAGGATTCTGTCTCGCTTTATCAGGTAAGCTAAATATCTGTTAGTTTAGCTATGTAATCGAGTATTTCATTATGTAGCTCATTTTGTGCCCTGCACGGTTGATAGAGAACCATACAAACGGAAGCTTGTGAAGGCGCAATTCTGAATTAACATGACTATGACGTCATGAACGTCATCCGCATCGCTCAACTTGCGCTGCATGCAAAGCAATGGACAGCGGGAGTTATACTAATGTAGCATTCCTATACTTACTCATCATTTTCGTTATTAAATACGCGCCATTTCGTAAAACTATCAATCATTATTTTCGCGCCAACATTGCACCAGCGTAATACTAAAATATTATAAGGAACTGTATATGACTTTAAAGTATGAAATATCCATAAATATACCGATTTATAATACTTGTGTACCACCACAATATTACATAATTTGAAAAAGCCGTTATAAAAAAAGAATTAAAAAATAGCGCCTCCTACGTCGTATTTCAGCCAATGTCGATGTTGGCTTTTTTTGTAGGCGTTTTCGTTTTGGTTATGTTATGCACAAACAGCCGGTCCATGTATTGTTATTTTTTAGTTAAATAATTAATTAACGGTCTAGGTATTTTTGGGAAAGTGGAGCTGAATTGGTATGATCGTATTGGATAAATTGTACACATGTTGGGGTCTAAAATTACCTGCCTAGCAATTGTAGGTTCTACGAGGGCACTATAAATGTCATAGATAAGAATAAGAGCAATAACAGTGAACTTTGAAGGCATTTGCGGTCTGATAACAGAACTCAACTATCCCTTTAATGTAACATTTTATTTTCCTATTGGTTAAATAGGATAAGTGGAATTCCAATGGTGTTTAAGTTTAATTGTAATAACAGAGACATGGAGAAACTAAGTCGAATATTTAGAATACCCCATTTTTACTTTGATTTACTTTGTACTTGGTCAGAATTTCGATATGTAAATACATTCGTGGTTACAAATATTGAAAATAAAATATAATGGACAAATAGTGATATAAATGTTAATAACCAGGTTACAGGTATTGCATTTTAAGTTATGGAATTTTTTATTTTATTATGTGGATTTCATGTGTTGTTGTATTTTAACGTTTCAAAGGTAAAGATAGCCTTTCCAAAATTGTGGGTTGATAAATTATGTAATGGTTTTTATCAAACTGGTGATTGTATTAATATTTTTAATATGAAGGCTAAATAGTTCTACTTATTCCTTGTGCAGAAAAAAGAAGAGTCTTGTTTATACAATGTTTGGCAGCAACGATTAGCATTGTCTTCTGATTTTAATGTTAAACTCCATCCAGCCTAGCACCAAACTCCATCCAGCCTAGCATCAACTTAAATAAGCCTTACATGAGCCCCATATATCGCTGGATGGAGTTGGTGCAAGCTTAAATAGAGATTGGGTGGGGCGATATATATATAGTTAATGTAAGGCTTAATGGTGGTAGGCCTAAAGGAGTTGTGGAGTTGGTACTGTATAGGCTGGTTGGAGTTGGTGCTATAGTTTGGATGGAGTTGATGCTAGGCTGTATGGAGTTCGTACTGAATAGGATGGTTGGAGCTGGTGCTATAGTTTGGATGGAGTTGATGCTAGGCTGTATGGAGTTGGTACTGTATAGGATGGTTGGAGTTGGTGCTATAGTTTGGATGGAGTTGATGCTAGGCTGTATGGAGTTCGTACTGAATAGGATGGTTGGAGCTGGTGCTATAGTTTGGATGGAGTTGATGCTAGGCTGTATGGAGTTGGTACTGTATAGGATGGTTGGAGCTGGTGCTATAATTTGGACGGAGTTGATGCTAGGCTGTATGAAGTTGGTACTGTGTAGGATGGTTGGAGTTGATGCAGGTTTAGACAGGGATTGTGCTTGGCTATATAAATGGAGTTAAAGGGGAAGTCTACCCTTAATATCAGGGTGAAATTCAATTAAAGTTGGTTGTAATAAGAGCAGAAAAACGAGAGAAACAGGTCAGTGAGAGTTTGAGCATAATCGATTTAAAAGAAGCAAGTTATAAATGTTTGAAGGTGCGATCAATAAAACACACATTTTCAACTCTTTGAAGTATCTTTCGAGCACCCCTCACATTTGCCTATTATAACAAAATAAGAAATTATAATTTCCCTCAAAAAAAAATCATACAAGCACCCTAAATACAATAATTGCAAATATGATTCTATACAACCCTGTATGGAAAAAAAGAATATTCCGTTGTCAATAACAAAAAATAGAAATTTCAAGACATTTTATGTACAGAACAAATGAGAGAGAAGCTCGCAAGATACGTCATAACAGTGCCAACTAAACTCATAACATTCTTCTTTTTTATTGGATCGTGCTCAAACTTTCACTGAGCTGCTCCTTTTATGAAGAAACCAACTAAAGATTTATTAGGCTGGACTTCTCCTTCAATGGAGTGTGTCATAGGCTGGGGGAGTTAGTGTTAGGATTGATACATCATATAATTCCCGTGGTCTATAGGCCATGATATTGCACAGCGTAAGTTGAGCGATGAAGATGACGTATCATGACGACATAGATCATATTTAGTCATGGCCGCCAAGCCTGGCACTTTCAAACGCACGACCCGAATTCACAAAGGAGGTTTGTCGACAACATTATGTGCGTCATATGACGCGTTTTGACGCGTTTCAAACCAAGGTTTGTACAACGAGGTTTGTATAACCTTGGTTTAAAATGCGTCGAACCGCGTCATATGGCGCACCTAAACCTAGGTTTGTCGACAAACCTCCTTTGTGAATTCGGGCAATAGAGTTTGCCCAGCAAAAGCCGTATTATCTATATTGAGCCCAACGGCCGACTCTCATAATCAGTAGATATTGCAAACAGCGCCATCTCACGACGTGATTACTCAGCTACAAGAGCAACAGATACTGAAAAGGTTGGACGGAAAACGCAATAATGCCATTAACCTTTGAACAAAAAAAAAGCTTGGTATTCCTATTCTAATCTTATCATGATAATAGTTATAAACATTATTATTGTTTTATTATTATATAATAGAAATAGTAGTAGAAATAGTAGTAGAAATAGTAGTAGTAGTAGTAGTAGTAGTAGTTGTTGTTGTAGTAGTAGAAGTAGTGGTAGGTGTACTGAATTGAAATGGAGCAGTGCGAGTCCGTTTCATTTTCTAGTAATAGTCAATATTTTCATCCTTTCATTTTTTGTACGCAGGTGTTGGCTTGTCAATGACCTACATGCCCACAATTATTGCACTGAATGATTTCTTCAGAGAAAATTTCGTTTTGGTGAATACAATCACGCTGTACGGCTACACCGCCGGATCCATGCTGCTCCCTATTGTAATGGAAATGTCATTCGAAGCATATGGCTATGTAGGGGCTTTTATTATCCTTGGCGGTATCGCTTTTAACCTTGTCGCATGCGGTGCAACGATACACAAGGCACCAAGAAACGCAGCTACAAATGGAGGCAACAGTTATAATGAAGTGAATGAGAAACGGAAGTGTCTCTCTGAAGGAGAATCCTCGAAGCAAACAGAAAGCATCCGTTATCATGAGGAGGAGGAAGAAGAAAAAGAGGAGGAGGAAGAGGATAGTGAAGAGTGCGTCTTGGAGGAAAGACATTTGATTCAAATCGAGAGACGTAACATCAATAAACAGGAAACATCACCGAATGCGCGCCCATCTTGGACAAGCTCCGTCTTTCAAACCGGCAAACTTTCCTGTGGACTATTAAACGAACCACTCTTTCTCTTCGCCATCCCGATTCATTTCTTGTTAATATTCTCCACTTATGCGTGGATGCTGTTTCTGGTCCCCCACGCTGTACACCTGGGAATCCCTCCTTCCAAAGCAATCTTCCTCTCCACAATTGGCGGCATAGGTGGCATCATCGGTCGGACCATCTTCATCATCCTCGTCGGCAAAGGCATCAATGTTTATGTCGTCTACATCGCCATAGGCTTTTTCGGCACGGCATCATTTCTGCTGGACTTCATCAGTTCTGCTTACGCGGTGCGTGCTTCCTTGGCTTTTGTCCAAGGTTTCACCTTCTTCATCGAGGATGCTATTGCGGCCAGTTTATTCAAAGATACAGTCTTTGACGATCGGAATTTTAACATGGCCATGGCTCTCAGTTTATTCGCGGAAGGACTAGGGGCAACATGTGCAGGAACAATTACAGGTGAGTAATTCATAGCCAGCTTCTTCTTTTGAAACATGATGAACCTTTGAGAAATCAACTTAAAGATCATTACCCCATGTATTGCCATTATACATTATTTTTCGGATTATGGACTGACAACATCAATGCTTGGACTAGGTTTGAAGACAGAAAAATATGGAGAAACCATTGTCTCAAACTCAATTTTCTTTTCGCTACACGGCCTCTAAGTTAAAGAAAAAGACCAATTATGGTCATGTGATTGCATTGTGAAAAAAACGTTGTGGAATCGATCAGAAAAGGTTGATCATTTAGTATATAAGTATTGCTGTGTACTGCAAGTTTCTGAAATCATCAAAATGATAAGAAATTTGGCCCAGTCTTCGTAAAGTTACAAGCACTGTACACAGGAAGATGTATATGGGACTACGCACACGTGCGCGACACGTGCGTGTATCTCTCACAGTCCAATAGATAAACTAATTTACCAAATATATCAATTAGTAGGCGGTTTCTCGGCAAATCATCATTTGCCATGTTATCATCATGTTTTAGTCAAAACATATTCTTTCACATGATTGGTAATAAAGAGCTTCAATTTCATTTGTTGACATTGGGGCTTTTCCAATACTTGTCTTTACCTTTAAGAGACATAGATATATCATCTAGTCAGGCCTATACTCACACATTTCAAAAGACGACGCACGAGTCTACTTTAAATTGCCTTAGCTTGATTTTCTCGAAGGCCTTGGTAATCTTGTGATCAGATTGATATTTCATAAATCCATGTTTAGTAGTATTATTCAGTCATAATCAGTCAACAGGCAAAGACTTACGTGAGTGTTATGTGACGAGAGTTAGCTATCGACGGCGCTTCTGTAGACGAGTCATAGCTAATTGAGAGAGAAAGATGCGTCTATGGAAGTTGCTCCTGCTTAGTCAGGCAATTCTTTAACAGGCAACTCTTTAACAAATATCTACCTGGGAGAAAACTTTTAAGAGGCTATGACCCAAACTGTGTCTTAGTACGGTTTGCAATGTTAACATTACACATCCTTGAAAAATACTTATAATTCTGGTATGATTATTCCCAAGGTTATCTGTTTGATGTCACCCAGTCATTCACGAAGGTGTTCATCATCGTTGGCTTCATCCACGCCGTCATGGTCGTTCATCTTTTCATCGTATCGATCCTCATCAAGAGACGACGACAAGATATCAGTTGTGGTTGTGATCGCTGAGGATTTAGAGGTTGAAGCCGAAACTTCCCCATATCCTCCTTCCTTTTGAAATCTGTCAGGGAGGTGCCGTGAAGACGTTAATACCGACCAACCTATTGCTTTCATGACATTGGTTACTAATGGCTATTAGTATGCAAATAATACACATCAGTATAACTGTATTTCCATGATTTAGACTATGATTTTACTAATGACCGGTCATTAGAAGTGGATAATGACCGGTCCTTATCCAAATTACGCGTTAGGCAAAATGAATGCCTGGTCAAGTGTACGCTTTTAACCAATCATTTGATTAGGATTCACGTCATCATCTTATAATAAGGGCTAATAGTAATAACTAACTGTATGTCCATGAATTTTGTTTAGACTTTTTGTTGTTATTGTTATTAGTATACAAATGTAACATGATACTGGTTATTGGTCGTGTATGATTCAGGAGTTTACCTTCTGATTACTTCAACACTTTTACTCAGGGTTTCTATACTTCGCCAAGTTTTTGGAGCATTTTGTATTTAAACCTTGGTTTTATTTAGACGACTTATTAATACCTTTAACGGGAAAAAGGAAAGAAGTTCGGAACAGATCGTGACTGGCTTTCTGCCTGACACGGTAGTGGCCTGGTTTTCTTTGGGTTCAGGTCTGTCAAGGTATCATCATGTTGACCTTACCTGGGCGCGGCTTAGTGGTTGGTTAGTAATGATGTATAATAGCTAACTGTATTCCCATGAATCTAGAACATCTATTTGTTAATTTTGGTGTATGCACATTGAAAATGGTCCTGGATAATGGCATTGTTTAAATCGGGAGTTTACCCTCCACATTCCTTTCAAACTTATACTAAAGGTTTCCCACTGTGTCATATTCTTGGATCATTTTTTTAATGTAAACACTTGTTATTTATTATGGCTTATACTAGGGTGATCACACTGCCTGTGCAAACAGTCTGCCCCGCGAACACACACACACAACAGCAGTCAGTTGGTAGAAATAGCATTTTTTGTAAATGTATATTACAATATTTTTAAATTTTGTTCTCACATATATTTCAAGCATACCTGTAACTACAATTCTGTGTAGTTTCATTGTTATAGGCATGTGGAAAATATGTTAATTATTTAATTAGAATATTGTCTTTTCAGCCATGTGTGAAATGGCCCGCTGATCGCCCATTGACTCGCGCTGCTATTCTGCGTGGTGAAAATGCACCTCAATATATAAAACTCCCCTACAAAAATGCAATATCCTCATGTGTTTCACTCATTGAATCCATTTGTCATTTACACTCAAGGTAGCCACAACTGTACTGGGGTCACCAACATTTTTGCTACTCTGAAAGTCAGTCCCTGTGGAAAATTATGGCCTGTTGAATGGTTTCTCGGAAAATCGTCATAAATCCTCAAATCTGACATCTTTTAAATAGGCAACTATACTGCAATGTAGCTGAAAGTCTGCAATTTTTTATCATAAGATCGGTTTTTCTGAATTATTTGTGAAACACATGAGGAAATAGCTGTGACGGTGATCCAAGTAATTTCCATCGCCATATTTTATTGGCATTGCAAAAATATTTGGAATTTAAGGTTAATATTTGGTGTAAATATGATCTATGAATATATGATTTAAAAAATGCCCCCAAAATGAACAGTTTGACTTTCCTAATTTGCATAATGAGTGCGCGAATATATAATAAGCTGAAATGACCTAATTTGCATATTTGATGAATATTCATGATTTTTTAAATTTCAAATGAAATATATTTCCAAACCTGTCTGATATACATAGGTTTCACTGATGTATCATGTTCGGTTTTGATTTGATTACATATGCGCATATTAATTAGGCGGACTTAGTTATTTTCACAACTTTTTTTATATCTGCAGATTCGCAAAAATGGCAAAAATGACTTATTTTGTTGACTTTTTTTTCTTCAAAACGGTAACTTGCTATACGTTTGTTTACACACCTTTGATACTGTAAAGATAGAAGGTGACATCATACGAAGTACGCTGTGGAGGGTTTGGGAAATCTAGTTCCATTAGTTGTCCTGTACGATGTTTTTACATGAAATCATTCATTTTCATATATTATTTGCGATGTACACAATTAGTGTTACCAGTTTATTTAGGGTCTTTTTAAGAAGCCATCCTGTGCCAAGTTGGTACTTAATGTTGGTTTTGGTAACTGTATATAAACAAAACAGATAGAATTAAACAGTTGGAGTCTATATTAAGTATACATTAAATAACACATGATATGTGATAAAATAGATTTGTCTGGGTTTTATAATGTTAGTTGGAAGTCGATCAGATGAGATAATTAGACACAGCTGGTTGTTGCTAAGACTGGGGATTTTGGGATTATACAGGTTTATGAGAAAATGTGTTAATTTTATGTATATAATAAGGCATGTTTGTTATTGCTTCCAGTGAGATGTTTGGTCCTCATGATGAAGGTATTGAAGGGGTGATTGTTCGGTTGAACTTGTTCTCATGAAAATTTGAGGAAAGAATGGAATTAAGGAATATATGCATGTAGGTTGTTTGTAATGTGCTTAACAGGTTGTCATCTATAGCATTGTGTACCATATGCCATTGATTGTGTTATGTTATTAAATATTGCAATTACCAATTCACTTTGGGATGTCATTGCGATGTCCTTTTAGTGGTTATACCCTTCCGTGTTTGGGAGCAGGGATGATGTTTATGCCTGCCTTTAATTTGGAGGTCTATGGATATCCAGCTCCAAAGAAAAGGAAGGGCATGACGTTATCCTTGACAATATATTCTGTTGGCTGGGTTATATTTGCAAGGTGGGCAAGACATTGCATTTGCGGGTCTTCCTGGTCAATTGGTTGTAAACAAAAATTAGAGATGTTGTTATTGTATACTGTAATTATGCATGGGTAATGAGTAATTGAAATTTCAAAGAGAATGTTCATTGTAATTCTAAAAGTACATTCTTTGGTTGTTTGTAAATGCATCCCAAATATGCTGTTTTGATAGGTAATTGACAAAATTATGATTTAATGCAGCAAAAATATGTATGGCTTGATTAAATGATTCCCAGTTGGTAATCTAATAGTTTATCTTAATTTTGTTTTGTACGATCTCCAGGTGCAAGATCGTTTTAGTAGGGGAGAATTCTAGTGGTATGCTGATTTAGGCAACACATTGACCTAAAGGGGGCGCTATAGCAATAAAGGAGTTGGGTTGAGTTGGTCGATTGTACGGTTATTAGTTTGACTGTGTATACATCTAAACGTTGAATAGCATTTAATTATGTTCCCAGTAGTATGCCGGGAACGGGTAAACAACCCCTGGTCTTGAATTCCTGCATTCGATTTACATGTGTTCATTTCCGACAAATACATTAGACAATTTATAATAATGTTTTCCAGGACCTGACATTCTCGTGGAGATATAGACTCTTCCCATTTTCGTCCGTGCCTAGTTCAAGTCACTCTATCTTTTGCCCCTGCCTACCAAGGTATTACAGAAATTGGATATCATTTCGAAAAGACAAAAACAGTTCTGGATTCGATGGCATATATTACCAAGAATATGTTTAAAATAAAGTAAATGAATATTATTTACGTATTTAGATCTTCTTAATGTTATTATTGCTGTTGAATGTGTGTATATTCATTTTACAAATCCTCTTAATGTTGATAATGTTGTTGAACTGTACAATTATTATATAAATTAAGTATAAAGGGAAGTTTTTCTTCTTTAATGTTTTGAAGAATATTATTTCTTAGTTATCGACCCAGTAGTTCATAATTATTATTAATGAATCCCTTTGTAGCGTCTATGTGCCTGATAACATCAAAAGCGAAAAGGTCACACCGTTTTCAAAAAGTTTAAACAAAATAATGTTACCAATATTTCACATATTACAGGTATGGACACGAATTGTGTACATCGGAATATATACATTCTTACAGCTCCACCATGTGTTCACTGACTGACAATTTGCTTTTCATGAAACGCATAGTACATCCCATACTTTAATCTCATTTATCGAGTAGCCTGAGGTCAAGGGTTGAATGTCATTACGTGATGATTGATGTACCCTTATTAGCCCACTATGTCAAGAACTTCTTGAGGTTTGAGCTTCAAACATGATGACAGTATTACTATGGAAAGATGATCCAATTACATATTGAGGCTAGTAGGTTAAGATTATTGTCATCAATTGGCATTTGATTACTTAGTATAGGATTTTGTTTCCATTGTCATATATCACGAATAATTTCATCCATTTATTATACTGAATTTAGGGCGGAGGCAAATAGGACGCGTAGTCTCATTTGTCTTTTTTAATGTATATACTAATCAAAATAATACGTGTGTTTTCTTCTTGTAATCCACGGAAAAACAAACTCTGCTTTTTAATTGTATTTCTCTTTTCACTTAAATTAGACTTAATTTATGATATGCTTATATGTTTTGTATCCTTTAATGATTTTATAACGTGTCAACAATTAATTACGAAAAAGTTTTATTTCATATGTTGTATTGCAAATGGCATTTGAAGTTCATTTTATGTATGAATTGTCTCATGTTTTGATCGAGTATTGGACACAAATATTATTTCAATTGAATTTAATTGAACCAACCATGTCAAACAAATCTGTTTTGCCCCCAGGGTAACCTATTGAAATGTGCGTACCTGATAATGGCGTACTAGGAGGCTTATTTCTATAGGACATACAATGGCTAGGTATTGAGATTGCCCTTGTTTGTTTGTTTGTTTATTTCATTTTATCACGGTGGCATTCTTCAGCCAATGGTTGTTCTTCAGCATGGCCGTGCCTTTAAAGACCATATCCAAACTGAAAATGAAATGGAAAAATTATATATCAACGGAAAGCTTATAAGCCATACATTAAAATAATATCAATTATATGTCATGTTAGTGTCTGTCGGAGGAGTATCATCTCTCTGAGAACTCAAAATCTAAAGCTTTGAAAATCGGAAGCTGTCGACCTAAAAACTTGCATGCTATCCACTGGATGACATCATCCTATGTGAAGTACGCATATTCACTGTGACTTTGCTTTAATTAAGCACGGCTCATCGACACAGCTATATAGGTGAACCGATGGGCTTCGCATGTTTCAAGTTTCAAGTTTATTTATTTCACTTCATGAAAAATAACATAATTGAACATAATGAACAATGGTAATTATTATAACTAAACATACAATATAGAAAACATAATGTACATGATAATAGTTATAACAGAGAATACAATCATATAAATCAATCAATAAAATGGGGGATCTACTAAAAAGCAAAGCATGTATTATGTAGGTCCCGGTTCATAGGTTTGTGTATAAATAAGGGTATCTGAATTAACATATTTACAAAAGCATATGATTACACGAGGGTTATCTTTAAGTGACACATTTTACTAAACATAAACAATTGAAAAAAGGAAGAGTTCTATCCTTTCCTCAGCATAAACAAATATATTATACATTAAATAAAATGATGAATGCTTGTTTTAGCACTACTTGTGTAAAGAGAAAGAATATTTGCAAGGAAAACAATTCAGAAAAGAGAACAGGTACATAAGGAAACATGGGTGACTTCGGCAAATTTGACCCATGTTGACCATTTATATCAAGTTAGATTTTTATCGAGCGATCGAATATTTTTTTCGAGTAATTCGCTCTCTGGCTGCAAATACGTTATGAACGGTTTCGTTACATAACCTGTATGGCACTCCCATTCATCCATTGTATAATATGATCTTAGTGTCGCCTGTTACAGAAGCTATACATGTTTTCAATGGAGACCGGGTCTCACTTACATCACACATAAACACATTTAGACACTTCCCTTTAGATCTATTTCGTATATCAATAACTAATCAACCAAATGCTCCCAAATTTCGTTTCGATATTAGTTATGTGTATGACCATGCAGACAAGCCAATTTTATGATAACACGATGTTTATGGGAATTCTTCTTCAATATGCAAATGATGTTCAAATTGCATGTCTGTTACGATCAACTTTAACCAGACGGTTCTTTTTGTCAAAGATCATTCCATGAGATCTAATGAGGGACGCCTTTTAGAGCGAAATTTGTTACAGCTGATAGCTGACAGGTATGAGCTAAGAGTTTCACAAAACTTGTCATCACTGACCATACAATTTTTGTTATAAGCTGCTGAAATCCTTGCTTCCGATTGATTATCAGCTGATTTGACACTGACTTTTGTCATTTGTCATTGTAAAAAGGCTTTGTGAAACGGGTCCCTTGTGATCGTTCCTTCGTCATTCAACTTAGATCAATCCGCTGCAGATCACTGAATTCGTCAAATTGGAAAATATCAAATGGAGTTCTATGTGCGTCATATGAAGCGTTTTGACTCGTTTCAGACCAAGGTTTGTCTGAACATTGGTCTGAAACGCATCGAAACGCGTCATATGACGCACATAAACCTAGGTTTGTCGACTAGCCAGTCCTACTGTATACTACGCTATGAACGGTACGGCCAACGATCTTTTTGGGTGATAAATGCTTTAGGAATAATCTTAGAACGAATGTAGTTTTCTGTAATTAAGGTTCATGCGACTTCGAAATTCCAATAACTCTTTCGATTGTATTGCAATGCAGTCGTAAATAAACGATCTTTGAATAGATGGGGCCTTGCATAGGGAATGATGAAGCCAGGACTGCGCATCCTTTGTCCCATAGGCAATCATGCATCCTCTTTCTATTAACATGTATTTATATGTCGTTGATATCGCAAGTTCATCGTCAATTTTCGCAATACAGGCCTACTGCTCTTAACTTTGAAATCGATTGTAGCCCACATGTCGGTTTCTTTTTAAGGTTCCTCCCAAGTTGTTGATATTCATACGACTATTTTCTAGTGTTCATTTAGATGGACATCTGTATATGTCATTAAAACCTGTTTGAATAGAAGCTGATGGGAATTTTGAGGAACTACCTGTACTTTGCCACGAGACGGTGTGCTGTAAAATACATTAGAAACCCGTCGGAATGACCTTATTTGACTTCTCCCCTGCTCACGACTGTTTCAAAAGAGAAACGCGTCACTATCCTTTGTAAACGCTGAATAAAGTTAAATCAACGTGGACCTAATTTTGAAATAATCATCGGCTCGAAAAGCAACTTTGACGGACGTTTGTACGCAGGAGAATGATCTCTTGTTTGCTGCAAAGTTGTGGAACGAGCTTTATACCTGTTTGGAAGTCAGCTTCAACTGTCCAGTTCAAGGAGTTCTGAAGCCCTATCTATTTTTCTATACAACGCTGGATTTTTTCTGCAAAATTAGCCCTGTTTTTTAGTGAAATCTTGTTTTGGTGACCCTTTCATGTGAATCGATATGTGCAGCGCTTTGTTAACCTGAAGTAGAAGGGGCGCCAGGCCCAAATCAAATACTTTTTGGATTCGATTGGATTGGATTAATCATACTTCTGCATTGAGGGTACAAATAGTAATAGCAAGCTTCAGTATGTGGTATTGGGGCTACGGGATTTTTTGTGTGCAAATTCGTCGTACTTTTTTATTGAAACTGGCATCGCGAAGTCTTTCGGTGTTTTTATTCCTACAATGGTCGAGCGTCTGGAGTCAGATTATGCTACTGTCGGATTGATAAGTAGCTTGCCTGCAACATTTATGTACCTCTTATGTAAGTAAAATGTGTCATATACAAACTGTTGGTATAAGTGGTACTAGTGGTAGTTAGCAGTACATGTAGAAGTAATTATGATAACGATAATTACACTACTACGTATCATCATCATCTTCTTCATAATTGAAATATTATTAATAATAATAATAACAATAATAATAATAATAATATTGATAATGATATTTAGAATGATAAAATGATAACAACTATGATAATACTAGCAACAACTTCAAGAACTAAAATATTAATGGTGATAATAACAATCATCAAGAAAGTCATCATCGTCATCATTGGTCAAAAGTAGTAGTATATATTATTGCTGTTCTTGTTGATCATTAGTGGTACACCCACAACAAAAAGTGAGTCATTTGACACATTTAAGCATAATTTTCGTGAGTCAGGTGTAAATTGACTCATTAGTAACAACCAATGAGTCTCTATTGACTCATTTATATTTCACCAGTGTGTCAATCATGAGCTGACGCATTTGCAAAATGCTTCGACTGACTCACATGGTCGTAAAAAATGAGTCAAGATCGACATAAGAGCATTTTAGAAGAAAAAAGTGAGTCAACTTGAAAGTGAGGCTGTATGCATGCGCGCGCATGCTTTCGTGACGTCATCCAAAATGCGCATTCTCGAGCCATATTTGAATTCCCGATCGACGACGCGACGTCGCCATCTTATATCTTGGATTCAGAAGAGTTTTGACTGCAGCTAGTGAAAAATTGGTACGCATAATTATTCATATAGTTTTAAACGATGATTTTTATGACTGGATTCGTGGGCTGAATCTTCTGATTATTATACAAATGATGCATGCGTTCATTTTACGATATCCGCACTCGAGTTGATGAGGCTGTGTGTAACTTAACTATCACTATGAACATGACTGACAATGAGAGCGGACAAAATGTACAGATCCTCAGGTAGACAAAGGAACATCCCTTCACTGCTATTATGTAAAAATGTGTAGAACAGGTGTCACATGCATATTCACCTTTTTACATAATAGCTGTGAAGGGATGTTCCTTTGTCTACCTGAGGAACTGTATATTTTGTCCGCTCTCATTGTCAGTCATGTTCATAGTGTATAGATTCTACTGTATCGCACGAAGCCGTGTCGAATGAAAACATGCATGATCTTGCATCATTGTTTTATACAACGAAACTCCTAGATCCTTGTTATTTGATGTAAAACGAATTAATTCAAGATTGTTTCGTGACAGTATGGGTGACAAATAAATCTCAAGTTAAGGCTTAATTTAGTGCGTACAAAGTAGATTTTTCAGATTCGGGTAGCGGGGCCACCGATTACATCGCTAAAATGTGATATTTTAGGATATATTTTCCATTGCAAATGTGGACAGTGACTCTGGCATGGTATGGTATGTGTGTGATAGGCCTAGGGAGTAGGGGGTCTATGTCATGATGCACCCACAACAAAAAGTGAGTCACCCTTACTCAAATTGATGAGTCACTGGTTTGTCCGTACAGCGAAACACTTGAAGGATCATGTGAGTCACTATGACTCGCTACAAATGAGTCTTATTTATCTAAGACTCACTTCAAGTGAGTCTTTAAGACTCATTTGTATCGAGTCACAGTGACTCACATGATCCTTCAAGTGTTTCGCTGTACGGACAAACCAGTGACTCATCAATTTGAGTAAGGGTGACTCACTTTTTGTTGTGGGTGTAGGCCTGTAATAATGAATTAAAATGGTTAATGTAAGACAAAACATGACGAATTGCATTTATTTGTATTCTCTAACAGGCTACCCACTTTACTTAAACTGGGTAGAAAGTGGCAAATGTTAATTGATATCTTGCCGAAGGACATTACCAGGGGTAATGCAGGGGAAGGGAGCTACGCCCAACCCCCCTCCCTTCCCACTCCTCTCGCTCTTCGTCCTCGTCGTCCTCCTTCTCCCCCACCTTGAATTGAATTCCTTATTTATCTGTTTAATCATCATCTCATATTCGGGCAGCAATATGGTACAATCATGTTGTCATGTAAGTATTACTCTGACATTTGGATGATGGGGAATTCGTAAACGTTTCTAAAAACAATGTTTCCTTTTGCACGTAATTATCTTACGTTTTTTCATATCTGTAAGTTTAATTTAGTATCTTTTCTCCTTATTTTTCAACATATTAGGTCCTTTTGTAACACTTGTTCTGCAGAAGATCAACCACCGTTTTGTCGCTATGTTAGGCGGAGTGTTGTGTGGATCATGTATTATTGCCAGCGCTTTCTTCAAGAACTCAGTTACTGTTGGAGTCTGTCTCGCTTCATCAGGTAAGCTAAATATATTTTAGTTTAGCTATGTAATCGAATAGTTGAAAATGTAGCTCATGTTGTACCATGCATGGTAGATAGAAAACCATACATACAGTAGCTTATGAAGGTGCCAGGCTGAATAAACATGACTATGACGCCATGGACGTCATCCGCATCGCTCAACTTGCGCTGCATGCAAAGCAATGGACAGCGGGAGTTATACTAAATGTAGCAGTCCCATATGTACTTAATCATCATTTTTTGTAATTAAATACGCACCATTTCGTCAAATTATCATTCATTATTTTCGCGCTAGCGTTGCACCAGCATATTACCAAAATATTATAACTTAGAAGGAACTGTATATGACTTTAAATTATGAAATATCCATAAATAATTATAATACTTGTGTACCGCCACAAATATTACATACTTAAACCGTTAAAAAAACAATTAGCGGCTCTTGCGTCGTATTTCAGCCAATGCCGATGTTGGCTTTTTGTTGGCATTTTCGTGTTAGTTATGTTACGCATAACCAGCCGGTTCATGTATTGTTATTTTTAATGAAATAATTAATTAACGGTCACCGTATTTTTTTAAAGTGGAGCTGAATTTTAATGATCGTTTTGGCTAAATTTTACACATTTTGGGGTCTAAAATTACCTTCCTAGCAATTTTAGGCTCTACGAGGGCACTATAAATGTCATAAATAAGAAAAAGAGCAATAACATATCAAACATTTTAAATATGAAGGCTAAATAGTTTTACTTATTCCTTGTGCAGAAAAAAAGAAGGGTCTTGTTTATACAATGTTTGGCAGCAACGATTAGCATTGTCTTCATTTTAAACTCCATCCAGCCTAGCACCCTTCTCCATCCAGCCTAGCAACAACCCCGTCCAGCCTAGCACCATATAGCACCAACTCCATTAAGCCTTTATTTATTTCATATGAAGCCATGTATGATCTCTATTTAACTCTTAAGCTGCCACCCATACAATTCACCCAGTGCCACAGTGCTAATCTCCTGTGTGCCAAGTTAATTGTAAGGTTGGTTCAAGTGCGTGTTATTTAAATCTTTACAAAAAACAAATCGCTGAATTACTCGAGAAAATCCAATCTGACTGTTGTATACAAAGACGCGTAATCCAAAGCCGATAATCTGATGCACGCGATGGTACATTCAATAGCGTTGTAACAGCACTCAGCACGGTACAATGGCCATGAACAATGACTGTTATTACATATGCTTGCTAGCGTGCACAAAGCAGACAAACGGTAGCGCGCTCGCGTGCACAGAGCACTATAACAATAGCGCGCTAGCAGTCTCATGGCAGGATATGAGTTAAGCTTGCACCAACTCCGTCCAGCCTAGCACCAAAGTGCATCCAGCCTAGCACCAAATTCCATCCAGCTTAGCACCAACTTAAATAAGCCTTATACGAGCCCCATATATCGCTGGATGGAGTTGGTGCAAGCTTAAATAGAGATTGGGCGGGGCGATATATAGAGTTAATGTAAGGCTTAATGGTGGTAGGCCTAATGGAGTTGTGGAGTTGGTACTGTATAGGATGGTTGGAGTTGATGTAGGTATGAACAGAAATTGTGCTAGGCTATATACATGAAGTTAAAGGGGAAGTCTACCCTTAATATCAGGGTGAAATTCAATTAAAATTAGTTGCAATAAGAGCAGAACAACTAGAGAAACAGGTTAGTGAAAGTTTGAGCATAATCGATTTAAAAGAAGCAATTTTTATACATGTTTGAATGTGCGATACAAAAAAAAAATTCAACTCTTTGAAGTATATTACGAGCGCTAAACACGCATCTCGAGATAGCTCCGTGCTATGTTTTTAAATCCATCTGTTTAGCTATTTATTTTTTGCCATCCGACTTCGGATTTCGTCGATTTAGTATTTTAACATATTCAAGCATTGCATGAATCGCGGATTTCGCGTTTTAACCGAATTTGAACGTATAAATATGAGATTTTGATTTACGTACCATTGTGTGTACCGTCTATGACATTATTTGCCGTGTCACCTTGTGTTAACTTTCGATGTGCAGCTGTGTGCAGCATTTTACTACGTAGCCTACAGCATACTTTGTACTTTTTATGCGAGTAATTTTTTAACTACTGTACGGTAAACTCCATCTTCAGCCTCTAGCAATATTCTTTTTTGAGAAGAATGGGGGGGGGGGGGGTTTCAGCATTTCCTCTGCATTTTTGACTGTCTTGTGCATCTCTGTGAGGATATTTGAGTCAACTACAGATCCTTCTGAATCTGCGCATTTCCCGCCATCCGCCATCTTGGATCGCCATTTTGGACCCGACATATTGAACCAAGGAAACTGGGCAAGTGTATGCCTGTGTGCGCCTATTCTAGACTTTAAAGCTGATATGCCGGTGAGTTTGTTCCATGTTTTCTATCAGTCTTCCTGCAAAATTACAAACAACTTTGTAGTTAAAAAACTGGACAAGTCCACACATCTGAACTTACTTTTGTTGTTATTGTCTGGAGACATAAATACCAACCCTGGTCCCTACCAACCCAAATACCCTTGTGGTATATGTAGCAAAGCAGAAAAGTGGAAGCAACAAGCAATTGAATGTGAAGAATGCTCCGTCTGGTATCATAAAGAATGCATGGGAATGAATGATGAGATATTTGAAGTATTACAAAATCATGCCTCATACAACTGGATCTGTTGCTCCTGCGGTCTTCCCAACTTTGCATCGTCTATTTTTGACTTCACATATAGTTTTGAATTATCAAACCAATTTGAACCATTGAGCTCATCAAGTAATATTGGTACTGGTATTAATGACCCACTAGATTTCAACACCACTACAAGTGACGGGTCTCGCCCTATTTCTACTTCTAGCCCCAAACCTAAGGCCAGTGGCAAACCTACGCCAAGGACTAGTAACAAACGTAAACTTAAAAGCAAGCCATTAAAAGTTCTCAACGTGAACTGTCAGAGTGTTAAAGCTAAACGGGATCAGTTCCTTACCATTCTAGAAATTGAATCCCCAGACATTATTGTTGGAACTGAGTCATGGCTGAATACTGATATAACCACTGGGGAAATTTTTCCTTCTAACTTTCAAGTATTTAGGAAGGATAGAGCCGGTGACTCCCATGGAGGAGTCTTCATTGCTGTGAATGACAATTTGATCGCCACCGAAGAACCAAACCTAGCAACGGATAGTGAAAGTATCTGGATTAGTATTCATGTAAAGAGAATCACTCCAATGTACGTAGGATCTTTCTACCGCTCTCAAGCTACCGATGCTGATTATATCAAACTGTTGGATTCTGCGCTGAGTAAAATTCCACCCCAAGCCTCAATCTGGTTACTAGGAGATTTTAATCTTCCTGATGTGGACTGGGAAAACTTCGAATTCAAACCCGGGGGTTCCTACGCTGGCCCCAGCAAGGCAATGATAGATGTAGCTTTGGATTACAACCTACTTCAACAGGTTAAAGAACCAACTAGACTTAATAATATCCTTGACCTATGTTTTACAAACTCTCCATCATTCGTGTCAAGTACAGAAGTCATTCCGGGAGTAAGTGACCACGATGCGGTTGTTGTGAACATCTCAAAGAAACCTAAATTAATTAGACCTGTGAAACGGAAAATCTACCTGTACAAGAATGTTGATTTTACTTGCATGGAGGAGTGCATCAGAGTATTTGACAATAAACTATCCCCTGAATACTTAAGATCAAAAACTGTCGACGAATTAGTCAACGAATTCAATCAACTCATCATGAACGCTATGAATGAATTTATACCCTCTAAAGTCACCTCGTCCAGATGGAAACTTCCTTGGATAAATTCTACTATTAAACGAAACATAAATAAAAAGAAGAGTCTGTACAAAAAAGCCAAGAAGATTTCTTCCGCAGCTGACTGGCAACGTTTCAAACTTCTTCGTAGATCTACTGATAGGGAAATTAGGAAAGCAAAAAATGAGTAAATGGAGGATATTATTGGAGGTTCTTTGCAAACCAATAATACAAAACCTTTTTGGAACTACATCAAATCGATTAGACAGGAAGTGTTCGGGATTCCTACATTGTCCGTTGATAATGTCGACCTCACCTTGCCTAGGGAGAAAGCTAATGCTCTGAATGAACAATTTAGCTCAGTATTTACGAAAGAGGACTTAACAAGTTTTCCCGATGTCGAAGATTCTGGTATTCCTGATTTGCCTGACTTTGCAATAAATCCAGTAGGGGTGGAAAAACTGTTGAGAGAAATCAACCCCAACAAAGCTTCAGGACCTGATGCCGTTCCCGCAAAGATCCTGAAGGAGTGTGCCGGGTCCTTAGCTCCAGTTTTGACGAAAATCTACCAGAAATCCCTTGACTCTGGATATGTACCCTTGCTGTGGAGAGAAGCAAATGTAACACCACTCTACAAGAAAGGGGATAGGAGCAACGTTTGAAATTTATAGACCAATATCTTTGACATCCATTCCTTGTAAGATCCTGGAACATATCAGCCACCACCACATCATGAATCACTTGGACAAACATAATGTTTTAGTTGACGTACAACACGGCTTTCGTAAAGGACGTTCGTGCCAAACTCAACTAGCGGCCGTCGTTGATGACCTGGCCAAAACCTTAGATGACAGGGGTCAGATGGACCTGGTCATAATGGACTTTAGCAAAGCTTTTGACGCCGTACCCCCATCAGCGTCTTCTTAAGAAACTGAATAGTATTGGAGTTCGGAATAACACCTTGAAATGGATTGATTCATTTCTAACCAACCGTCTTCAGCAGGTCGTCATACAAGGTGAAGCCTCCACCAAGTGTAACGTTACATCAGGAGTTCCGCAAGGGACGGTCCTCGGCCCACTCCTGTTCCTTGCCTACATAAACGACCTACCTTCTGGGATCCAGTCGCACGTAAGGCTATTTGCTGACGATTGTATAGTGTATCGAGTCATAAACAACACAGGGGACACTGACATTCTACAGACGGACCTGGACAAGTTAGTAAAGTGGGAGAACGATTGGCAAATGTCTTTCAACACATCCAAATGTTTTCAAATGAAAATAACTCATAAAAAGAAACCAGTTCAAACCAAGTACAAGTTGGGTAACGTCATACTGGAAGAAGTGCAACACCACCCTTACCTGGGGGTTGAACTATCAAAAGGACTTAGTTGGGCAACACACATTGATCAAACTTCATCAAAGGCAAACAAGATGTTAGGACTAGTAAAGATAAATCTGCATTCCTGTAGTACCCGCACCAAGGACATAGCGTACAAGTCGCTAATTAGGCCCAAATTAGAGTTCTGTGCAGCTATATGGGACCCACAGCATAATTCAGACCAGGACAAACTGGAGAGGATACAGCGCAGAGCAGCTAGATTCACAACAAGGGACTACGACAGAGAATCAAGTGTTACAACGATGCTGGAAAACCTCAAATGGGAAACTCTGAGGCCCGAATTCACAAAGCAAGGTTTGAGCTCAGACCAAGGTTTATGTGCGTCATATGACGCGTTTCAGGTTTGAGTTCAGACCTTGGTCTGAAATGCATTTCACAAAGCCGGTTTGTCCTCAGACCAAGGTTTATGTACGTCATATGACGCGTTTCAGGTTTGAGTTCAGACCTTGGTCTGAAATTACATTTCACAAAGCAAGGTTTGTCCTCAGACCAGGTTTATGTACGTCATCAGACCCAAAATTTACAGACTGCTCAGATAGGAGGTTTGTAATTTCTCAAACCTGGTTTGAGAGCTATCAACCAATCAGGATGCAGCACTGGGTGGAGATAATTTATGCTCGATTGATTTTATCCAAATAATTCACCGCCAAAACAATCTGCGATAGTATCTGGTCAGCCCGATTTTAGTGCCATTGAAATCTCTCAATCTCTCGATCCTTTCCTTAAAATCGTAAGTATAAAACCTGTACATGTAGTCGAATTCATACTCTTCACGTTACTGACATTTCACTATTTGATATGCTTTATAACTTTCCATTTTCCATGAAATGTTCGATGTTTTCATATCCGACGGCCTCTCAATTCCAGAGTTCAGGGACTGAGTCTGACGGAGCTCGAGTCCAACGCCCAAGGCGGCGGCGGAGCTCGCAGCCTCTGACCCTGGGCTGGAGTTGGGCCTAGCCGGGCCGGGCCTACAGTAGATATCTGAGTATGACTGTCATGTTTAATTTTGTCTTGTTGTCAGCAATGCCATGACACATGCCAATTAGACTAGGCCTAGACCTATTCATGATAATGATAATAATACCAGGCTCTAGCCTAGGCCTGGCAATGATGATGTCCATCACTTGACTTGGACACTGGTCTAGTGGTACCTAAATAAATAGAAATTGAAGTGGCATCAGCAATGACAATCATGTTCCCCAAAATGAATCACACTGACAAGCATAGACCAAAAGCTTCAGTCTCTCTATATTGCCGGTTGTTCACTGAGACTACGTCTGGCTCCACTAG
The DNA here is from genome assembly GCA_035222895.1 of Strongylocentrotus droebachiensis. Classification (NCBI taxonomy): domain Eukaryota; kingdom Metazoa; phylum Echinodermata; class Echinoidea; order Camarodonta; family Strongylocentrotidae; genus Strongylocentrotus; species Strongylocentrotus droebachiensis. The sequence goes on along the minus strand of JAVYIG010000714.1, from coordinate 343,508 downwards.
ACCTCCGATTATAGAATGTCAACAAATGTCAGTTTTATTATTTTTATTAAAGAAATGACCCATATCAGACGGTTATTTCTGTTTATGAGTCATGACAAGCAAAGCTTTTATTAAATTTAGATCTGGTTCTAATTGTCTTAATTAACTGGCTTAGTCCCCAGAGCCAGGATCACCCACAAAGTCACAAGCACAAGTAACATTTCTTTATTTTAAAAACATTGTTTGAACATTTGTTTCATTTTATCTTCACTCCAGTAAAGATGGTAGAAATGCAGCTGATTCAGCATAATGAGCTGGTGTACCTGGAGGAGGAGCTGGAGCAATATATAGCAGCACAACCGGGCAGAGGCCTCTGAGATTGGGAAAACCCGCTGGATGATGAGCCTTTTGTTTTAGATTGAGGTACTTTGAATTCAAATTCTGTATTGGGAAAGTTGGCGAAAACATGGCCAAACTACTTGATGAATATTGTTAACATAGACTAGCTATAAAAAAGGGCTTCTGTTGTAAAATCCAACCCTAGTGTCGTTATTAAAATCCAGAAATGTTTCAATTCATGTTGACCGCCTAAATTCACTGTTCGTTTGCCCCGCTCCGCTGGTCTGCCTACGACCGTGCAAGCCCCTAAAGCCATGCACATGTGTGTTTACATAAATTTATTCAATTTCTAAGCATTTTCTGTCATATTCCATACATTGGAAGATTAGTTATGATATTTATTCTTTTACATGGTAGGTGATGAAAGCATTAATTTTCATAATATGTGTGTGGGGCATTTCCCAATACTGTTATTTGGCTTTAATACATGAGGAAATTATTCAGATTATGTGTTGGAAACAAGTTTGTGATTTGTTGCTTAAATTTCACAAAAGGTGAAGCCGTGAAGGAGATTAGAAAAGGCATAGACAATCTTGTCTTTTATGTTAAATTGATTTACACCACATCTAGAAATCAGGATAATTTTTGTTTTTAAGTGACAGTTACAGTTGGGGATGCAAAAATATTTAATAGCATAAACCAGCAAAAAAATGATTTATTTGAATGCTTGTTTTTTTATTTTTTTTAAAAAGGTAATTCGATCTAAAGGATGCACGGTGAGGAGGCGGCATGCCGTGTCACATTCATCTGTTTGCCGAATGGAGAGTAGTGAGGGATGTTTCCGAAGCTGTTGTCAGAAGAAAGGGACAAGTCATGAAGTTTCCTACAAGTTACAACCAGGCAAAAAGTGACTACTATTCAGAAGCAGTTTTTCCAGTACTGCAGATTTCCAGGAGTTGCTGTTGATGGGACACATGTTTACATCAGGAGCCCTGGTGGGGCAAGAGCCAGGTACTACTTCAATAGGAAGAACAGGTACTCCATCGATGTTCAGGTGAGAATAAATGAATACATCATGACTGGATTCAGCACGGCTTTCCCTTTAGACCTTTTTTTTGTACCTTGCAAAATGTTCACATTAGATATATACTCTCCAGTCTTGTGTGTTGTACATTCATGCTATTTCATTGGTGACCAATGCAAGATTTCTAGTGGCCAAATGGATATTAAAGTAATATTCGCATACAGGTACTCATTTCACTGCCTTTGTACACAGTTAAGAATATCCAATGGATAGTTAAACTTAAAAATCCTAACACTCGTTAATATCTTTTTAACGAAAGGGAAATTTGAAAAATCAAAACTTGTTCCATCCTTCTGATATGACCTCTAGATTTCTGATATTTTTTTGATGGCCATGGCAATTGGGCCACTGTTTTTGCCATTGATCAATGAAAGAAAAAACAACAAAGAGAAGCATGTAAATTGATCAATGGCAATTACCACTATATATTTTAAACTATAGAAAAACAAACAGGTTCATTTACCATAAAAAGATGAGAGAGTGGGTACCCCCTCCCCCCCCCCCACACACACAAAGCATTTGTTGTTTTAGGCTCGAAATGTTTTGTTAAAAGTGAGATTATTTTTGTTTACATTGTTACAAGATAAACAATGAAAACATGAGTTAAAAATGAAGAAATACTTCATCATTCAGTCAATAAATATAGGGTAATTAGCATTTTCTTCCAATTTGTGTTGTATAAATAGATATTGAAAAGCAATTATCACATATTCAACTGCATTTGCATTAATTACCATAAATAACAAGTGAAATTTATACATTTCACGGCCTATCTGAAGTGTGAAATGAGTGAGTTTCAATAACTAATGAATGCCAACATGTTATTTCATATTGACAGGTTGTCTGTGATTATGCTGGGAAAATAACTAGTATCGTTGCAAGGTGGCCTGGACTGGTAGCAGCCACGATGCCAGGATCTTTTCTGAGTGTGCACTGAATTGACAGCTTGATGCTAGGGCATATGAATAACAGTTGATTCTTGGAGATAGACTATAGGGTAGGTAGATTTTTTCTTTATATAAAAACATTTGTTTATTCTTTTTCTTAATCAATCTTGTTTCCTTTTTTGTATTTGGCCAACATGTGACATGTTAGGAATGTTCATTCGGTAATATAGTAACAACTCGCATTAAGTAATTAATTCAAACGAGCTCATGTGCTTTTACATTTCAGTTCACAAATCATAATTAATGTTTTTGATATCTGGATGCAACTTGATTAGTTTGTTGTCAAGAGGAACCTCATAGTTTTTGTATTAGTGACACAGGATTGAATTATTCCTGATTATGTGTACAATACATTGTATCCTTTTCTATAGTATTACCCCCCCCACCCCCACCCCCCCTCCAAGAAAAAAAATGAACAAGTTGAAATTAAGAATATTGTTTATGATATTGTTTATTTTGTCCATTCGATTTTGCAGGTATCCATGCCTTCTCTGCCTCATCAGAAGCCATTTCTTCATTCAGAGGGTCGACCACAGATGTGCTTTAAAGGCCATCTGTACTAGTTCAGCCAAAGAGGATTAGACAACCCAGCGAGGTCACTGACGGGAGGCTATCTCATCAATACAGTTCTCAATTAACATAAGAAAAAGAGGATCATGGGGGATTAACAGGCACAGATTGGGGAAGTTTTCTATATAGAGGGAGCAAGTAGCTACAAGTAGTACAGTGGGGCTTTAACACTTCACACACAAAAAAGGGAGATGTGTGATTGAGCACATATTTATTAAATGCAAGGATGAGGACGTTCCATGCCTCATCAATCTAAGAGAGAAGGTCGACACTTCTTAATTATTTTTATGCTTTCCTGTTACCCATATTGGGGAAATTCATGTTGTTCAAATATAGCATTGGTTTGGCCAAGTATAGCCTAAAACAGCTAACACTGGAGCTTACTAACAAGCATTTATTGCTTTCTTAGCTGTCAAGTAAAATAACTACCACTATCTATCTATTTAGTGAGCTATACATTATTTAATGAAGGATTCCACAAAATTTTTCAATGTATACGGTAATAAGTTATAAAATACAGATTTAACTCAATTGCAACTGGAATTACCTCGAAATGTATTTCTCCCTGCTCCCTGGTGTTCCCACAATACTTTGTAGTTATGCAGCATTACATCAAGAACCTGGGTGTTGAACTGTTGATTATTTATGAATATTTTTGATGTTATGTTTAGTTGATAAGTATTTGTTGTCACTCTGACGGTATTTGTAATTAAGTGTTCTCTGTAGATTAAATGCACCCGATTTAACTATAATAAGCATTGTATACACTGCTGAGTTGAGGGGTGGGTCAATATAAATTATTTGGTTGTCAGCTAGGGGAGAGTATTCCAACAAATATTATTTACTGTACTAAGCGAAGTCAGAATTAAAGACTTTTATGTGCAAATTTGAATTTCGTCACCCATTTTGTTGTATTTCTGATTTTCTTTCTGCTAATAAGTAATAACGCTACAGTGAGACTTTTAATTGGCCTTCCAGAGCCTCTCTTAACCTCTAGTGGGCTATATTTCATATAAACATGCTACAAAATTTACAAATGTGAACTGCATTGTTTGAACAAACGGTAGATTACTATTGTGTTGTATGCTCAATTATTTATGTAAAACATGAAAATACAAATACAATATTCTTGCTTTCATATATTAACAAAGATAACTGAAATAGATATGTGTCAGATTATCTCTCTCTCTTTCTCCCTTTTTTTTTGGGGGGGGGGGTGCAGATGTGTGCAGTTTGCATGGTTTTGCATTATGTGTTTCATTGCAAAAAAAGAAAAAAGAGAGAGAGAGAGAAAGTTGAATAGAGAGAGAGAGGGGACAAAGAAAAAATTAATAGAGAGAGAAAGGGAGGGAGAGAGAGAGAGAGAGGGGGGAGAAAGAAAAAGAATTAATAGAGAGAGAGAACAAAAATGGGTAGAAAGAGAGAGGAGGGACGGGGACAGAGAAAGAGACAGGGAGGGAGAGAGAGAAAGATGAATAGAGAGAGAGGGGAGAAAGAAAAAGAATTAATAGAGAGAGAAAGGGAGGCAGAGGAGGGACGGGGACAGAGAAAGGGACAGGGAGGGAGAGAGAAAGAAAAGATGGCCAGCATAGAGGAATTTTTTAAAAATTAATATTATATGGAAACAAATCATTTACCAGTTACAATTTTGATGTGAAAAAATAGCCAGTTGGGGAAACAAACGGGGAACTAGTTAAAATAATAATTGATTGACCATTAATTCTAACAAAATAACTATATAGATCTATAGTAATTAACAATTGCAATCAAATGAATTAATATATTAATCACAATAAAAACTTAATTCATATTAAATCATTATTATTATTATTGTTAGGTGATTTTATTGATAAGAATTTGTACCCCCCAAAACAATAAGGCTCTTACAGTTAATTTAGAAGAGCCCTTGACAACCTTAGATGTATTAATCTAACGAAGGTTTTCAGGTGCCGATGTCAATTTGTTCTGGGTCAGATTGAGTGCTTCACCAGCACCACACAAATGTGAGTACGTGGGGCACTTTCTGCATCGGCGCGCCAGTTTGGTTCGATTAATTCATGAAAATGCAATTCAAAAGTTTATTTCAGAGATGTTCTAACCATCATCTTTTCAAGATTGCTCATTAAGATGTCCGGATCGTACTAACAATGCTTAGTTTAACAGTTTTGTCAATTCTTAACATTTAAACCCTAGCCCATAAAAATTATGTTAGAAACCCTATGGCTGAGACTAGTTTTACAAACCTTGGTCCGAGGTTTGGGGATTACAGACCGAAGTTTATACAAACCTTCCTTTGTGGAATGGGTTTGAAAATAAACCAGGTTTGAGCTCAGACCAAGGTCTGTATAAACCTTGGTCTGATCAAACCGGGTCTGTCCTCAGACCTCCGTTGTGAATTCGGGCCTGAAAGTCCGCAGAACCAAAGCTAGACTAACTGCATTGTACAAGGAAACGCATGGATTAACACCCAGCAACATATCGTCCTATCTGCAGCTCCCAAACTCACACTATGAACATGACAGACAAAGAAAGCGGACAAAATATACAGTTCCTCGGGTAGACAAAGGAACATCCCTTCACTGCTATTATGTAAAAAGGTGAATATGCATGTGACACCTGTTCTACATATTTTTACATAATAGCAGTGAAGAGATGTTCCTTTGTCTACCTGAGGAACTGTATATTTTGTCCGCTTTCTTTGTCAGTCATATTCATAGTGTCAAGTAGATGCAGGTATAAAACAAGGCAAAGGGGAACTTATAAATACCATGTCATTAGTTCCAACAAAGACTGCTACCGGCATTCCCTGTACCCCAAGACCGTCCCCGAATGGAATCATCTAGATGACGAAATTGGACTCACTAGACATTACAAACCTTGTAGCCGAAGCACACTTCAATATTTAGGCGTGTTTAGCGTTTTTGACCAAAACCCAACGTACGCGACAACCAGATGCTGGTGATTGTACGTCACAGACAGATGCAGATACGAGCACCCCTTACATTTGCCTGTTACAAAAAAATAAGAAAAATGTATTTTCCCTCAAGAAAACCACACATGCACCCTAAATACAATGATTGGAAATATGATTCTGTACAACCCCTGTATGGAAAAAAATATATTCCGTTATCAATAACGAAGAAAATGAAAGTTCAAGATATTTCATATACAGAACAAATGAGAGAGGAGCTCGCAAGATACGCCATAACGTTGCCAACTAAAGCCATGATATTCTTATTTTTTTTAATTGGATTTTGCTCAAATTCCACTGAGCTGCTCCTTTTATGAAAACAACAACAACTAAAGATAATATTAGGATGGACTTCTCCTTCAATGCAGTTGGTCCTAGGCTGGGTGGAGTTAGTGATAGTATTGATGTATTGGGTTTTAGTTAGAGGCTGGGTGGGGTTAGTGGTAGGATTGATACATTGGGTTTTAGTTAGAGGCTGGATGGGGTTAGTGATAGGATTGATGTATTGGGGTTTTAGTTAGAGGCTGGGTGGGGTTAGTGATAGGATTGATGTATGGGGTTTTAGTTAGAGGCTGGGTGGAGTTAGTGATAGGATTGATGTATGGGGTTTTAGTTAGAGGCTGGGTGGGGTTAGTGATAGGATTGATACATTGGGTTTTACTAGTAAGAGGCTGGGTGGAGTTAGTGATATGATTGATACATTGGGTTTTAGTTAGAGGCTGGGTGGAGTTAGTGATATGATTGATGTATTGGGTTTTAGTAAGAGGCTGGGTGGGGTTAGTGATAGGATTGATACATTGGGTTTTAGTAAGAGGCTGGGTGGAGTTAGTGATAGGATTGATGTATTGGGTTTTAGTAAGATGCTGGGTGGGGTTAGTGATAGGATTGATACATTGGGTTTTAGTAAGAGGCTGGGTGGAGTTAGTGATATGATTGATACATTGGGTTTTAGTTAGAGGCTGGGTGGAGTTAGTGATAGGATTGATGTATTGGGTTTTAGTAAGAGGCTGGGTAGGGTTAGTGATAGGATTGATACATTGGGTTTTAGTAAGAGGCTGGGTGGAGTTAGTGATAGGATTGATGTATTGGGTTTTAGTAAGAGGCTGGGTGGGGTTAGTGATAGGATTGATGTATTGGGTTTTAGTAAGAGGCTGGGTGGAGTTAGTGATAGGATTGATACATTGGGTTTTAGTAAGAGGCTGGGTGGAGTTAGTGATAGGATTGATACATTGGGTTTTAGTAAGAGGCTGGGTGGGGTTAGTGATAGGATTGGTGTATTGGGGTTTTAGTTAGAGGCTGGGTGGAGTTAGTGATAGGATTGATGTATTGGGGTTTTAGTTAGAGGCTGGGTGGAGTTAGTGATAGGATTGATACATTGGGTTTTAGTAAGAGGCTGGATGGCCTCGAGTTGAAAGCTTGAATGACAAATATAGTTTGCTTCCTTCTTTAATTAATTTGACATAATATCAAGGGAATTATATCATTAAATCATTGACATTATATTATGAAGTCATTCATAGTTCCATGTATTGATATATTGGCTGGTGCAATACTAAAGCAGGAATAAGGAATGATAGATCTACGAAATGGCGCATATATGATTACGAAAGTGTACAACAAGGTTTGTATAACCTTGGTTTGAAACGCGTCGAAACGCGTCATATGACGCACATAAACCTAGGTTTGTCGACAAACCTCCTTTGTGAATTCGGGCCATAGAGTTTGCCCAGCAAAAGCCGTATTATATTGAGCCCAACGGCCAACTCTCCTTATCAGTAGGTATTGCATGTAATCAGCGCCATCTCACGACGTGATTACTCAGCTACAAGAACAACAGATATTGAAAAGGTTGGACGGAAAACGCAATAGTCGCCGTGAACTTTTGAATAAAAACAGCTTGGTATTCCTATTCTGGTCTTATCATGATAAGAGTTATCATCATTATTTTAATTATTATATAGTAGAGATAGTAGTAGTAGTAGAAGAAGTAGTGGTAGTTGTAGCAGTTACTACAAGACAAGACACTTGAGAAGAGCATTGAATGTCAAGTGGGGGGGGGGGACTATATGAGGTAAAATGTAGAGTTGTATAGAGACACAACGCCAGAGGACTGACAGAACGCCGCCTTCATTTCGGTGGTCATTGCTGGAGAAGCAAGAGTGAAATGATTTCACAAATGCTCTTCTGGCAGCCTTCAAGAAACAAACGGGCGAGAGGTTAAACAGCAGATAAGATAAGATAAAATATTTATTCGTCTTTCTTTCAAATGACATAAAGAGCATAACATTAGATCATTACACAAATACAATGCAAAACTAGATTTGTAATACTTGTTTGGAACAAGTATAGGTTGGCTGGTCCGACTAAAATTTGAGACAAAATGAAGGGCACATTTGAGATAGCTTATCGTCTAAGCTATAATATACTCGAAGTTCAGCGTAAACGAAGCTAAAAACGACAGAGATATTGCTCGCGAAAGACGGGAGTGTAGAATCTAGTGTTGAGAAAAAAAATCATGTCTCATAGAGAATACACGCAGAATGTGAAAAATTGACATTCCTCGTTTAATCGCAAAAATACGCCATGATGCTTTTGTCAAAATGAAAAATCGTGAAACGGCATTTGTAGAAAATTGTCTCAGCTAGAACATTTCAAAATTTGGAAGAAAATCGATCAATATTGACAGAGATACAATCAATTTTGAAAAAATATGCTGCCGTCATAATATGCCAATTGGGATTTTTAGTTCGGAGGCCATTATGATGACGTCATGAGTAAATTGAGGGTCAAATGAGACATGAAATCATATCTCCTCTTTTATATTCTATCACAATATGAAAAAAGAATTAGGGTCACCTTGCATCCTAAAGAGCTACAATGGATTTTGTGTAGGCATGTTTTTGTCCATACATGCTATGTAATACAAGAGCTCGCGCGCACAGAAATTTATGTTAAACGGTCGATCATTTCGTTATTAATAGTCATAAAGAGATAAACATGGTATCAATTTGTTTGTAAAAATATGTGGAATATCATGAAAGAAATAAAAAAGTCGATTCTATGTTGTGTAATAGTTTAACGCGCGAAAAACGCGCGCGCATGCGTGTGTGAGCGATTTTTTTTTTTTTTATAAAATGCTTAAAATGGCACTAAACGTATGCAAAATGATCTTGAGACTATTTTGAGCATTTTGACATTTACCCCAACTACATATTCTGAAATTTTCATGGTCGCAGCTACCATTGTACGGCCGTAGGCGCTATTTGAAATTCATCAAAATTTACCGGTAGGACCGGTAAATTATAATATTCAATTTTTCCCCAAAACCTGATTAAAAAACAAAAGACACAACTTTTATAGCCCATAGTCTCAGCTATAACATACCAAAATACTCTATCCGAATATGAAGAAAAAAATGGGAGTTCCCGTCCATCCCAAATATTCATAAGGGTTTTTTTTAGGCATGTTGTTGCCCATATATGCTATGTATTACATGAGCTCGCGCGCACGGACATTTATCTTGAACGGATGCTCATTCCCTTATTTAATGGTCATAAAGAGATAAACATGGTATCAAATTGTTCGGGAAAACATGAGGAATACTGTGTCAAAAAAAAAATCTAGGAGGAATTATTTTGCGTTCGGCCGTGACAAACGAAAACGCGCACGCATGTGCGTGCGCGCGATTCTTTATGGAATGCTATTGCTAATAATGGCGTACGCGCGCGTTTTTTGACCTGAAATTGACCGGACTGATATTGACCTTGATCCTGGTAAATATGAATGCGAAATGTCTTTCCGTTATGAAGATATGATCATATTTTGATTTTCACAAAATGGCGCCCAGATGACGTTATCAGTCAAGTTCAAAGTTGAAAACCTTTTTGTGCTCTTTCCTCATGCCTCTACATATGTGTGCCAAATTTCAAGGCATTTGATTGAGCCATTTTCAAGTTATCGTGCTTACAAAGAAGTGGTTAGAAATAAGAAAAATATTCTAACGAAAATCTAAGGTGATCTGTTTTATATACAGCCCACCTGATAAAGGCAATTCTAACGAAATTATAAAGTGGTCTGTACGATATACAGCCCACCTAATAAATAAACTAGATTTGTAGAACTTGTTTGGAACACAAAAAAGATCAAACACATCCATATGGCTCCGTTTAGTCTCATTTCACAACGCCCCCTATCGTCAGAGCCTGGTCAGAGTCAGCAGCCTGACATGTTAGCCTATGGACGTTTTTAAAAAAAAATCGTTAAAAATTCATTTTTTGTTTAAACGAAAAGCACATCCACCCCGACGTACGTTATCACTTGCTCTTTCACTGGAGCCCTCATGTCTCATTGACTTTTGAAAGTTCACCCACCGTAATTTTTCAAAATAGGTTGCAAGCTCGTCATTGCCTATAATACACATGTGAAACAAGTCTAACTTTGGACTCAGTTTACCAAGCGATTTGAAGATTATAGGTCGAGCACACGAAACATAAAAAGCATGAATTATCAAAGATCACTTTTGCCTATTTCATTATGTCCATTTCATCCAACCCCCCACCGTAATTTTTCTATTTTGTAAAAGCAAACATTTTGCCGAGTTTAGCAAAAACATGAATATTCATGAACGGTCAGACAATACAGCCTTTTAGTACGTAACGTATGGTGAATGGGAATGTGCGATGATCCGTTCAGGAGGTAGAGGTCAGTGGTTTGTGCTGGCAATGTTCACGCGAGCGAAAATGAGACAATCGGAGCAATATGATCTTAATCTACAGAGTGCAACCAACAATTTCTTAACAACAATTGACATTTCTTTCAGGAAGCCTAACACTAAAAGCTGTTTTTTATTCAAAGAGCATCGTAGAGACGATGAACAAATAAGAATAATAATACATTCACTTCTATTTTCCCCGCCAAATAATCCGAACAAAAGAATCAACTGAGGGTAATCAACTGTTAAACGAATTTAGCATGAGTCCTTGAAAAAATTAATTAGTACTGCTTGTCAAATATTATTGAAGAACAGCAAAGGCGAACGCGATTGTCGCTACAATTCCGAAATCATTGCTTGCATTGCTTTTCTCTCAAAAGTACCGTGAGATATCAAGCTAAATAGAACTATGATCGACAAAAAAATTATTGTCTTGAAAACATTTAGAAACATCAGAACTTGAATGAATAAAACATAATGCAAATGAATAAGACTAGAATGAATAGGACACAAGTTCATTTTACCATTTAAATCATCCAGTACCAAATACCTAAGCAAAATTCGAACCAGGTGCCTTTAATGGTAAGCTTAAAGACAATGTTTCATGACAATTGTCAATTGTCATGAGTTTATCGTATAGACGTATTGCAAAAGATAATCAGAATAATTATGATCAGAATGATATCTCTACTATTAGGCCTACTTCTGCATGTACTATACTACACTACTGCCATTGTAGATTATGCTCATAATACAGATGATAATAATGATATGATAACAATTATAATAATACTATATACTTATACTAATCGTCATTATAATCATCATGTTCATATTCATCATAATGATAACAATAATAATGATTATAATAATTACAATAATAATTTATATTAACGATAATAATCATGATAAGGATAGTAATCACAATAACAAACATAACTAGATTTGTAATACTTGTTTGGAACACGTATAGGTGGGCTGATACAACAACAAATTGAGACAAAATAGAGGTTACATTTGAGATAGCTTTTTGTCTCAGCTACAACATACTCGAAGTTCAGCGTAAATGAAGCTAAAACGACGTAGATATTGCTCGTGAAAGACGGGAATGTAGAATCGAGTTTTGAGAAAAAGTCATGTCCCATAGAGAATACACGCAAAATGTGAAGAATGGACATGCCTCCTTTAATCGCAAAAATACGCCATGATACTTTTGTCAAAATTAAAAATTGTGACTACTGCATTTGTAGAACATTGTGTCAGCTAAAACATATACAAATTTGAAAGAAAATTGATCAATATTAACAGAGATACAATCAATTTTCCAAAAATATGATGACGACATAATATGCAAATTAAAGTTTTGAGTTCGGAGGCCATTATGATGATGTCATGAGTTAATTGAGGGTCAAATGAGACATGAAATCATATCTCCATTTTATATTCTATCACAATATGAACAAAATTTTGGGTCACCTTGCATCCTAAAGAGCTACAACCAATTTTGCGTAGGCATGTTTTTGTCCATATATGCTATGTAATACAAGAGTGCGCACGCACAGAAATTTATGTTAAACGGTCGATCATTCCGTTATTAATAGTCATAAAGAGATAAACATGGTATCAATTTGTTTGTAAAAATATGTGGAATATCATGAAAGAAAAAAATGCCGATTCTATGTTGTGTAATAGTTAAACGCGCGAAAACGCGCGCGCATGCACGTGTGAGTGATTTTTTATAAAATGCTTAAAATGGCCTAAAGCGTATGCAAAATGATTTTGAGACTATTTTGAGCATTTTAAAATTTTGCGCGCGCACCGACGCGAGGACGTACGCGTACGCGCGCGTTTTTTTTACATGAAATTGACCGGACGGATATTGACCTTAATCATGATAAATATGAATGAGAAATGCCTTTCCGTTATAAAGATATGATCATGAATTGATTTTCCGAAAATTTCACAAAATGGCGCCTAGATAGCGTCATCAGTGAAGGTCAATGTTGAAAACAATATTGTGATTTGTACATATGCCTATACATGTGTGTGCCAAATTTGAAGGTATTTGATTGAGCCATTTTCAAGTAATCGTGCTTACAAAAAAGTGGTTAGATGTAAGAAAAATAAATAATAAACTAGAAATTTAATTCGTCATGGGGACGATTTAGGTGGTCTGTGTTCAATTTTTATGATCATTGAAAAGTCAAAAAGAAAAAAAATGAAGAAAAAAAATGGTTGGAGACGCCCGGACTCGAACCAGGGATCTCGAGGTCCGAAGTCAAGTGCGTTATTGATATTCCAAAACATTTCCCATAGCGATTACACGTAAACGGAATTTTTTTCTTCTCAAATCCCACTTTGCAAGTAAAATATGAGCATGATCCTGGCATCTGATTGAGAAATAAATGGCACACTCGTGATAGCTTATTGTCTCAGCTACAACATACTTGAAGTTCAGCGTAAATGAAGCTAAAACAAAGTAGATATTGCTCGCGAAAGACGGGAATGTAGAATCGAGTTAAGAGAAAAAGTCATGTCCCATGGAGAATACAAAATGTGAAAAATTAACATGCCTCCTTTAATCGCAAAAATACGCCATGAAGCCCTTGTCAAAACGAAAAATATTAGTAACTGTATTTGTAGAAAATTGTTTCAGCTAAAACATATTAAAATTTGGAAGAAAATCGATCAATATTTACAGAGATACAATCAATTTTCCATAAATATGCTGACGTCATAATATGTAAATTGGAATTTTGAGTTCGGAGGCCATTATGATGACGTCATGAGTTAATTGAGGGTCAAATGAGACATGAACAAATATTTTCGAATCTTACTCTATTAAAATATGAACAAAAATTGGGGTCACCTTGCATCCTAAAGAGCTACAATGGATTTTGTATAGGCATGTTTTTGCCCATATATGCTATGTATTACAAGAGCTCGCGCGCACGGAAATTTATGTTATACGGTCGATCATTCCGTTACTAATAGTCATAAAGAGACAAACATGGCATCAATTTGTTTGTAAAAAATATGTGGAATATTATGAAAGACAAAAAAATGGGGATTCTTTGTTGTGTAATAGTTTAACGCGCAAAAACGCGCGCGCATGTGGGTGTGCGCGATTTTTTATAAAATGCTTAGAATGGCCTAAACGTATGCAAAATGATTTTGAGACGATTTTGAGCATTTTAAAATTTTGCGCGCGCATTGACGCGCGGATGTACGCGCACGCGCGCGTTATTTGACCTGAAATTAACCGGACGGATATTGACCTTAATCATGATAAATATGAATGAGAAATAGCTTTTGGTTATGAGGATATGATCATGAGTTGATTTTCGTAAAGTTTTACAAAATGGCGCCTAGATGACGTCATCAGTAAAGGTCAATGTTGAAAACGTTATTGTGCTTTGTACATATGTCTTTACATATGTTTGCCAAATTTCAAGGATTTTGATCGATCCATTTTCATGTTATCTTGTATACAAAAAAGTGGTTAGAAATAAGAAAAATATTTAATAAATAAATAAAGGCAATTCTAACGAAATTATAAGGTGGTCTGTACGATATACAGCCCACCTGATAATAAATAAATAAAGGCAATTCTAACGAAATTATAAGGTGGTCTGTACGTTATACAGCCCACCTGATAATAAATAAATAAAGGCAATTCTAACGAAATTATAAGGTGGTCTGTACGTTATACAGCCCACCTGATAAATAATAAATAATAATAAAGGCAATTTAAAAAAAAATTATAAGGTGGTCTGTATTAGATACAGCCCACCTGATAAAGAAAGAAAATTCTGACGAAAACAATAGGTGATCTGTCGAAAACGACAGACCACCTAAGAATACAATAAGGAAAAGGGGGTATAAAAAACAAGAAGTGTACACACACACACAACAACAACAACAACAAAACGAGAGACGAGACTAGACAAGACGGGAGAAAAAAGAAAATATGAGAAATAGAAGACTACATCACATCGACAGTAGGCACAGCACACAACGGGCACAAGACAACAGGGGAGGGAATAAGAGGTTGACAATCTGACACATATTAATATCAAGAAGAAAATTTACATTTATAATAATACATAATAGATATTGGCACCATAATAACTACAAAAATGAACTACTCTAAACCTTAAGTGTACACTTAAATGAAGAGAGACTAACAGATTGCTTAACGCTAGAGCCTAGAGAGTTCCAAAACCTAGGTCCAGTAAAAACCAAAGTATTACAAGAAAACTCTGTTCTCACTTGGGGTAAGTGAAACGCAGAGGCATTTCGTGTAGCATGTTCATGAACTTGACTATTTTTCTTAAAAATGCTGACAAGAGCCTGTGGAAGGACACCTGAATCGAAGAACCCAGTTGAAGGTGATAAATATCTTGCACCTTTAAAATTCTATGCGTATACAAAAGCGGATTAGTGTGCGTACGAAAGCTAACATTACAAATAATTATTAAGACCCTCTTTTGAATCAAGAGAGTTACCCCAAGCAAGAACACCATAATTAAGATAGGGAAGGATTAATGTTGAGTACATTATTAGAAGGATGTCTTTAGGTAAAATTGATTTCAATTAATGAATTATGCCACTGTTTCTCGACAATGTCTTATAGAGATGATTGATATGAATTTTCCAACTCATTTGCTCATCAATGTGCAAACCAAGGAATTTTGTTGATGATACCCTATCTACCAATACATTATTAAATGATACATCTCCTGGAAGCACTTTTATTGTATTACTAAAAAACATATAATTTTTCTTTTGCAGATTTAAAGACAATTTATTTGCTTGACACCACAAAGTAACTTTAGTTCCAAATTAACCGTTTCTAACAGAGTTTGTGGATTTTTTGTGAATAGTACAAACTGGAATCATCAGCAAATAAAATGAATGACAAAACATCAGATGAGAAATGAAAGTCATTAATATATACAATAAAAAAGAGCGGACCAAGGAGAGATCCCTGAGGAACGCAGCATATGACATTCTGTAACCCTGAATCAAAACTGTTTAAAGTAACAAATTGTTTCCTGTCGGCTACATAAGTAGCTCTTAAACCAGTCCAGACACCCCTGACACCATAATGCGATAATTTCCCTAGCAAAATTTCACGATCTGAATGCAGTTAGAACAAAAAAGGAACTCCTAAATATCATGGAGACTAGAACTGAATGGAAATGGAGACCTGAATGGAAATGGAGCAGTGCGAGTCCGTTTCATTTTTTTTAGTAATAGTCTTTTTTTTTTTATCATTTCATTTTTTCCGCAGGTGTTGGCTTGTCAATGACCTACATGCCCACAATGATTGCACTGGATGATTTCTTCAGAGAAAAAAAATCGTTTTGGTGCACACAATCACGCTGTACGGCTAAACCGCTGGATCCATGCTGCTTCCTATTATAATGGAAAGGTCAGTCGAAGCATATGGTTATGTAGGGGCTTTTATTATCCTTGGCGGTATTGCTTTTAACCTTGTCGCGTGCGGTGCAACGATCCCCAGAGCACCAAGAAACGCAGTTACAAATGAAGGCAAAAGTTATACTGAAGTGAATGAGAAACAGACGTGTCTCTCTGAAGGAGAATCCTCTAAGCAAACAGAAAGCATCCGTTATCATGAGGAGGAGGAAGAGGGAAAAGATGAGCAGGAGGAAGGAGAGGATAGTGAAGAGTGCGTCTCGGAGATAAGACGTTTGATTCAAAACGAGAGACGTAACATCAATAAACAGGAAACATCACCGAATGCGCGCTCATCTTGGACAAGCTCCGTCTTTCAAACCGGCAAACGGTCAGGTGGAATATTAAACGAACCACTCTGTGTCTTCAGCATCCCGATTAATTTTTTGTACATTTTCTCCATGTATGCGTGGATGCTGTTTCTGGTACCTCACGCTGAACACCTGGGAATCCCTCCTTCCAAAGCAATCTTCCTCTCCACAATTGGCGGCATAGGTGGCATCATCGGTCGGACCATCTTCATCATCCTCGTCGGCACAGGCATCAATGTTTATGTCGTCTACATCGCCATAGGCTTCATCGGCACGGCATCATTTCTGCTGGATTCCATCAGTTCTGCTTACGCGGTGCGTGCTGCCTTGGCGTTTGTCCAAGGTTTCACGTTCTTCATCGAGGATGCTATTGCGGCCAGTATATTCAAAGATACAGTTGTCGACGATCGGAATTTAACATGGCCATGGCTGTCAGTTTATTCGCGGAAGGACTAGGGGCGACATGTGCAGGAACAATTACAGGTGAGTAATTCATAGCCAGCTTCTTCTTTTGAAACATAATGAACCTTTGAGAAATCAACTTAAGTTCATTACCCCATTGTATGTATTGCCATTATACATTATTTTTCGGATTATGAACCGACAACATCAATGCCTGGACTAGGTTGCTTTTTGAGTAGCTAGATAGAACATTTGAAGACAGAAAAATATGGAAAAACCATCGTCTCAAACTCAATTTTCTTGTCGCTCCACGGCCTCTAAGTTAAGAGACATAGATATATCATCTAGTCAGACCTATACTCACATATTTCCAAAGAGGACGCACGGGTCTAGTTTAAATTGCCTTAGCTTGATGTTCTCCAAGGAAAGGAAGGGAACTTTTAAGAGTTTCATTATTTAACCCTAAAAAGGCCGGGCTATTTGAGGTCTTAGTACGGCCGGGGGGGGGGGGGCATTATGGCCCCCCTTAAGATCTCGGCCGCCAAGCGGCCGGTCGCCGCAAAACTTTGCACGCATGTCAAATTAAGTGTATAGAATAATATGTTCATTTCAATTTTTTGCAAAATTCATTCATTTGCATATTTATGGTAATTTATGCAAATAAAGTCATACAAATCACATTTTTACCCATAATCATATATATTTTTCATATTTAAGCATTCTTTTTCACTACATATATTAATAAGACCATTCTGAATAATAATACGACAATTTTTTTTGGGAAGAGCCAGCTTATTCCTTATGTTATCCCTTGTTTTGAACATTTCTTATGTATTTCATTGTTTTTTTAACTTATGTATTTCATTGTTTTTGTTGTTTTATTTAATTTCATACTACAATTCAACTATTTTGACTCCCAAAACAAACACCTAAACTTAAAACATGACCCAATAACCCATGTTTGATCTATTTTTAGGAAAAATGACTTTTCCATATGTTTTTTACACAAATCACGAAAATGAGCGATTTTAGGGCTGACATGCAAAGACAAAAGGTTATGTGACCTTGTAACCGTAGGTCCGATTTTCACAACAATTATTTTAAAAGTTGCGCAAGACTCGAAAGAACAAAGTCTGCGAGCGGCGGGGCGCCATCCATATGCGTTCCCGAGCAATCATACAAATCGTGGAGGGGGGGGGGCCTTATTAGGCTTAAGCTATGATCGCCCCCCCATACGCATGTGTACATAGCTTATGGCCCAAAACTATGTGTTAGTACGGTTTGCAATTGTAACATTACAAATCCTTGACAAATACTTATAATTCTGGTATGATCATTTCCTAGGTTATCTGTTTGATGTTACCCAGTCCTTCACGAAGGTTTTCATCATCGTTGGCTTCATCCACGTCGTCATGGTCGTTCATCTTTTCATCGTAGCGATCCTCATCAAGAGACGACGAAAATATGTCAGCTGTGATTTTTACCACTGAGGATTTAGAGGAGGAGGCAGAAACTTCCACTTTAATATCCCCCTTCCTTTTAAAGGGAGGCTTTACTACTGCAGCTAAAAGGGATTAGACCACCCAGAGAGCCATCGAGGTCACTGTGACAGGTGGCTATCTCATTAACTCAGCTCTCATTTAACATAAGAAAAAGAGGATCATGGGGGACCAACGGGCATTGATTTTGGAAGTTTTCTATATAGAGGGAGCAAGTAGCTACAAGTAGGACAGTGTGCCTTTAAAATAAATAAAGGAGGTGCCCTAAAACACGTTGATACCGAACAACCTATTACTATCATGACATTAGCTAGTAATGGCTAATAGTAGTAACTAACTGTATTTCCATGATTTAGACTATCTGTTGGAATTGTTTTTAGTATTTAACATGAGACTGGTTCTTGGTCATGCTTGATTCAGGAGTTTACCTTCTGATTACTTCCAAATCTTTACTCAGTGTTTCTATACTATAGAAGCATTTTGTATGTAAACCATGGTTTTATTAGACGACTTATTACCTTTAACGGGGAAAGGAAAGAAGTTCGGAACAGATTGTGACTGGCTGCCTGCCTGACATGGTAGTGGCCTGATTAGGTAGGTCGAGTTATTGTTATGTTGACCTTACGCCTGGGCGCGGCTTAGGGGTTGGTAAGTAATGATTTATAATAGCTAACTGTATTCCGATGAATCTAGAACATCTACTCGTTATATTTTGGGGTATGCACATTGAAAATGGCATTGATTAAATCAAGAGTTTAACCTTAACATTCCTTTCAAAATTATACTAAAGGTTTCTCACTGTGTCACATTCTTGGTAAATTTTGTTAATGTAAACACTTGTGATTTATTATGGCTTATATGAGAAAAAAAGTTGGTCGTCATTTATTCATTCAATTTTTGGAAGATTTATGACGAATAAGACTTCATCAAATCGTTACTGAATAATTGACACATACGTTTTTGTCAGTAATACGCAACAGATTGGAATAGGTCGCGACTCGTGACTGGCTACCTGCCTGACATAGCAGTGGCCTAGCTGATTCGGCCATTTAGGTTGGGACAAGTAGTTGTCACGTTACTTTTGTACCTGGGCGCGGCTTGGCGCTATCCCGTCACGTAATACGTAATAGGTGGGGGAAATGCAACTTGCGATAACTGTAATTATATATATATATATGTATTTTTTTAATAGTTGTAATGATGTAGCTGAAACACTTTGTAACTATATATTTTTCCGCTATCTGGAAAACAAGTAGAGCAGAACAAAAACGTCCTCTTCTAGACAATCTAACGACTTTTTAGGTAATCCTAACCACAACTCATGTTTTGTCCCTGCCCACCAAGATATTACAGAAATTGGATATTATTTCTTAAAGACAAAGCCAGTTCAAGTTTCGATGGCATATATTACCATTTTCTAAAGAATATGTTTAAAATAAAGTGAATGATTTTGAATAAAGTATTTAGATCTTTTTAATGTTATTATTGCTGTTGAATGTTTGTATATTCATTTTACAAATCCTCTTATTATTGTCAATGTTGTTGAATTGTAAAATTATTTAATAAATTAGCTATTGAGAGGACTTTTTCTTATTCAATGTTTTGAAGAATATAATTTCTTAGTTATCGACCCCGTAGTTCATATTTATTATTAAAGTATCCCTTTGTAGCGGCTGTATGCCTGATAACATAAAAATAGCAAAGGTCACACCGTTTTCAAAAAGTGCAAACAAAATAATGTTACCAATATTTAACCTATTTCCTTACTCACAAGTATATCACAGGTATTGACACCAATTGTGTACATCAGAATAACTACATTTTTACAGCTCCACCATGTGTTCACTAACTGACATTTTGCTTTTCATGAAACGCATATCACATCCCATAATTTAATCTCATTTATCGAGTAGCCTGAGGTCAAGGGTCGAATGTCATTACGTGATGATGATGTACCCTTATTAGCACACTATGTCAAGAACTTCTTGAGGTTTGAGCTTCAAACATGATGAAAGTATTACCATGGAAAAATGATCCAATTATATATTGATGCTAGTAGGTTAAAGTTCATAGTCATCAATTAGTATTTGATTACTAAGTATAGGATTTTGTTTTCATTGTCATATATCACGAACAATTTCATCCATTTATTATACTGAATTTAGGGCGGAGGCATATAAGACACGCAGTCGCATTTGTCTTTTTTAAATGTATATACTAATCAAATACTTGTTCTTTCTTCTTCTTGTAATCCACGGAAAAACAAACTCTGCTTTTTAATTGGATTTCTCTTTTCATTTTGATTAGACTTAATTTATGATATGTTTATATATATTGTATCCGTTAATGATTTTCATTTCATAAATTGTATTGCAAGTGTCATTTGATGTTAATTTGATTTAAATATTTTCTTATGTTTTGATTGAGTAATGGAAATAAATAATTATAATTTAATTGAATTGAACAAGCCATGTCACACAAATCTGTTTTATCTCAGGGTATACTGATATACTTAGACCTCTATATTTTAAATCATTTGAAGACTTTATTACGTGTAAACAATTAAGATTGCGTAATTACGAACAAGTCTCATTTCATATGTTGTATTGCAAATGTCATTTGAAGTTCATTTTACGTTACAATTTTCCTATGTTTTGGTCGAGTAATGGACAAAAAGATTATATCAATTGAATTGAATTGAACCAACCATGGCAAACAGATCTATTTTGCCCCCAGGGTAACCTATTGAAATGCCCGTACATTACAATGGCGTACTCCGAGGTCTTGCATAGGGAATGATACTGCACATCATTTGTACCATAGGCATTCATGCATCCTCTTTCTATTAACGTTTATCGTCAATTATCGCAATACAGGCATACTGATTTTAGCTTTGAAACCGACTGTAGCCCGAATGTCGGTTTCTTTTTAGGTTCCTGCCAAGTTTTTGATATTTATACGACTATTTTCTAGACGTGTTCATGTACATGAACTTGTAGATATTTCATCAAAACCTGTTTGAAGAAAAGCTGATCGGAATATGAAGGAACTACATGTACTTTGCCACGAGACAGTGTACTGTGAAAATACAGTAGAAGAACCGTCTATTCTTTGTAGCCTACACACTGAATAAATCAACGTGAACCTAATTTTGAAATAATCATCGACTCGAAAAGCAACTTTGGCGGACGTTTGTACGCAGGAGAATGATCTCTTATTTGGTGCAAAATTGTGGAACGGGCCCTATACCTCTTTGGAAGTCAGCTTCATCCGTCTAGTTCATGGAATGTTTGAAGCCCTATCTATTTTGCTAGACAACACTGGATTGTTTTGCCCAAATCGGTCCTGTTTAAAGGAAATCTTGCTTTGGTGACCCTATCATGTGAAGCGATATCTTCAGGGCTAAATAAAATACTTGTTGGATTCGATTGGATTGGATTAATCATACATCTGCATTGAGGGTACACAAGTTATAGCAAGATTCAGTATGTGGTATTGGGGCTACTGGATTGTTGTTGCCAAATCCGTGGTACTTTTTATAGTAACTGGCATCGCGAAGTCTTTCGGTGTTTTTATTCCTACAATGGTCGAGCGTCTGGAGTCAGATTATGCTACTGTCGGATTGATATGTAGCTTGCCTGCAACATCTATGTACCTCTTAAGTAAGTAAAATGTGTCCTCCTCCTCCTCCCCCACCTTGAATGTAATTCCTTATTTATCTGTTTAAACGTCACCTCATATTCGGGCAGCAATATGGTATAATCATGTTGTCATGTAAGTATAACTCTGACATTTGGATGATGGGGAATTCCTAAACGTTTCTAAAAACAGTGTTTACTTTTGGACGTAATTATATCACGTTTTGTTCATATTTGTAACTTTAATTTAGTATCGTTTCTCCTTATTTGTCAACATATTAGGTCCTTTTGTAACACTTGTTCTGAAGAAGATCAACCATCGTGTTGTCGCTATGCTAGGCGGAGTGTTGTGTGGATCATGTATTATTGCCAGCGCTTTCTTCAAAAACTCAGTTACTGTAGGAGTCTGTCTCGCTTTATCAGGTAAGCAAAATATCTTTTAGTTTAGCTATGTAATGGAATATTTCATTATGTAGCTCATGTTGTGCCCTGCATGGTATGTAGAGAACCATACATACGAAAGCTTATGAAAGTGCCAGGCTGAATAAACATGACTATGATGTCATGAACGTCATGCGCATTGCTTAACTTGCGCTGCATGAAACGCATTGGGCAGCGGGAGTTATAATTATGTAGCAGTCCCGTATGTATTTCCTCATCATTTTCGTAATTACATACGCGCCATTTCGTAATGATTACAAATATGATTCTAGACGACCCATGTATGGACGAAAATATATTCCGTTATCAATAACGATGAAAATGAAAGTACAAGAAATGTTATGTACATAAAAAATGAGAGAGGAGCTCGCAGATACGTCATAACGTTGCCAACTAAACTCATAACATTCTTCTTTTTAATTGAATTTTGCTCAAACTTTCACTGAGCTGCTTCTTTTATCAAAAACCAACAAAGGATGGCCTTCCCCTTTAATGGTGTTGGTCCTAGGATGGGTGGAGTTAGTGATATGATTAATGCATTGGCTGGTTGAAGTGGATAGCTTGAATGAAAAAAAAAAAAGTTTTCTTCTTCTGAATTAATTTGACAGAACATCAAGAGAATCATATCATTATGTCAATACAATTATATTATAAAGTCATTCGTAGTTCCATTCATTAACAAAATATAACCTGGTGCATTACTGGAGCAGGAACACGGAATGATAGATATACGAATTGGCGCACATATATGCTGACGAAAGTGATGAGTAAATACATAACATATGGGGCTGCTAAATCATTATAACTCCCGCGGTCCATAGGCCATTTTATACAACGCCTACTAAGATTCTTGCAACCTCATTGGTCAATTCTTGATCACATGACATGCGCTAAAAGTACCATTGAATGGCATCATTGACGCGGAGTGCAATTTCGTTTGATCCTTTCGCACCATTGCACTCTGACGTCACTAACAATGTACAAAGTATATGGTAAGCTAAGTGACGTCAGAGTGCAATGGTGCGAAAGGATCAAACGAAATTGCACTCCGCGTAACAATAAACATAAAGGTTTGCTGCCTGCTTGATAGTGCGCGCTCACTATCATCAATTTCATGAATTGAAAACAAACAAAAATCGCTGAGATTTAGGCCTAGGAAACTGTGTTAAGCCCGTTAACGTCCGAGGTGTTGTATAAAACAAATAGTGAATGGTCTTTATTCGTGCAATGGAACAATATTTTGCATTCGGTGAAAGATGAGACGCTCCATTCAACTCGCCTGCGCCTCGTTGAATATAGCGTCTCTTATCTTTCACCTCGGGCAAAATCTTGTACCATTGCACTCATGACCATTCACTATTTGTATATTATATACCTCATACATAGATTGTCATTCACTGATTGGTCAAAACTATATCACATGTCAAAGAGCATTTCGATATATCAAGTTTTTTATTACGTCATAGGGTTTGATAACTACTATCAAACCCTGGGATAGGACCCCTAACCCCTCCCGCGACTTAGTTGCGCACACAATTTTTATGAGTTGCTAGGCTACCGCAATCGCGCGCACGGTTACGCGCAGCGCGTAGGAATTCAATACTCTTGCCTTTAATTTTGACTTGATGTTGGATTTTTCTTATTCTGGTGAGTGAATTCCTCTTGATCTCGTTTCCTGATTTTTAAAGCTAGATCTAGACATCTAGCAGTCAATATTTGTATAGTATTGCACAGCGTAAGTTGAACGATATGGATGGCGTATCATGACGTCATGAATCATATTTATTAATAAACGTCCAGCCTGGCACTTTCATTCGCAAAGGCCCGAATTTACAAAGGAGGTTTGTCGACAAATCTAGGTTTATATGTGTCATATGACGCGTTTTGACGCGTTCTAAACCAAGGTTTGTACAACAAAGTTTGTATAACCTTGGTTTGAAATGCGTCGAAACGCGTCATATGACGCACATACATCTAGGTTCGTCGACAATCCTCCTTTGTGAATTCGGGCCAAAAAATTTGCCCAACAAAAGCCGTATTATCTATATTGAGCCCAACTACAACCGAGTTGGCCAAACTCTCCTAATCAGTAGCTCCGTGTAGGTACAGTTAACAGCGCCATCTCACGACGTGATTACTCAGCTACAAGAACATTACATATTGAAATGGTTTGACGGAAAAACGCAATAATCGCCGTCAACTTTTAAGAAAAAGCAGCTTGGTATTCCTATTTTGGTATTATCATGATAATAGTTATTATCATTATTATCGTTTAAGTATTATACAGTGCGTCCAAGAAAAAACGAAACCGAGAATCATCGATGTTTTATCATAACTTAATCACAATTATAATTGATAAATGACACATATTTGGAAAGCTTAGATACTCTTTTTTCATTTGATGCAACTCATATAGTGCATATTTGACGCATGAGTGATTAAAACCAATTTGAAGAGAGGAAACCAAACATTTGGCGGGCGGTATCTGAATTTCATAGTTTCTGCCCTTTCATATGACACCTCAATCATGAAAAATGAGCAAGGAATGCCAAAGTTCCGTTCGCATTTCCATAATTTTATCAAACGAAATCGTTTTTACTGGCTGCCTGCCGTAGTAGCAAACAGAGTTGACAAAAGAATTAACTCCGTTTCGTAGACAATCAGCCGTAGATGAAAGACTTCATGCATAGCTGATTGTCAACGAAACGGAGTTAAGTCTGTTGTCAATTCTGCATTCTTCAGTAGTAATATTAAAAGTAGTATAGTAGTAGTAGTAGTAGTAGTAGTAGCACTAGCAGGGACGAACGCAGGATATTTCATTTTCATTTTTTTCCCACAGGTGTTGGCTTGTCAATGACCTACATGCCAACAGTGATTGCACTGAATGATTTCTTCAGAGAAAACTTCGTTTTGATGAACACAATCACGTTGTACGGCTACACCACTGGATCCATGCTGCTCCCTATTATAATGGAACGGTCATTCGAAGCATATGGCTATGTAGGGGCTTTTATTATCCTTGGCGGTATTGCTTTTAACCTTGTCGCGTGCGGTTCAACGATACGCAAAGCACCAATAAACGCAGCGACAAATGAAGGCAAAATTTATAATGAAGTAAAAGAGAAACAGACGTGTCTCTCTAAAGGAGAGCCTTCAATGCAAACAGAAGGCATCTGTTATCGCGAGGAGGAGGAGGAAGTGGAAAGAGAGGAGGATAAGGAGGAAGATGATAGTGAAGAGTGCGTCTTAGAGAAAAGGCGTTTGATTCAAAACGAGAGACGTAACACCAGTACACAGGAAACATCCCCGAATGCGCGCTCATCTTGGACAAGCTCCGCCTTTCAAACCGGCAAACGGTTCTGTGGAATATTAAACGAACCACTCTATCTTTTCACCATCCCGATTAATTTCTTGTGCCTTTTCTCCATGTATTCGTGGATGCTGTTTCTGGTCCCCCACGCTGAACACCTGGGAATCCCTCCTTCGAAAGCTATCTTCCTCTCCACAATTGGCGGCATAGGTGGCATCATCGGTCGGACCATCTTCATCATCCTCGTCGGCAAAGGCATCAATGTTTATGTCGTCTACATCGCCATAGGTCTCATCGGCACGGCATCATTTCTGCTGGACTTCATCAGTTCTGCTTACGCGGTGCGTGCTACCTTGGCTTTTGTCCAGGGTTTCTCCTTCTTCATCGAGGATGCTATTATGTCCAGTTTATTCAAAGATGCGGTCTTTGACAATCGGAATTTTAACATGGCCGTGGCTCTCGGTTTATTCGCGGGAGGACTGGGGGCGACATGTGCAGGAACAATTTCAGGTGAGTAATTCATAGCCAGCTTCTTTTTATTAAACATGATGAACCTTTGAGAAATCAACTTAAGTTCAATACCTCATTGTATATAATTATTGCCATTATAAATCATTTTCGGATTATGGACTGACAGCATCAATGCTTTGGACTGGATTGCTGTTTGAGCAGCTAAATAGAAAATTTGAAGACAGAAAGTTATAGAGAAACCAGTGTCTCAAGTTCAATTTCCTTGTCGCTCTGCGGCCTCTATTAAGTTAAGAGACGTAGGTAGATTATCTAGTCAGGCCTAATCATACATTTCAAAAGATGACGCACGAGTCTAGTTTAAATTGCCTTAGCTTGATTTTCTCAAAGCTCTTGGTAATCATGTTTAGTAGTACTATTCCGTCACTATCAGTGAACATTTAAAATTATGTGTGGTATTGTGAATGGAAATTGTAAAGCGTGTTCACTGGTCACACAACATAACTCTCTTTTAATTTAGCTACGAGGAAGCAAGGTCACACTGGCAATAAAATACATGATAACAAGAATTTCCTTTTCGTTATTTTATTGAGGTACTGAACTGTACACTAAACACTTGCAAGGTGTTGTCATGCTAGCGAATAAATGATTCAGAATACGAATCACATAAATGAGAATCAAAGATAATGCACGGAGTTTAAATGGTCATGAAATGAGATGGACATGGATAAATGGAATGACATGATTAAAAGCTTACGACTGATAGAAATGGCGTCGAAAGTCCAATGAAGATGATGACGGGTAACACGAAGGAAGGTGCTCACGCGATGATGGTGCGGAGGCTTGATGGCGGAGATGTTGCTTCGTTGTCGTGGCTGAAGAGCCGTGAAGAATCTCAACGCTGACGCTCGTGATGATGATGATGATTATGAAGCTCACAGGCGAGAAGGCAGCTAGTCGCTCGATGTCGGAGGCCAATGTTGAAATATGGACATCAAAGCCGGTGGTGATGAAGGGCAGAGGGTTGCTCGATGGATTAATGAGCCGGCCTTTGAAGTGAAATCATCAGAGTTGCAGTGAGTCGAACTCGTTGATGAAGGTTCAGACGAGCTAAAGTGAATCGAGCTCGTGTGTGAAAAGAGCTACCGGAACGAACAAACTGGCAGCTCCCGGCGGATATCAAGAGCCATGTCGGGTCCTGATTTAAACGTTCCACTGCAGGACTGCCAACCCGTTGAAGACGGCAGAGAAAGGGTTTGCGTGCCGTAAAAGAGGTTATAGGCACGAAAGAGAATCTGCCCGGAGAGAAAATCATCAGACGTCTTGCTTGGCTCGACTGAGTTGTAAGCAGGAGTTGTTGACTCGACCGAGGATGTAATAAGCGGGAGTGAATAAAAAAATCGTGGTGTTGAAAATACGCGGGCTGAACGAGTGCACGGAACCACGATGCTCGATTGGAAGTTTAAACACACGTGCTACGAATAATAAATATAAATAAGTACCGTGATAGAAAATTATTATGTACAATATGAATGTACAATAAAAGTAAGGCGAATGAATGAGTCGCTACAAACAGGCAAAGACTTTCGTGAGTTTTAGGTGAAGAGAGTTAGCTATCGACGGCGCTTCTGTATACGAGTCATATATAGTTGAGAGAGAAAGATGCGTCTATGGAAATTGCTCTTGCTCAGTCAGGCAATTCATGTAGCCTCAAATAGTTCGAACTCTGTCGCAAAGATCTACCTGGTAGGATACTAATAGGAGTTTTAAAAGGCTATGGTCGAAACTGTATTTTAGCACGCTTTGCAATTTTAATATTACAATTCCTTGACAAATACTTATGATTATGTTATGATCATTTCCTAGGTTATCTGTTTGATGTCACCCAGTCATTCACGATGGTGTTCATCATCGTCGGCTTCATTCACGCTATCATGGTCGTTCATCTCTTCATCATAGCGATCCTCATCAAGAGACGACGACAAGATGTCAGCTCTGATTTTGACCATTGAGGATTTAGAGGAGGGTGCAGAAACTTCCACCTATCCTCCTTCCTTTTAAAATAAATAAAAGGAGCTGTCCTGAACAAGTTGACTGCTTCATGTGACGTCCTTTTAGGGCACTGGCAGTGCCTAAAATGACGTCACACGTAGCAGTCCTCTATGTCGACGTGACTGGGTGCCTGCCAGATTTGTTTTCTTCAGGTCAGATCTGGCTGTTGTCATGTTGACCTTACGCCTGGGCGCGGCTTTACGTGGTGGTTAGCGCTGGCGTACTGGTGGGGGGGGGGGGGGGCTTGGGGGGGGGGGGGGGGGGCAATGACTTATTTTCAATTCCATACAAGTGATTTATAAATGTTCGTGATATCATATGATTTTCAACATCGCGTTTCTCCATTTCTGTTCCAAACTAACACATTCCCAAATAGCCAGGAAGAGCATATGTTTTCTATAGTCAATAATGGGCCTTAGTGGCCACTAACAGTAACACTAGTAGAAAATTCCTTTCCAGAAGCTATAATGCGACAAGCACTGCCGGGAGAAAATCATGTTACCCAACACTCGGGCTGTGCATGCTAAGATTTGCGCACGAACGTTCCATACGTACATGTATTCATTTATTTATTTATTTATTAATTTCACATGTTTATACAGGGTATCTCATTCAGATTAAAAACTGGTCTTCCATAAGGCCCTGTCTCATTAGCAATACACAAATATACAAATCATGTAACACTGCACGTGTACCGTTAAGGGGCCCAGTGGGGAAACTAAATTCATACAAAAATTAAGAGTAGAGAACGGTACAACGAATCGTCTTCATTCTCTAATACTTTAATTTTAACGGCAAAGCTTCCGCGCTTCGCGCGGGAGAGGGGGTCAACTGAATTCAGACTAGGATTAGGAGTCGAGAACGGTACAACGATTCGTCTTCTTTCTCTTATAATTAATGAACCGGCAAAGCTTCCGCGCTTTGCGCGTGAAGGGAGGGGGGGGGGCAACTAAATTAAGACGAGTATTAAAGTCAAGAACGGTACAACGAATCATCTTTTCTCTCCAATAATTTTATGAAACGTGAGAGCTTCTGCGCTACGCGCGGGATGGGCGAAAATGATTTCAGACAAGGATTAAGGGTAATAATTAAATGAAACATCAAAGCTTCCACGCTTTGCGCGGAAGGGTGGAATCTGAATTCAGACAAGGACACGATACAACGAATAGTCTTATTTCTTTAATAATTTAATGAAACGTGAAAGCTTCCGGGCTTCGCGCGGGATGGGCGAAAATGAATCCAGGCAAGGATTAAGAGTAATACTTTAATTAAACATCCAAGCTTCCGCGCTTCACGCGGGACATTAATGCGCCAAATGTGGTTCTCAAATTGCAAAATATCCCTACTCTTGGAAGGGGTATGAGAAAGCAATTTTACGTCATATTACTCCAGGAAGTGCCTGAAAATGCGTCTAATGTGTGGTTTTAAAATTGCAAATGCTTCCTACTCTGGGAGGGTGTCAGAACTTCCTCCCAGATCCACCCCCGCTTGGTGGCTCCGTTCCCCCTCCGCTAAAGCCCCGTTCGGTCGCTTCATCGTTTTCTCATATATTTTACCCCCATTTTGTGCCCACCCCGTGAGCAAATTCCTGGATCTGACACTGATGCCCATACCCCTTGAGCTTCGGGGGCTCCACCCCTTGTCCCCCGCCGGGGCTTTGTCCCTAGACTCCAATTTGAACAAACGTCCAGCGGGGCCTGCATGTAAGAGTGGGGTGATGCGGATTTTTTTTTGTCAGCCCCCCCCCCCCCCCCCCCCCAAAAAAAAAAAAAAAAAAAAAGACGTTTTTGCTCATTACGCCACTGTTGGTTAGTAAAGGTTTATAATAACTTACTATATGTCCATGAATCTTTGCCATCTATTGCCCTTTCTTTTAGTATACAAATTGAAAATTGCCCTGGATAATAGCATTGTTTGAATCAGGAGTTTACCCTCTAAATTAAATCCACTGTACCATTTTCTTGGGGCAGTTTTTTAATGCAAACCCTTGTGATAACCTTATACGAAAACAAATTGGTTCGTAATGTATTCATTGTCTTGTTAGAAAATATATGATGAATTAGAGTTCATCAACTTGTTACCGAATTATTGTTGTATAGGTTTTCCTCGTTAATATGCAACATATTATAACAGGTTCGGTTTGGTTAGGTTTCGTGTAATGGTTTATTTTACCTGACTGCTATAAAAGGGTGTGTACTTAGTAAACAACCAGAGGACCGACGGCTTCAATCAGTGGCGTAGACAGGTTCGTACACCTGGGGGATGACTCAGGGGCGGATCTAGGATCTAGCTTTTTGCTAAGGGGGGGGGTGACCAAAATAATGACGATGCGGAGCATCGTCCACGAGCCGCGAAGCGGCGAGCCGATTTTTTTTGGGGTGTTTATTTGAACCCCGTAAGTGATGTTTTCCTGGCATCTATTAACACAATGGAGACCATAAAAAGCAGTGCATGATAATATAGACCGAAAGCTTCAGTCTCTATAATCGTCGGTTGTTCCACTGAGACTACGTCTGGCTCCACTAGACCTAGTGGAGCCAGACGTAGTCTCAGTGGAACAACTGACGATTATAGAGACTGAAGCTTTCGGTCTATGCATGATAACGTCTTTTTAAATCAATTCCCAGATAGCAAAATATTGTGGGGCCCATCTGGGTTTTATCTGGTTACAACTGGGCTGGCCCACTTGGCCCAGTAGGGGCAAATTTACCTACCGCGTTGACAGGTACGATTGCATCTGAAAAAGGGCTAGCGCCGTTGGAACTGTGCGGGGTGTATTTTTCTTTACACGACAGTCTGTGATTTTACGGTTTTAATTTCAATAAACGCGCTCGCCAAGAGTCTAGCTAGCTAACCTTACGCATGCGCACATGGTAACCATTAGAGATAGTGATAGAGTTATGATAATCATGCAAACCCTTTTATCAACCCATAGTTAGATCAATCGGGAAGGACAGTGTAATGCAATCTTGTAATATTTCAAATCTCAGTATTTATTCAGTTTTATTTTTGGCCTTTATAAAAAGTGAGGCAAATCAATAACCAATTAAAGTCCAATTGTTTGTGTTCTCTTTCTAAGCTTTTGTAGCTAAACTAGATTGCTAGCTAGACTCTTCGTGAGCGCGTTTATTGAAATTTAAGCCGTAAAATCACAGGCTGTCGTGTAAAAAAAAAATACGCGTGCAGGGGATAGCGGTTGTCAAGCGGATTTGTTATTGTCAATTTAGTTAACAGATGTATTTGTATAATTTAGTTAAGAATGAAAAAAAACGAAGACAAATGTAGAAAGTATATAACTAGTTATCAATTCAGAGAGAGAGAGAGAAAAAAAAATAATATTAAATTCATTGGTAAAAGTAATCAATTATGACTAGTATATAGAAAGAGGAAGAAGAGACCTCGCTTTTGAACGGGTCTTGATGGTTGGGGCTAGTATTCATTCACTGAGTTCATTTAGTCCCCCCTCCCCAAACTGAATCCTTTGTTTACTTTTATAAGATGAGTCAGACACGGAAAATGTGTATCATGTATAATTTATGTTGGAAAATATTTAGTACTTTTAGTTAAACTGTATGTACATTATAGTAAGTAAGATTTTGTTTAAGTAGATGAATATGTCTGGCCTTGGTCAAGAGTGAGGGGTGGATACTTTGAGATGATCATACAGAAGATGTTCGTAAGAGGAGGGTCAGGAATTCTCGAGTGTAGGAGATAATTCCAGTGAATTTACTGTATTTCCGAGGTATGTTAATATATACTCATATGTGATTTAGCATAAGTTTGAAATTTAAAACAGTGACAATGTTTTGCCCATACATTGCACGCTAGCTGCACGCACAACGGATTTTGCTCCATGACTGCGAGTTCGCTGTGATATAGAATGTTTGATTCTTTGAATAGATAATGAGATGTGATATAGCAGTAGATTATCTAAAGGAGTTCTGTCATTATATGAGAGGTATCTGTCTTATTATTCAAGTGGTTTTAGTATTTAATTGTGGAATTATACTGAGTAATTTAGTTAGAGGGTGCATAGTCGAAGCACATTGTTGAAAGTAAGTGTGGCTTCATTTCAGAGTTTGCATACTAAGTAGATGATGACTAGTCTATGTGTAGCTTTTGGTAAGAATCAGTTCGTTAGTATTGTAAGTCATATATCATTGATATTAACAACTTTGTTATATAATAATACCATCAATAGAGATACATTTTGGTCCGGTTTAGAAGAGGATATATTATCGCAGGGAGATTTAGCAAAATGATCATACTAGATAATTAATATGGTTCTAGGACACCTACCCCCTGGACATCCACCCCCGGATAATCACCCCAGTCAACTACCCCCTAGGACGACTACCCCTAAGACAATACCCCTAGACAACTACCCCTTAGGACAACTTCCCCCTAGGGTAACTACCCCCGAACAACTTCCCCCTAGGACAACTACCTACGGACAACCACTCCCCAGTCAAGTTCCTCCTACCCCAACCATCCTCTAGCACAACCACCTCCCGGACAGCTATCCTAGGGGGGGAATTGTCCGGGGTAGTTTTCCTAGGGGGTAGTTGACCAGATAGTCGTTTTCCGGGCGTTATTCGCCCTAGAGGGTGGTTGCCGAAGGAGATGTATGTCCTAGGGCCAGGCCCGTACACAGGGGGGGGGGGGGGGGGTGAAACCACCCTTTGGCATTTGTATGTGTGTAAACCCCCCCCCCCCCCCCGCTTATTTAGCGGCTGGCTGAGTCGTTGCGATTTTCGGGGGACTACCACAAAAACAAAAACAAAAATCCTCTTACCCCCCCCCCCCCCCCCCCCCCCCCCCCCCCCCCCACCCCCCCCCCCCCTTGAAAAAATCCTGCGTACGACCCTGCTAGGGCACGGGTGGCCAACCCGCGGCCGGCGAGTTCTTCTGATGCGGCCCGTGGAGCATCAAATAAGTAATTATAAAAATAGCTCATGAATGAAATGCGGCCTGCATAGCAGCGATGAAATAGGGTAAATCATATACACACAGCTACCTCTATGTCCATAATTTGTTTTCATTATTCCCAACATATTGTCTCGTTTAATAGTGGTTGATACAAAACTCCTCAAATTCTCTCTCATTACATTATACGACATGGACATCACTCGCCGTATTAATTTCAGTTTGAAATTTCCGCACGCAGTAACGTTTGTAAATATACAAATGTTGTGAATGGAGACATTATGTTTGGAAAGCCATACTTGTCTTGAAACTTACAACCCTTTTCTCCTGCCGTTGAGTTTTCTCATGAATCTTAATCTTAAAATGGAAAGTCCCCTTCTATTTACAGCGCGTTCAATGAGATGTGCAATGTACAACTAATAAAGTTACGATATTCTTTCTGCTGTGCCCTTGATTGTGTTTGAAATAACAACCAACATGGTGTCGACTTCGAGACCTGCGAAGAAAAGGATACTTTCTGATGAAGGTAGAAACTTTAAATCGAATTGGTCTCTGAAGTATTTCTTCCATAAAGAGAAAGGTAAACCACTTTGCCTCAATTAGAGTGTGAATGTAATGAAGGTTAATCACACGAATAAAGTAAGCCTGATTTTTTTTCACTGATTTTGTGGTTTGCTCCTTTTGTCTTTGAAAGGTTGCGGGTGTGTATATGTATTGCATGAATGTGTGTATGTGTGTGTTTGTGTGTGTGTGTGTGGGCGGGGGGGGGGGGGTTGAAGACTACCTACGGCCCGCCAAATTATGCCAATCGTTAGCTTTGGTCGGCGAGCTTTAAAAGGTTAGCCACTCGTGTCCTAGGGGGTAGTTGACTAGGGGTGGTTATCCGGGGTCGATGTCCAGGATGTAGGTGTCCAGATACGAATTGATATGTATGTCTGAAATGTTAGGCGGTCAGCAGTAAGATACCAGGCGCGGATCTACGGGGGGGGGGGTTAGGGGGTTTAAACCCCCCCCCCCCTTGGGCGGCCCAAAAAAAAAAGGAAAAAAAAAAAGGAAAAAAAAAAAAGAAAAAAGAACGCACGCTGTAGAGAGAACCCTTTCAAGTGCAAATATTGTGAGAAGATATTCAACTCATCTGGTAACTTAATCCAAACACATGATAACTCTGGATATAACTGTGTATTAAACTGTTACTTGATTTAAAAAGACGTTATCATGCACTGCTTTTTATGGTCTCCATTGTGTTAATAGATGCCAGGAAAACATCATTTACGGGGTTCAAATAAACACCCCCCAAAAAAATCGGCTCGTGGACGATGCTCCGCATCGTCATTATTTTGGTCAAACCCCCCCCCCCCCCTTAGCAAAAAGCTAGATCCGCCCCTGGGATCATTTTAAATTTGTCGTTTGACGATTATTAGGATGTCATCTTTTGTTCAAAGCAGTGTTATTAGACCTACCATTCGAACCTATACATTTTGCGACCAGATATGACATTTATAAATTGTAGTAATAATAAAGTGAAGCAATCATTATATATACAGTGTCAAAACTGAACGGTATATTATATCTGCTGCGTGAACGTTGATCGATTTGTTTTCATGCCGTAATTTTACTTGCACACATAGGTTATGATCGTAACCGTATCTAAGTCCACGTTTCCATTTAACATTACAAATCCCTGACAAATACTTTTAATTATGTTTATTTCCCAGGTTATCTGTTTGATGTCATCCATTCTTTCACGAAGGTGTTTATCATTGTCGGCTTCATCCATGCCGTCATGGTCGTTCATCTCATCATCGTAGCGATCCTCATCAAGAGACGACGATAATATGTCCGCTTTCATTTTGACCACTGAAGATTAATGGGAGGGGGGAGGGGGCAGACCGCTCTTTTTTGAAATCTTTCAGGAAGGTGCCCGTTAATATATATTTTTTTAAATTTTAAACTTCCAGAAGGAGGTTTCTTTATTCATCGCTTCGCTCCGAGGTATAATCAAATACATTCTTTGACCAAAACAGAAGAAAAACAAAATCAGTTTTACCAACTCACAAAAATTAAAAGAGGAAAACCAAAATAATCCGGCATTTTTAAGCTTACCCTGTAACAAGCCATCCAAGATCAGATATAGACCTACAAGTTTAATGCAAGCCTTATTTGTTCAGTATATACGTTCCGTTACAGTAATGTTATAGGCTGGAGTAGATTGTCTGAACATTTGCATTAGTGTCTTCGTTTTGAAATCACTTGACTTAGGCCTAAAATAAAAACTTGTTGTATTGCCCTTTGGGTGCCAAAACATGGGTCGGTCGGTCGGAAAAGTTTTTTGTTCGTTTTACAATTTTTTGTGTCGCCCTCTTTGGGCCGATATTTTTTTCAGATTTGAATGTTATTTTTTTGTTTTCTTCTTTTTCCCCCGCCCTCTTTGGGCTGATATTTCTCAGTTTTTGTAGTCCTTTAATACATCTTTTTCATCTCATAATTATCCATGGTTTGCACGAGTAAAGAATTTTGGAGCAATTAGATTTCATGCATTTATATCCCATTTAAACAAACAAAATAAATGTTATTTTATTCATTAATTCAAACAAAATCTAAAAAACGATTTATAAAAAAAAACTTTTTTAAAATGCCGACCATAGATTTTCAGATTTTAGGGTCGGTCGCAAAGGGCAATACAACAAGTTTTTATTTTAGGCCTTATGCTGTATTTAGGCAGGTTACTGCCAAGCAACTGTGCCACTTTTTCCTGTGATATAACCTAATGTATACTAAAATTACCACTTTTAACTGTCTTAAGTCTTGAAATTAAGTAACGCGTAACGAGACGTAGGTAAAATATTAAAAACTTACATGCATGGAAATAATTAATTTGCAGTGTGTTTCTATTAGAAGCCATTAACCAGTTAATATCTGATAAGGGATCTATTTTGCCTAATACGCTAATATCCGTGAGAGCTAATACTTTGTGGTGACCTTAGCCGATCATGTCGATGAACTTTTATTCACGGCCTATATCATGTCCGATATATTATATTGAAAGATCGATGCTTCTATCAGAAATAAATGAATACCAACCAAGGAAAAGAATGGAGTATTTATTATGTAATAATAACAAAAAAGAAACACGGGCATACAAAAGGCTAGTGTACGTTTTGTTTTGAGTGAAATTATTGAAGAGTGGATTGAGGGATGGATGATAGGGGATGATCATACTGACGATTTCAGTGAGAGAAAGATCAGCAAGTCTCGAGTGTAGGAGATATTTCCAGTGAATTTACTGTATTTTCGAGGTTTGTTAATTTATAATCATATGTTATTAAGTATAAGCTTGAAATTATGAAGTTACTATAGTCATAAGTATATATATCATAGAAAAGGGGCTTATGCCGAAAGGCGGACTTGAACGCGACCATTTGTCCAAAGCCCCCTCCCCCCTCCCCCCCCCCCCCCGGTTTGGCCGAAAGGGTGCGTTGACTAGTCTTCCACATCAGTCGTTTATAATAGAATTTACGGAATAGTAATTTAAGTCATTTAAATACAAATAATCAAGATAGAAACAGATTAAAAATTTACGTAGTCTTGCATATCAGGCGTTTATAAGAATTACATCAAATAATGATTTCAATAAACATTTTTAAAACGCCAAATAAAAATAATATCCACTTCTTTCTATGTATATAATTCTTTGTTGATGCTTAACAGTCTTTACAATTGAAATAAGAAATAAATAAATAAATAACGGAGTAAGCCTACCAGCTTAATGCACCCTTTCGGGATAAGCGGGCGGGGGCTTTCTGAATTCCATACATTCTATAATTTTTAATCTGTTTCTAATCCTTAAATTGTGCTAGAAGAGTCATGTGTTTTGATTCCATTTAATGTACCTGTAAATTAGTTTCTATAATTAATAAAGTTTAAGCGGTTGAAGGGGACGGATAGCAGATTGTTAAAAACCAGGAGGTGTTTCACAAAGATCCTAAGTTAAACTTATCTCTAAGTTGGACTTAACCGTTATGGTAAGCCGTTAGCATTCTTGAACAAATATTGTAAAAGTTATTTTATAAGGCATAAAATGCTGATTCAAATCAATCATATTTTCTATTATCATGGGAGATTTCATGTTATTGATGTGGAATTTATGAAAAGTCTAAAATACTTCAATTTTTGCTTTTGAATATATTTCATTATAAGGCTACAAATGGTTCTCCATAATATCTAAGTCCAACTTAGAGTTAAGTTTGACTTAGAATCTTTGTGAAACACCCCCTGAGGTGGTATGTATGTTTACATTGGTTGAACGTATTGAACTTAAAAGAGAAGGACTTTATAAAAATCAATATACGATGGTTTGATCATAACGGAGTTAATGACTTACATTTATGATCTAATGATCATGTTCTTATGATGTATTGTTTTCCCTTTTGGTTTGTACTTTCAAGAAGTTACTTTGCAGGGGTATTATTTTCGGTTTCTCATCTATTTTAAATGCCAGGTTGTGTCCTTGTATGTATTAAATCACGACCCACCCTAACTCCTCATATGTGAATGGCCTGATTGATGTTCTGCGTTCTGACAAAGCGCCCGTCACCCACCCCCCCCCCCTCCAACAACAAAAAGGCTATACTACAACGACAGCAGTAGTAGTAGAAGTATAGTGAGGAGCTGATTTAGTAGTAATGCAACTACAAGTAGTAATGATGATCATAATCATCACCACCACCAAATTAAAACACAATGATAATAATAATAATAAAAATAATGATAACATCAATAATATAACTAATAAAAACAATTATGATAATTATACGACTAATAATGATGAAAATAATAGTTTTCATTATCATAATGATACAAAATAACACCCAACAAAAATATAGTAATGATAATATGAAAATTGTAAAACATTGTAACCAAATTAATCGATACTTCATTGAATTTATTTGCATTTGTTGAACCATGCAAGCTAGTAACGAGCTAACCCACTTCCTGGGCTGCAGGGGAGGCCGAGCGACTTCCAAAGTGGGGGGGGGGGGGGCACCAAGAAAAAGAGGCACTTTCTGGAAAAAAAAGGGCACCTACAAAGGCAAATCTCAAAACGAAAATATACAATTGTTTAGACATTGGTATGTACCCCTACATTTTTTAATTTATACACCAAACACGATATACCGTGTGTCTCAAAAAAAACGTAACACTTTTGAAATGGTTGCCAAATTGAGCATATATAATTTTATGAAAAAATGTCTATATGTATGGAAAGCTAAAGGACCAACCTTTCATATGATATGAAAAAATTAAAAAAAAAATCATGCTTCGATGGACAGTGTTCACTTAAGTTAGAGGTATGAAAATGGGCCTGCGCAGGATTTTTCCTTCCAATTTTGGACAGGTAAATTACTTGTAACTTACAAAATAAGGTCGATATGAGATATTCATGATCGATGGATCAAAAGGATATTTTGAATCAAAAGGATATTTTGAATACCTCGAATACCATTCCTTTTTCAGTGTTATTTATCAATCCCGAAACACCACCGCCCACCCCCCCCCCCACACACACACACACACACATACACACACGTGCACACACACACACACACACATTAGGGCAGACATGACAAAAAACAAGTTAAATCTTTTTTTAAAAGATTTTCATGTTTCTTTTATTTCTTTCTTATTTAAAACTGCTTTGTTCATCTTAAAATGAAAGATCTGACAAAAGTAATCAGTTCAGTAGTCCACATGGCTATCTTTTCTTCTTGATTGAATATCAAGGCTTTCAAAGTACCGACTGAGTAAGGGTACCGGTAAAGATAAAAGTCTTTCACATTAATGATTCAAAATATCCTTTTGATCCATCGATCATGAATATCTCATATCGACCTTATTTTGTAAGTTACAAGTAATTTACCTGTCCAAAATTGGAAGGAAAAATCCTGCGCAGGCCCATTTTCATACCTCTAACTTAAGTGAACACTGTCCATCGAAGCATGATTTTTTTTAATTTTTTCATATCATATGAAAGGTTGGTCCTTTAGCTTTCCATACATATAGACATTTTTTCATAAAATTATATATGCTCAATTTGGCAACCATTTCAAAAGTGTTACGTTTTTTTTGAGACACACGGTAGTACAGCGGATTAGCTCCCCATATAACGAGAATTGTGCACTTTTTGATAAAAGCATGAAACTTCTAGCATAGTTAGTTTAGACCATAAGATTTATTTTCAAATGTGGAGGGAAGTCAGATTTGACCTCTGATGACCCTGAGAGGTCAAATCCAAAATGGCCGCTAGTCCGTATGGTCTAATGTACAAACACGCTTAACTTTTGAACCAAATAGTCCAGAAAAACGTTTAGGGTGTCATTTCCAACTAACTTGGGGATGCCAATTCATTTGGTATTACTTTTGAGATCGCCAGATCTCAGGGTGTTGCATTTAGGTCAAGGTCAAGGTCGAAATTGACTAAAAAATAGCAAGTTTTGAATGGTTACAAAAAGTTTTCCCATTTATTTGTCATTTTTTCTCCCCTGTGTTCTCAAATTTCTTTAGGAATGGTCCCCCTTCATATTCCCCCACCTTAATCCCTTTCAGTTAGTTTATTTAATATTTTGATTTGACCTCTGTTGACCCTGAGAGGTCAAATAAAATATGGCCGCCAGTCCGCATGGTTTAATAATAATTATTGTACAAACACGCATAACTCTTGAACCAAATAGTCCAGAAAAACGTTTTAGGTGTCATTTCAAACTAAATTGGGGATGCCAATTCATTTGGGAATACTTTTGAGTACGCCAGAACTTAGGGCTTTGCATTAAGTCAAGGTCAAGGTCAAAATTGACAAAAAATAGCAAGTTTTGAATGGTTACATACAGTTTTTCCATTTATTTGTCCCCCTATATAATGTTCTCAAATTTCTGTAGGAGTGGTTCCCCTGCATAGTCTCCATCGTAATCCCTATCAGTTAGTTTATTTCACTAATTATAGCACCAAACCATTTGTCTTGTAACTGACCATATGCATAGCATGGTCAGTGGGCAGCTAGGCAGTATACGGCAAAAACCTCAATTCAAGTCAGGAAAACTGTTCCTTTTCAATACTGCTCAATAATACTGATAAGATGTTTTTTAAGTTACTTTGTGTTTTATTTGGTGCTAAGTAATTTAAAGGATCACTACAGAGTTTGAGGAACAGGCCCATAAAGCAAAATAACGGTTCTGCTAACACTAGACAACATCACCATGACCAGCAACCTGGAGTGCAGGCAGCATTCTTGAGGGATGGGAACTTCTGACAGTGCTGAAAGAGATGGGGAATCCATTTCTAGAACAAAGTCAAGACCTAATAGTCATTGGCAATGTACGACACCTGTCACACAAACACTTCATACGAACAAGTTGCCATTTTTCAGTCGGCAGCCGGC
This sequence comes from Strongylocentrotus droebachiensis, assembly GCA_035222895.1. Taxonomy (NCBI): domain Eukaryota; kingdom Metazoa; phylum Echinodermata; class Echinoidea; order Camarodonta; family Strongylocentrotidae; genus Strongylocentrotus; species Strongylocentrotus droebachiensis. The sequence continues at coordinate 302,947 of JAVYIG010000714.1, read as the reverse complement.
GAAGGTTATGTTAAAACAGTAGGCACAGCTTGCAGCACTTAAGAGGGACTGTGGTATCTTTTTGAGGATGTACATCTCGTGTCAGACAAGGGATGGAGATATGGACAATTTCTTCTCTCATGAAAACCAGGCAGCCCCGCCAGCTTTGTTAACTGGAGGAAAATGCGGTTTGGAGTTAATGCAGATCTACTTCGCTGCCTGGAATCAAATCTGCTCGAAAACAATAGTGCACCTGTGGCCCAAGCAATAATTATTGATGGTGAAGCTGCGGTTCAAATGCTCAATCCTGGAACATCAAGAACATTTCAAGAGTATGGAGAAAGAGTGTTTGCCCCATACATCTTTGCTCAACTCGAGAAAAGCATCCGCATCGACCTTGGCTAGGGTGTATACTTACCTGCTAGCCTGAAAGCCTCAATAAGGCAGGAAAGGGCACCAGGAAAAGGGTGGCTCTTTCTACTGTTCTGCCAGAAAGCAGGAAGGACTTCTTTCGAGTCAATGAGAACAAACCCGAATTGTTGGATTTCATGTCATGTCGTTCATCTTCCTCTACCACAGGGCAAGGAACTGTATAATATGCAACATATGGAAGTGGAGTACTCTGCTCTCCTGCTGAGTCACACTTGGCAGGTCTTGCCCCATAGGTGTAAAAGGGTAACCATACGTACTGGTGGTACTGATGCGGTTGAACTGGCTGTGGCTTCATTCAGCAAGACAGCTCCTGATGCTGTGGATCGCTTTTGGTGTCAGATCAAGCTTTCGGTACATAGCTTTTCACAAAATCATGATGGTTGCCACCATGAGTCCGACACAATGTATGACTCTCCCAATCTTTCATGCGTTCACCGGGTGTCAGACTGTTTCTGCATCCAGAGGAAAAACTTTAAGTCTTTCCCAGAAGTGAATGATTCCTTCAGTGAACTCCTGTGCATGCCTAGGGAGGTCAGTGAAGGATCAATGTTACTGCCAGAGCGATTTGTGGTGCTGATACGACCGAACCAGTGAAAGCATGGTAGTGAATGATGCCAGGAAACAGCTCTTCGCACAGAAGTCTAGAAACCTGGAGAACTTTCCTCCAACCCAAACAGCACTCAAGCAGCACATCAAGCGCACTTGCTACCAGGCCAATTGTTGGAACCAGATATTGGCCAAGAATCTAGAGATGCCACAGCCATCTGACTTGGGCTGGACAAACGAAACAACTGGGTGGCCGCAGCCTCTTTGGATCACTCTCCCGGAAGCATCAAAATTGTGCCATGAATAATCCACTGTCGCTGCAAGAGAGGATGCACTGAACTGTGCTCTTGTTCTGGAGACTGTTAGATTTTGATCGTTACCATTAGGATAATTCATAAGTTGTGAATAGTGCTAAATTCATGGGGTAATGAACAGGTTTTAGTTTGTATTTGGAATAGCTTTTTTGGTCTTCTGGGCCCAATATCTTAAAGCTGCTTACCGGTAATCAAATGTTCGTGCTATAACTGTAACAGACAAATTTGGTTAGCAAGAAAACAAGGCGTCCACCTTGTGCGTTCACAATGGATTTGCATTGTTACAAAATTAATTTTCGTCCAGTAAGCAGCGTAAGGTTAATGCATTTTCGTGTGCTTACGGTTAGCAGTGCTATGAAGTAGAAACTCGTACGTAAGCACAGAACCAGTCGATAAGCAGCTCTATAAAAATATGGCCCTGGATAGTCAAAGTGGTGGTACACGGGTCTTGTAATTTTTTCTTTTAAATAATGACCCCTTAAGTGTCAAAATAGAGGCAAAGTTTATTTAAAAAAAGAAAACATCACTTTTGTTGGCCTAATATGATCTTGAACTTGACCTTATTGCAAATTCCTGAGTTCTGGCGATCTCAAAGTATTACGTAATGAATTGGCATCCCCAAGTTAGTTGGAAATGACACCTTAAATGTTTTTCTAGACTATTTGGTTCAAAAGTTACCACGTTTGTACATTGGCCATGCGGACTGGCGGCCATTTTGGATTTGACCTCTCATGGTCATCGGAGGTCACATCAAACTGTAAAATAAAATAACTGAAAAGGGTTAAGGTGGAGGACTCTGCAGGGGAACCATTCCTTAATAAATTTGAGAACATAGGGGAGAACAAAATGGGGATTTAACCTTCAGTAACCATTCAAAACTTGCTATATTTGGTCAATTTTGACCTTGACCTTGACCTAAATGCAACACCCTGAGTTCTGGCGATCTCAAAAGTATTACCAAATGAATTGGCATCCCCAATTTAGTTGGAAATGACACCTCAAACGTTTTTTCTGGACTATTTGGTTCAAAAGTTACAGCGTTTGTACATTAGACCATGCGGACTGGCGGCCATTTTGGATTTGACCTTTCAGGGTCATCAGAGGTCCAAACAAAATGTGAAATAAACTACCTGAAAAGGATTAAGGTGGAGGACTATGCAGGGGAACCATTCCTAAAGAAATTTGAGAACAAATGACAAATCTCATTTGTAACCATTCAAAACTTGCTATTTTAAGTCAATTTTGACCTTGACCTTGACCTAAATGCAAAACCCTGAGTTCAGGCGATCTCAAAAATATTACCAAATGAATTGGCATCCCCAAGTTAGTTGGAAATGACACCTTAAACGTTTTTCTGGACTATTTGGTTCAAAAGTTAAGCGTGTTTGTACATTAGACCATACGGACTGGCGGCCATTTTGGATTTGACCTCTCAGGGTCATCAGAGGTCAAATCTGACTTCCCTCCACATCTGAAAATGAATCTAATGGTCTGCAGGGGAACCACTCTTAAAAAAAATTGAGATCATAGGGGTAAAAAAAATGACAAATAAATGGGATTTTGTTGTTGTTGTAAACATTCAAAACTCAATTTTGACCTTGACCTTGACCTTAATGCAAAACCCTGAATTCTGGCGATCTCAAAAGTATTACTAAATTAATTGGCATCCCCAATTTAGTTGGAAATGACACCTTGAATGTGTTTCTGGACTATATGGTTCAAAAACTAAGCGTGTTTGTACATAGACCATGCGGACTGGCGGCCATTTTGAATTTGACCTCTCAGGGTCATCAGAGGTCAAATCTCATTTCCCTCCACATCTGAAAATAAATCTTATGGTGAAAGCTAACTATGCTAGAAGTTTCATGCTTTTATCAAAAAGTGCACAATTTTCTTGCTAAGCCGCTGCACTAATATTGCTTAACCCTAAAAAGGCCGGGCTATTTGAGGTCTAAGTACGGCCGGGGGAGGGGGGGGGGGGGGGGGGGGCATTATGGCTCCCCATAAGATCTCTGCCGAGAAACGGCCGATCTCCGCGAAAATTTGCACGCATGTCAACTGAAGTGTATAGAATACTATGATAATTTCAATTTTTTTTTTAATTCACTCATTTGCATATTTATGGTAATTTATGCAAATAAGGTCATAACAATCACATGTTTACCCATAAAACATATATTATTCATATTTAAGCATTCTTTTTCACTACATATATTCATTAGAACATTCTGAATGATAATACGACAACAAAATTTGGAATCGCCAGCTTATTCCTTATGTTATCCCTTGTTTTGATAATTTCTTATGTATTTCATTGTTTGTTTAACTTATGTATTTTATTGTTGTTTTTTTTGTTTTATTTCGTTTCTTACTACAATTCAACTATTTTGACTCCCAAAACAACCACCTAAACTGTTAACAAGACCCAATAACCCATGTTTGATCTATTTTTAGGAAAATGACTTATATGTTTTGTACACAAATCACAAAAATGAGCGATTTTCGGGCTGACATGCAAAGACAAAAGGTCACGTGACCTTGTAACCGTAGGTCAGATTAAAAAAAAAATCTTTTAAAAGTTGCGCAAGACTCGAAAGAAAAAAGTCAGCGAGCGGCGCACAGTGGGCCAGGGAGGAACCAAAGTGCGCCAAAACTCATGTTTGGGGATTTATTTTTTATAAATCCAGAGGAAATGTTTTGATTTCCAAAGATTTTCGCTTAAATTTTAATACCAACATTTTCTTTGATGTCTAAGCTTTAAGTTGACACCAGATTTGGCTGCCCGATTCTGCCCGTTATTATGTTAGAGCCGTTTTCCTTGCAACATTGCCCCGAAAAAATGTGTTTATTTTGGTCCGCGGTGTCAGAACAAGTGTCACACGCCCCCTCGCGCCGTGATTTATGACCACGAATCCTACAGTGACGGCTAATACGTCAGCCGCTCCCTCAAACCCCCTGATCCCACTAGGTTAGTCAGGAATGACTTCGCCTTGTCCTCTCCACGGTCTAGGAAGACCAAGAATAGGCCGAGTGAAGCGAGAGAAATTGTACAAAGTCCACCAGGTATTACTAGTGCCAAACAAAGTAGAATGGAGACAGACAAGAGTATGTATACGGCTTTATCCATGTCTTATCTTGATTTTCTTACATTTATCACCTTTATAATTAACAGTTTTGAAAGAGAAACTACGCACTCGAATCGAATCCGTCTGGTGGTCGAGGCTGCTAGGCAGTGCCTAGGAGTAAATACAATTTCCCCAGAAATGATTCATTCCCGACTAGCATAAATGAGCGCTACCCGCTTCTCATAACCATAGTCCTTCTTTTCATAACATATTTAGGTATCCATGTTTAGTTTTACGCAATGGAATGCTCAAAGCATGAACGCTCACGGCTTCGAATTATTTTACTCGTTGGTAGAATCGGCATCTGAAAAGCCAAGTATAATTTGCATGCAGGAAACCTGGTACCACGATTATAATGCTATAGATTTACCTTCGATTTATTCACGATTATTGAAAAACAGAAATGGTGGACGAGGTGGTCTGGCTCTTTATACTCACAAGTCAGTGACTTTTAAAACCATTCAGACATCAGCTGAAAAAGAATATCAAATAATAAACTTATATTTACCTAAACGGATTTCAGTTAAAACAATTTATAACCCATGTAAAAGATGAATTTGGAAAGCCTAAATGAGCTGTTAACAGATTGCCAAAAAAACATAATCATTTGCGGTGATTTTAACGCACACAATAAATTATGGGGTAGTGTTAATACGGATAGCAACGGCAGAGTTGTGGAAGAATTTATCCAGCATAATGATTTGGTATTATTAAACGATGGGTCACCTACACGACTGGATCCTCACACAGAAAAGTTTTCTGCCTTAGACCTGACTATGGTATCAAAAGGACTAGCCTCATCTGCCAACTGGCAAGTGACAGAGGACAGTTTCGGGAGTGATCACTCTGTGATAAGTTTTAACTTTCAGCTAGGCCCCGTCGTTAAAAACATTCACCGTCAAAATAAGCGCCAGGAAAATGGTCGTTTAAGGACGCAAATTGGGAATTGTATAGAAAGGAAAATACTAAAAAATTAAGTGTACTGGATCAGACTGAATTTAAAATGTTGAATGTTTAAGGAAAATATGACTCTTTTGCACAAGCAGTTTTAGTATCTGCTGATATCATGTTTGCAAAGAAAGGAAAGAAGCATCAATACTTGAACCCCGTTCCATGGTGGAATGAAGAGTGCCGAACGGCGATCAAGAAACTCGGCTAGAAATAGATTTGAGAAGAAAACACTGCTGTTTGAGGTTCTTAAAATTTATATGGAGAAAAAGGCATATGCACACAAAATAAAAAGAAGGGCACAAAAAGAATACTGGCATCAATACTGTAACAAATTATCTCGTTCCACGGATATAAGTACAGTATGGAAGAATGTATTACTACCCAACCACGTATTATTCCTACCATTACTAGAGAGCGATTGGAGACTCCCATAACAAACGCGCTTGATATTAAAAGCAAACACCTTTTATATGGAAGTTTTTCGTAGTGTAGGCTCATCGTTGAGTGTAAACGATTATGAAAGAAGGAACGAATTTGAACAAGAAGTTATAGATAAGCTTGATTTAAGTCAAGAAAGAGAAAGTTTATTAAATGAATACTTTAGAGTAACTGAATTGGAAAAGAGTATAACTGAGATGAAGGATTCTGCACCCGGGCAGGACGGAATATTACCCAAACTGATTGGACAGTTGCCAGATATTGCTATCCAGTATCTTCTCGATTTGTTTAATGAGGTCTGGGACAGTTCCATCCTGCCCGGACAATGGTTGCACTCCATTCTAATTCCAGTTTTTAAAGCTGGAAGATCCACCAAACCCTTCACCATACAGACCTATCTCACTATCCCCAATACTCTGTAAACTTATTGAGAGGATGATCAAAAACCGTTTGACATGGTTTATTGAAAAATACGATATTATTACGCCGTTACAATCGGGTTTTCGAAAAGAGAGGAGCACAATGGACCAAATCATTAGATTAGAGACCGATATTCATAAGGTCTTATTGAATAAAGAGTACACAATCGTAGTCTTCCTAGACTTAGAGAAAGCCTATGATGTGCTATGGAGAAAAGGAATTATATATAAAATGTACGAAGCAGGTTTGAGAGGAAACATTTTTAAATGGGTAGAAGCATTTTTTAGCCGGAGGACGGCTCAAGTTTGAGTAGACGGGACACTGTCAAACAGTAAAGTATTACTACAAGGAATCCCACAGGGAAGTGTAATCAGCCCACTGCTATTTACATTCATGCTGAATGATCTTGATTTTATAAACAAAATAGCCAACGTTTATATATATTATGCAGATGATATTTGTATATGGTTCTCTAGCCGAAAACTTAAATTTTGTAATAAATAAAGTTCAAACGGCTTTGAAAGAGATAGAAAACTAGTGTAAAAGATGGGGTGTTTTTGTCTCATCTTCAAAGTAAAAAACAGTCCTATTTGGTAGACGGGAAATAAACGAAGCCAAGCTAAAGATTAATGGTTGCATTATTCCTCATCATAATTCATACAAATTCCTAGGAATCTGGGTTGACCACAGATTAACCTGGGCTACTCATATTGTTGAAAAATGCAAAAAACGTCTGAATTTATTACGCTGTATAGCGGATACGCATTGGGGATGCAACTCCCGAGTATTGATAATGGTATATAAAGGCCTTATCAAGACTATTATAGATTATGGATGCGAAGCATATATGGCTCAGCATTAAATACTCTTTTGAAAAAAATTGATTCTATCCAATACCAAGCTCTTAGGATTATCACTGGTGGATTACCCATGACATCACCAGCAGCTCTTCAGGTCGAGTGCGAGGAGCCCCCCTCCGAGTTTCGTAGACAGGTCTTTGTTGACAAATACACATTTTATTTACAATCAAGAAAGGATAATCATCCAACAAAGTATATACCACACAATTGTTGGCAATACAAATGTAAAAAATGGAAAGATAATGAGGGTCCTCTCATGAGTAGAGCTTGCACTTTAGAAACACCAAACCTAGAAACAGGCAGATTGTATTCTTCGCACTCCCCCTTGACAATTGGTGAAACCAAACGTCTCATTCTGTATACATGATCAAGTGAGAAAAAAAAGAATTGCTTCCAATACAGCAGTTAAACTGTGCATTGGAAAATATTTCAATAAAATGGAACAATCACTTGAAAATATATACAGATGGATCCAAAGTTGATGATGATCTAACAGGTGCAGTCTTTTATATTCCAAAATGTAAGATAAGTTAAGGTTATAGAATAACCCCAGTAAATATTATGACAGCTGAACAGACAGCAATCATCCTAGCATTACAATGGATATCTTCCAGTTTCTGTGGTAATATTATCAGATTTCATGTCAGCCTTGCACGCTATTAAAAACATGGACAAATCTAGTTTAGTTATATAAATATCGGAGAAATTGACACAGTTAAGCGTTTTTGGTATAGACATACAGTTTGAGTGGATGCCTGCACATTGTGACCTACTGGGAAACGAAAGAGGCGACAGTTTGGCTAAAAATGCAACACACAAATAACACTAAGATGTAACTGTACCACGGAATAGGTCTGAATTAACTAACCACATGCGTCATTTTATCAGCATTTATGGCAAAACCAATGGGAAACAATGAACAAAGGTAGATTCTTATTTTTAGATCCATCCATATATAACGAGACTTATTAACTTATCTGCTTTTTGTAGAAAAGATGAAAGATTATTACATCAAATGAGAATGGGAAAATGCAAATTAAACTTTTACAAATTCAGTATTAATAAACATGAAAATGGCCTTTGTGACTTTTGTCATGAAACTGAAACAATCGAACATTATTTCTTGGTGTGTAAGAAATATGTACGAGAGAGGAAAAGGTTGTTTTCTTGGTTGAAAATTAAAGATAAGAGTTTAAAGAATTTACTGGGGAATGAAGAACGAGTTATAACAAACTCTCTTGGAGAGGAAGGGAAGGGAAAGTGAAGTTTAGCACTGCACAGTTAGCCCCTATTATTAATAAAATACTCGCACCCTGTTCATGGTCGACACCTAAAAGTATTGCCCACACCATCGAATAAACGGAAGCTGCACAGTACATGATGCCCACTGGAGAGGAAAAGAAACAGCGCCATCTAATCATCAGTGATGAACAACTATAAAAAAAAAAACAGCCAGGCAGAAATAATCTTTTAGATTGGTCAGCCTTCAAACCCAACAACAACAACAACAATGAGCACGTATCCAGTATTTCGTATCCGTGTATTTTAAAATTTGTTCTGCAATGACCTTTATCTTTACAACCGTGAACTGGCTTATACTTCGTAGAATATGAATTAAACTGCAATAATAAATGTCATTTACATCTGGTTTAATTTAATTATTCTACTTCCTAACGTCCAATTATTCAGGATTTTAAAGCAACTATTAAATGAGACGGATCAAAATAGAAAAGGACCATAGCTTGTGCTATATTTTCTCCCGTTCTGTTATTTTTTAGCCGGCTAAACATACATCTTTAGCACAGCTATTTGTATGTGTATGTAACAAGTATACAAATAAGTTTCCTATGTGACCTTTATCACAGAGTACATGTATGACGAAAAAATTGGCATAAATATGTAGGCCAACAGTGGTATTTCCGATTGGTGGCAGGTGTGCAACCCTGCTTCGACGGCAGCATGCAACATGGACCTATTACGTAATAGGTCCATGATCCATGATTGCTGTGATCAGCTGTTTAATTTAAACCTATGAGTAATTCATGTAAATAATTAATGATAATTGATTCATATGAATAATTCACGATAAATAATTCATATGCATAATTCATGATAAAAAATTCATATGCATAATTCATGATAACAAATTCATATGAATAATTCATGATAAATAATTCATATGCATAATTCATGATAAATAATTCATATGCATAATTCATGATAAATAATTAATATGCATAATTCATGATAAATAATTCATATGCATAATTCATGATAAAAAATTCATATGAATAATTCATGATAAATAATTCATATAACTTAATAATTCATGATATAGTCGCTGCGAAGCAGATAAACCGTGGGCCGAGCGCGATTTTCGTTCCAGTTCGTTGCATAGATTCCGGTACAAGATTTAGATAATGTTAATAAAAAGATAAAAATAAAAAAATCCCAAATCAGCTTATCCCCGCGACTGAATCCTTGTCATTCGTATAAAACATAAGTTTAATTGACAAGTTATTTAAGAGAAATGTACGTGAACGAGAACGCCAACTCTCCGTTCGTACACGTGTATAAACTCACCGTGCGACGAGAGTGAAACAGCACATTCTCCGTCTCCGTCGTACGAAGAAATTATGTAATCCATTCGAATATTTCCCAAAGCTAATCACATTTGCTGATGTAAATAATATGATTTTGCAAATATGAACTGCGAAAACTAATGAAAACCTCGTCAGGGTGAAAATATTTCGAAAATGGGCGGTCATAGCTACCATGAAACAGACGAGAAATAGCGCGTTGCCAATTTGATATTATTGTAAGGATCGTATGCAATTCTCTTGAATGTACGTACTATGTATACTAATCTGTGTAGAGATCAGTGGCTCCGTACCGACAAGACTCGAGTAATTTTTTTTTTCGGGCGCTCTCAACGGCAGGTTGTTAATCCCTAACTTCTCACACGGGTATCTAGCCAGACATAATAGCGATAAATTCGACAAAAATCTGGTGTGGTAACGAGCTTGAACCAATTTCCATAAGGGTAGAGCAGCATTGAATGTCAGCTGAATGGATCATATTACAATAGGCCATTTCCGTAAGGTAACCAAATGCACAAGTCTTTGTTAAAGGTACTATGTCCCATTTGCAGGCCAAAAAAATGAAAAAGTTAAATTCCAACTGCATTTGAAAGATAATACTAATTTAGAACTTCCCTAAAAAAGGTGGGGCTTGAAAATGTCTTCAAGCGGGAAAATAACGACTATTAGTTGTCAAATCGACTTTAGGGCTATAGAGCCCAAAAGTAATAGTCTTGATTTTCAGATAATTGTACCGAATGGTCATACGTTTTATGCTGAGCAAAGATTCAATCGGTTTAATCTTGGCCATCACAAGAAGTAGGTTATTGATGTAGACAAATGCTCATGTACCCTTTACAACTCTTTATGTTATGTTATTACCAAAGAAGAAAAAAGGCCAGTCAGTCACTCAATAGTGTCTGACAGGGAAGTCTAGCAAGTAAACGGGTTTCCTTGCATAATTTGAATATGAGGACACTGCTAACGTTTAAATTTCACAGATAGGACATACATGACATATTCATAATTCCTGCAAAGTTCTACAGCATTTGAGGTTGGCTGCAAAAGGGACATAGTACCTTTAAGTGCCTCAATACAAATTATTTCATTCATCTGATAAGAATAATAGTATTTCAATAGACAGAATCCAAACTGCATATATTAGTTGTTGCCAGGTTGGACAAACATTGTGGCCTGACCTACCTAGCAACACTTAACATACGCAGTTGCATTTATATGAATGAAACTGCATATATTAGAAAGAAAGAATAGTTAAACTGCCAGTGTCACAAAATAATGAGGAATAAAAATATGATCATTTGACCGTGATTCAATGCCTAAAATCCCTCAGCTTATGGGGGCTCCGCCCACTGGACCTCACGCCAATTAGGGTCCTGCCATTGTCACAAAATAAATAAGGTATAAAAGTATGTTCATCTGACCGTAATAAAATGCCTAAAACCCCTGAGGTTCCGGGGAATGAAAAGGTGTCATAATATGTTCAACTGAAAGCAGGCGCGTAGCCAGGGGAGGGGGGGGGGTGGTGGGAGCGATCCCCCCAGAACCCTGGCCAAAAAAAAAAAAAAGAAGAAAAAAGGAAGAGGACGTAGGGAAAAAAAGGAGCAGACAACGAGAATTTTTGAATTTCAGACAAGGCAGTATTACGAATTATCTTCTTTTTCTATAATAATTTAATGAAACCTCAAAGCTTCCGCACTTCGCGCGGGAGGTAGGGGGGGGGGGGGGACTAAATTCAGACTAGGATTGAGTCGAGAACGGTACGTTGGATTGTCTTCTTTCTCTAATAATTCTATAAAACGTTAAAGCTTGCGCGCTTCGCGCAGGAGGGGGGGGGGTGGGACTGAATTCAGACAAGGATTAATTGAATTCAGACGAGAATTAAGAGTCAAGAATGGTACAATGATCGACTTTTTTCTCTAATAATTTAATGAAATGTAAAAGCTTTCGCGCTTCGCGCAGGAAGGGGAGGGGGGCCTGAGTACAGACAGGGATTAAGAGTCGAGAACGGTACAACGAATAGTCTTCTTTCTCTAATAATTTAATGAAATATCAAAGCTTCCGCGCTTCGCGCAGGAGGGGGAGGGGGGACTGAGTACAGACAGGGATTAACAGTCGAGAACGGTACAACGAAAAGTCTCTCTCTAATAATTTAATGAAACGTCAAAGCTTCCGCGCTTTGCGTAGGAGGGAGGGGAAAAACTTGCCCCTCCCTGCACCCAACCCCCCCCCCCTCATTACGTCACTGATGGTCACTATAACGTACCAATATTTGGCTCGCATAATTTCAAATCTGCCCCCCCCCCGAAGCTATGACATTTAATTAAATTAATAGAGAAAGAAGACGATCATTGTGCCGTGTGCCGTTCTCGACTGTTAATTCTCGTCTGGATTCAGTGCCCCCCCCCCCTCCTTCGTGAAGCGCGAAAGCTATTATATTTAATTAAGTTATTAGAGCGAGAAGACGATCATTGTACCGTTATCGACTCTTAATTCTTGTCAGAACTCAGTTACCCCCTCCTGCACGGCTGTACCGTTCTCGAGACTTAATCCTTGATTAAATTAATTTCTCCCCCCCCCCCTTCCGCGCGAAAGCTTTGACGTTTCATAGAATTATAAGAGAAAGAAGACAATTCGAGGTACCGTTCTCGACTCTTAAGATTAGTCTGAATTTAGTTGCCCACTCCCTCCCGCGCGAAGTGCGGAAGCTTTGAGGTTTCATTAAATTTTTATGGAGAAAGAAGACGATTCGTAATACCTCACAAATATTTTGTATCTGTTCCTTTTTTCCCCTAGGTCCTCTTCCTTTTTTTCTCCCTTTTTTTGGGGGGGGGCGGTGTTCTTGGGGAACCGCCCCCGGAAGCTCAGGGGTTTTAGGCATTTGAATACGGTCAGATGAACATACTTTTATACCTAATTTATTTTGTGACAATGGCAGGACACTAATTGGCGTGAGGTCCAGTGGGCGGAGCCCCCAGAAACTCAGGGGCTTTAGGCATTAAATTACCGTCAGATGAGCATTCACGATACTTTTCTTCTAGAGATTCTGAAACATATTTCTGCGATCCCTCAGTGTATCTAGCTGGAATTCTTTCTTTGCGTGACATTAGGGGATCCAGCTTCCACTGCTCGATTTTCTTCATTGCTTCTTCATACAGTGCGTCCCAGAAAAAACGAAACCGAATATTATCGATGTTTTATCATAACTTAATCACAATTATAATTAAAAAATGACACATATTTGTAAAGCGAAGATCCTCCTCTTTCATTTGATGCAACTCTTATGATGCATATTTCACGCATAAATGATTAAAAACAATTTGAAGAGAGGAAACAATATAGTCATATGGCGGGCGGTATCTGCATTTCGAAGAGAAAATCACATTTCTAAAAAGTTCAATTTCTCGCCTTTCATATGACACCTCAATCAGGTAAAATGAGCCAGGAATAACAAAGTTCTGTGTGTTTAAAGTTATGCTTGCATTTCATAGTTTGATTAAACGAATGGGTTTTCACTGGCTGCCTGCCGTAGCAACAAACGGGGTTGAAAAGAGACTTAACTCCGTTTCGTTGACGATCAGCCATGCACAAAGAAGACAATCGAGGGATCAAATGAATTCAAATCCACACATGACTAGTGATTACTAATGCATTTATCTTTTAACTATTGGCATCAATTCAGAATGGTTTGGGTTACATTTTGGTTACATTTGGGTTACATGTTAATGTGAGCTTTCAGTGAGTTTAATTAAGGGTGCTTTGTGCGGGGATTAGTTGATGGATATTTCCATGTACAATGCAAGAGAGGTGCCTACACTGTGAAAATGTTGGGCAATATTTTTTCAACACTTTGCCCAACGTTGTGCCAATAGTCAACCCAACCATCTATTGGGCAATATTTTGCCCAGTGCTATTGGTAAACGTAAGTACCCTACTTCACACGTGCATAATTGTTTCGTATTTTGACCAAAATTTGGGCAAAGATATGACCCTTCAACTGCCCGACTACAGTAGCCCACTTGTTGGGAAAATCTTGACCACTTGTTGGGCAAAATACGAAAATATTGCCCAATAGATGGTTGGGTTGACTATTGGCAAAGTGTTGGAAAATATTGTCCAGATTTTTCACAGTGTATCTTCATTGGAATTCAGAACGCCAATTCCAATAAAGATGGCTGGTTTGTATAAAGGGAAGGAAGCTAGATTGATGTTTGAATGTCATGGGCAGTGGCGTGAATAACACTAAAATAAATAGGACACAACTTCATTTTTACCATGTTATTTATATAGTACCAAATACCCAAGCTAAATTCGAGCCAGATGCATATACTGGTAAGCTTAAAGACAATGATTCCTGACATATTGTCATAAGTTTATTCAGTAGACGTGTTGCAAAAGATAATAAGGATAAAATTGATCAGAAAAAATGCACCCGGAAATGGGAAAATTGCTTCGACCAATATTTCGCTCAATGAGGAGGGAGGGGGAGGGGGGTTTAGGAGCACTCAGTTGTTTTTCTCTCTACTCAGCACCCCCCCCCCCCCCCAGAGTGAAAAAAAATAAAAAAATTAGGGGGTGTACCCCCAAAACACCCCCCACCCCCTCCCGCGTACGCGCCTGCACCTAAACATTACATGTACATACTCCGTTGCAAAAAAAAAGATTAAGCGATTGAAAAGAAGGACAATGACAAGAGAGAGAGAGAGAGGGGGGGCGGGGATAGCTTATGGCCCGGGTTCAAATTCAGTTCTCTTTAATGTATTAGACCCGGTACTGGTGATTATGTATCTATCATATGATTGCCATGTGTACCCCACACCGAATAGCACTTCATTTTTGTTTATTGTTGTAAAGAACTTTTGAGCTTGCACCCAGTAGATTGTTATCATCTGTTTCAAGTTTAAGTTCAAGTTTCAAGTATATTTGTTTCACATTTCACAACAAAAACTTCACATAATTAGAACATTATGGGAAATATACTAAAATAGTTACATTATATAATTATTTTTTTGAAAAGACGTCGAAATTAATTAATACAGGGTGAAATGTGAGGAACCTATTAAAAAGCTCAGCTTGTAGATTATAGGTTCCCATAAATAAAACTAACATTTGATTGAAGTGGTTGTAATGGTGAAAACGAGCAAAAATAGCAAAAAATTGCAAATACAGCAAACAAATTATTTTTTTAACAAAGAAATGACACGATAGTCACTTTAAAATATTGAGGTTATTGAACGAGGTCACTCAAACGAGATTATAGACATGAACAATCATGATACAGTAATGTATACAATAATATCTAGGCCGTAGGCCAGACACAACTCAGTTTACAACATGCATTGTAACCCACGCACGCCTGCTGCCAGAGATCCCCAAGGCAAGAGCAAACACATCATCATAATTTACAGAGTGCGACCAAACATTTCTTAACAACAATTGAAATTCCGTTCAGGAAGCCTAACAATAAAATCTGTTTTTGATTCACAGAGCATCGTAGAGACGACGAACAAATAGGAATAATAATACAACGTTAAGCGTGAGACCATTCACTTCTATCTCTAACCGAGGATAATTAACTGTTATAAGAATTCATCATGAGTCCTTGAAAAATTAATTAGTACTGCTTGTCATATTGTTATTGAAGAACAGCAAAGGCGAACGATTGTCGCTACGATTCAGAAATCGTTGCTTGGTTTGCCTTTTCTTCAAAATTATCATGAAATATCAAGATACATAGAAATATGATCGACAAACAAAAAATGATGAATGTTCAACCTATCTGCTCCCTAGCTGCAAATATATTATGTACGGTTTTCGTTATGTGGTCCTATCCGGCTTCAGCAGTTGAACCAGGGAGGTGAAAGAAAGAAGTGAAATCTATTCAAACGCATTCGTGAGTTATAAAGCGTAACAATGATATGTGTAACATCCCACTTGGCTTTGAAGTTCCTTGCTCCAGACCGCGCTTCCACTGCGGGGAATTTCGGAGGCCAAGCACCAGTTTTTCACTTTGCGTTACGATTTTCCTCACTACCGTCACTTCGTGAAAACAAGGACGATTTATTACAAAATATTAGATTACCGGCAAAATTTAAATGTAAATCTTAAACTTTATATGGGGTTTGTATTAGGAATAGTGCATCAAACAATTTTTCTAATTTAATACTCCGCCCTTCCGATAATTTGTGTGCCAGAGTTGGTTAAAAGAAAAAATAGATCATGACAAAATCTCACTAGTTTAGGATAATACGTTGTCCATGTTGTGCATGTTTTAAAGTCCTGTTATTTAATCCATGATTTACAATCTTCATTAACATTCAGTTTGCTAATGCGTGTTTTCGCGTGTATTTTTATTTTTGCAATTGAAAAAAGGATGAAATTACACAAGTTTGTGTTCGCTTGTTCAACTCATTACACATTCAACAATTGATGAGAAATCACTAAAAGGGACAGCAAACAGTTGCTGGGATAACATTTTCTGATGAAGGAATTCCAAATCCTGAAATTTCATGCGCTCTTTTATCTCACTACCTGGTCAACAGTTGCAGATTAGCGCACAACTTTTCGGCGGCTTGGAGCATGGAATCAACGGAAAGCGGCTTGATTCCACTCCATTCTTTCACCTCTCTGGTAGAATGTAACAGTGGGTGTGAATATGATGTTATGAGGCATCCATTGCGTAAAGGGACCTTGTCGCCTGTTACACGTACTGTCTATTTCGCACGCTAGGCGGCTTAAATAAAATACTTTATCAGGATTGGATTGGATGAACTATATTTCTATTTTGAAGATAAAATGACCATGGCAAGATCTAGTGTGTGGTCTTGGGGCTATCTTATTGTTGTTAGCAAATTCGTGGTATTGTTTATTGAAACTGGCATCGCAAAATCTTTTGGTGTTTTTATTCCGACAATGGTCGAGCGTCTGGATTCCGATTATGCTCATGTAGGATTGATATGTAGCTTGCCTGCAACGCTAATGTACCTCTTATGTAAGTAAACTTGCTTTACAAAATTGAATTTGAGAGTAGTTGTAGTATGTATTACTACTAGTTGTAGTAATGATAATAATGATATATATACTACTACCAATGATTATGATTATCATCATCCCCATGAGCTTCACCATGATTTCAAAAATAATTTTAATAATAACAATAATAATGACAATGATATTAATAATATGAAGACCAATAGCATCATCATCATCATCATCATCATTGGGCTACATTAACAGCAAACCCATAGTAGATGTTGTTGTAGGAGAAATATGAGTTGTCGATGTTGTTGTTGATGCTCTTGCAGCTGTAGGCCTACATTACCAGGTAGGCTATAACAGTGACTTGAAATGGTAATGGCAAGTAATGGAAAACATGATATATCTATCAAATACCCACCAACTTTACTTTTTTTCTCCAAAGTAAGTTTTGTATTCAATAATTTTTCAGCAAGAACAAAACAATAAATGTATACAAAGTACATGTTGTGACGAATCGGTAAAACAAACATTGTTACATCAGTTGCATATGTTTCCATTTATCTAGTAATACAACAAAAATTACTGCGTTTGATAAAAAGACCCTGCTCAACTTCATAAAAACATTTTAGCATCTTCTTACAAAATTCAAAGATAGCCGTTCCCTTTTGTCCTTCGCAGAGAATATATCGTGTTTTCCATATACCGTGTGAGTCGAAAAAAAAGTTTACACCTCGAAAATTGCTAATTATTTTAAAAATCATCAATGAACAGTAAATTATTATACATCTTATGAAAGAGTGTGTTATCCCAAATCATTTGGTATCACTTTTGTGTGGTATGAGTTCACGCTTGGATGAACAGGAGGCACTGTTTGCGAGAGTGCAAAAAACGACTTGCGCCAAAGTGATGCCTACAGTATGTATTATGTTCGGATTAGCGGAGTGAGAGCATGATTTGAATGTATCAAATGAAATGCATTGCATATGCTTTTTGCAGAAGCAAAGTCACATACACACACACGCGCGCACAAAATGTCTGTTCATATTTGATATTCGATGGTTGATATGTGTGGCATAAATAATTTTGTTAGGGATGTTATTTGGATCTGCAAAGACCGAATTAATACCCAAATCACAATTGTTATATTCAAACATCACATATTAAGCAACTTTGGCGCAAGTCGATTTTGCACTCACGCAAACAATGACTCCTGTTTATCCAAGCGTGAACACATACCCCACACAAATGATACCAAATGATTTGGGATAAAACACTCTTTCGTAAGATGTATAATAATTTACTGTTCATAGATGATTTTTAAAATAATTAGCAATTTTCTAGGTGTAAACCTTTTTTTGACTCACACTGTAGTGGGAGCTGTTTGGGATAGTTTGGTGCAGATTCTTCTAAAAGCACCAAATTTGGCCCAGTGGTAGATTATACCATACTATTACGATTTCTGCCGGACGCCAAGAAGAGCGCCCTCTGGGACTGCCATATTGGGCAAATCCAAAATGGCCGCCATCTGAGTTAAAGGTCAAGCGTAGTTCCAAAAGGAAAAGCGCTTGTATGATAATAGTTTATATATTTATAGGGTTTGGGGGTCCGAAAATCTGATTATAATGTTCTTTCATTGATTTGAGGTCTCCTTGGGGCTGCCATACTGGTCATATTGGTCAAATCCAAAATGGCCGCCATCTGAGTTACAGGTCAAGTGTTGTTATGAAAGGAAATGGACTAGTATGATAACAAGTTTATATATTTATGGGGTTTTCTGGGTCAGAGAATCTGATTATAATGTACTGCTTCGATTTGAGGTCTCCATGGGGGTGCCATACTGGTCATATTGGTCAAATCCAAAATGGCCGCCATCTGATAGTTGCAGGTCATGTGTAGTTTCGAAAGGCTGGTTTGATAAAAGTTTATATATTTATGGGGGTTTTCGGGGTCAGAGAAACTGATTAATATAATGTTCTTTCATCGATTTGAGGTCTCCTTGGGGCATAGTGGTCAAATCCAAAATGGCCGCCTTTTGATAGTTATACAGGTCATGTGTAGTTTCGAAAGGAAATGGGCTAGAATGATAACAGTTTATATATTTAAGGGGTTTTCGGAGTCAGAAAATCTGATTATCATGTTCTTTTACCAATTTGATGTCTACTTGGAGCTGTCATGCTGGTCATATTGGTCAAATCCAAAATGGTTGCCACTTCTGAGTAAAAGTTCAAGTGTAGTTCCGAAAGGAAAAGGGCTAGTATGATAAAAGTTTATATATGAAGGGGGTTTTCGGGGTCAGAGAATCTGATTATGATGTGCTTTTATCAATTACAGGTCTTCTTGGTGCTGTCATGCTGGTCATATTGGCCAAATAAAAAATGGCCGCCATCCGAGTTAAAGGTCAAGCGTAGTTCCAAAAGGAAAAGGACCAGTATGATAAAATTTGATGAATTCAGGGGGTTTCCGGGGTCGGATAATCTGATTATGATGTTTTTTTTATCAATAAGCGAGTTCGTAATTGCACACTGCGCATGCGCCAAAATCGGGAACGAACTTTTCCAAAGGTCACATGAACATGAAGAGAGCTGAGAGAGGAACTGTAATTTGTTTGTGTGCTGGCCTTTCCTTTGTGAATGATCACATCTGACACGTCAGTCACCGCAAATCATTTCTGAATGTCGGAATTGGTTCTTTATAGTAAACTTTACTTGGAATCTGGTCATCGGTAAAGTACAATCAAACCTTTCTGATTATCATAATAATTAAAACACCATATGGAATAGAATTGTAAACAGGTAAACCTTCGGTTCTTGATTATAACATTGTGCATGACAATCAAACCTTTTTGATTATCATAATAATTTAAACAGTATATGGAATTAAATCGTAAACAGGTAACCTTAGGTTCCTGATTAGTGCACGGCAATCAAACCTTTCTGATTATCATAATAATTAGAACACCATATGAAATAGAATCGTAAACAGGTAACCTTAGTTTCTTGATTATGCACATAACGATAAAAACTTCATGATTATAATAATACTAGAAACACCTTTGTTTTACAATCTTGTTAGGTGCTCTTAAAAAAAATATATTAGAGATAAATGAGGGAAAAGTAATTATAGTTGTACATGTTAATGAATGCACAGAGAAATTCAAGTCCATTGAATTGAAAGAGTGTATACGCAGGCTAAGGTAATGAGAGTATTATGGAAAGCATATTATATAGGTACTCTAAAATGCAAAGACTTTCTGATTGTTGGACACCAGTGATGGATCCAGCCAGGGGGGGGGGGCCTGAGCGAATTATCGGCCAGAACGATTTTCAATTTTTTGGGAGCAAACAAATATATAAATTAGTGCTCACTACCCCCCCCCCCCCCCCCCCCCCCCCCCCATTTTGGATTTGACAAATATGACCAGTATGGCAGCCCCAAGGAGACCTCAAATCAATGAAAGAACATTATAATCAGATTTTCGGACCCCAAAACCCTATAAATATCTAAACTATTATCATACAATCGCTTTTCCTTTTGGAACTACGCTTGACCTTTAACTCAGATTGCGGCCGTTTTGGATTTGCCTAATATGACCAGTATGACAGCCCCAAGGAGAATTCAAATCAATGAAAGAACATCATAATCAGATTCTCTGACCCCCAAAACCCCATAAATATATAAACTATTACATACAATCGCTTTTCCTTTTGGAAGTACGCTTGACCTTTAACTCAAATGGCGGCTATTTTGGATTTGCCCAAAATGGCATACCCAAAGGGCGCCCTTCTTGGCGTCCGGCAGAAATCGTAAAAGTATTGCATAATCTACCTCTGGGCCTAATTTGGTGCTTTTAGAAGAATCTGCACCAAACAACCCCTAGTTAGCTCTAACAGCCCCCACTAATATAAAATGACAAAATTAAAGATAGATTACGTGCCATCTGGAAAACCAAATATAAAGGATTGTTTTAATCAAAAATCTTGAATAAATTGATGCGCAATAGGGCATTCCCAGAACAAGTGTGAATTACTTTCAACCAGGGGCGATGTCCCGGGGGGCGGGGGGGGGACATGTCTCCCCCCCCCCCTCCCCTCAATTTGTTTAGGGGGTCGTCCCCCTCCCCTCAAAATTTGCAAAAAAAAGTGAATACAAAAAATGAATGGCAAATACTGATTAAAGACTGCAACACACTTTTAGGCTATAAAAGTGCAGCGTTTAGACAAATAAAAATGCACAAATCTTCTCACTCGGTAGCTACGCTTCCTCGCATAATATCCTTTAAAATGTACAAGTAAATACCGAGAAAATTAAAGTGTGACAAAATTATATTGTTTGTTTTTATACTATAGTTTTGCTAAGTAATGTCATTTTGTAATACAACCAAATTTCTAAGACCGGTGAGGGGGTAGTCACTTCCGTCACCTTCACCCCTCTCATTCACTATGCTACCTCGCACTTGCGTACTGATGGGGAGGGGGGGGGGGGCTTTGAGACCAGTTCCCCCCAAATGGAATTCAAACGTGTTTTATTTCTAATTCGATACCAGTGATTTATAAATGTTGTTGAAATGGCATGATTTTCCCCTGAGCTTCCGGGGGCTCTGCCCCCACGACCCCACCAAGGGCCCTAAGACGGGCCCCTGGGTGCTCATCTGACCGTAATTAAATGCCTAATACGCCTGAGCTTTCAGGGGCTCTGCCTCTGGATCCCACCAAGAGCCCTAAGGCGGCTCCCGGATGCTCATCTGATCGTAATGTAATGCCTAAAACCTCTGAGCTTATTGGAGCTCCGCCCCTGAACCCCACCCCAATAATTGACCTGCATGCCAGTGTCACAAATAAAGTATCAAAATATGCTCATCTGATCGTAATTAAATGCCTAATACCCCCTGAGCTTCATGAGGTTCCTCCCCTGGACCCCACGCCGATTTACGCTCCACTTTGCTTTACTTTGCTCTACCTGATCGTAAATACTTTAGCCCCCCCCTCCCCACAAAAAAAAAAAATAATAATAATAATAATAAATCAATCAATCAATCAAAATCAAAAACGTTCCCTAGGCCTGTGTAACATGTAAGCCCCCCCCCCCCCCCAACGTTTTGGCTCATTACATTACGCCACTGATCCCTCGTCCCTCGCATTACGCCCCCCCCCCCCCCCCCTCCCCGGTCATGAAAAGAAATCGCCGCCCCTGCTTGCAACAGAGGATAAGCAAAATGTACATAAATTAGAGTCAGCTATGCCCATAATGTGAATAAATTTGTTGACACCTAGTATTCGATGTAAAATGCTGATCTAAAAATAACGTAGTTTCGTAGAAAAGCAACATTTTAAAGGAATAATGTCAAGTTTCTTCGAGTTTTAAATAGGTCCAGGTCAAATAAGCTAGTTCACGGTTGCAGTCTGAGCATGAACTACATACTTTGGAAACCTTCTTTATTTAAAGTTATGCAGTAATTCCTCTTGGGGTGTCTTGGTTTTAGCTTGGTGCTGCGGGATACCATTTTCATTCTTTTGAAAGTACGGAGGTTAATGAGTAGTAGTCAATAAAATGACATTGAACTTTATATTTTTGAATAAATGTCATATGAGAATAAAGTTTACCATGCTAATCTAACGAAGGTCTTATACAAATGATTCCAATATATATCCAATTATGCTTAAACAAAACATCTTCCTCTATTTTAATTGGAGAGTTATTCAACGACACTTGATCTTGAATGCTTACATCAGTCAATTTAGGAAACAATTTTCAAAGCACACCAAGCAAGTACAATTTCACGTATGAAGAGGTTTCTTATATTGGATATTTTAAGGTCATTAAACTATAAATTGCACAACCAAAACAAATCTTCCCTGAGATGTTTCAAATAATATTTTTAAAAAGCATTTCAATGTCCATGTATTTTCTACAGCAATCAATCGTTTCACCCATGTAATTTTCAATCCCTTAATAATTAAGGAAGATTTAAAAAATTTAATCCACCTTTACTTGGGTGGGGGTGGCAAATGTAAATTGATATCTTGTCAAAGGACGTTATTTATATCTTATAATATATTAAGTAAATCGTCATCATCATCATCATCATCACCATCATCACTAATCGTTTTACTGGATGGGGTACCCGAGCGGGTCAAGGCCGCTGTCCATAACGCGTGACAAAATGAATAGCGATCCTTTAAGAATATCTGCCCTTATAGATAGCGAGCAAACCATAGACAATTAACCGCACTATTCATAAGGACCGCCAATCATACGTGCGACTAAATGCATAGCGATCTTCTATAAATAGCGGTCCTTATAAATAGCGAGCAAACCCTACCTGCGCTACACCGCCCCCGTTTCTCATCTACCTCTCTCTTTCTCTCTCTCTCTCCTCCTTCTTCCCTCTATCCTGGCCCTCCTGTTCCCTGCCCTCCTTCTCCTCCACCTTGAATTTTAATTCCCCATAATGTACTTGGCTAATCGTCACCTTATATTCGGGCAGCAATGAGGTGCAATCGTATTGTCATGTAAGCATACTTCTGACATTTAGATGATGAGGAATTCGTTAACGTTTCTGAAAACATTGTTTACCTTTACAAGTGCTTACCTATTTGTTTTCATATTCGTATTTTGTAATTTAGTATTTGTTCTCATTGTTTGTCAATATTTCAGGTCCAGTTGTTACACTCGTTCTGACGAAGATAAACCATCGTTTTGTCGCTATGTTAGGCGGAGTGTTGTGTGGATCATTTATTATTGCCAGCGCTTTCTTCAAAAACATAGTTACTGTAGGAGTCTGTCTCGCGATATCAGGTAATCTAATATCTTGCAGTTTAGCTATGTAATCGAATATTAATATGCAGCTCATTGTTTGCCATACCAGGTAGGTAAATAGAAGTATTTACACTGGGTGCAGAATCAAAGCATAGATGTAGTAATGTTACAGGAGACTCATAGTTGTCAAAAAGATGACATTTTGTGGACGAGTGAATGGGGTGGTACTATGTTATTTTGTCATGGCACGAAACACAGTAAAGGGGTTGCCTTTCTGTTCAGAAATGGATTTGATATAAACATTAAACAGGTATACAGAGACTATTGTGGAAGAGTTTTATGTATTCATGCAGAATGTGGACAGTTTCACCTGTTGGTTGCAAATATCTATGCACCTAATATAGAAAATATGCAAATACAGTTTTACAAAGTTTTATTGAATGTTGTGCAAAATGAATGAAATGGTGAAGAACATATTGTAATTGGAGATGATTTTAATTGCGTCCTAGTCCTAGACCCTTAAAGTAGATAAAAATGAGAGGGAAAAAAATAGTCAAAAAAATGTTGTGGAAAAGATTAAAGATGTTATGTTAAATTTTGATTTGATTGATATTTGGCGCAGTATGAATATAAAGTAATCCTGTTACACTTGGAGGAAAAAAAGCCTTGTGTACAGTGTAGGCTTCATTATTTCTTAATAGATAATGATCTTAAACCAAATGTTAAAAAACAGGGATAACTTGTGCTCTACGAACAGATCACTCTGCTAAACATATGACAATTATTAAAGTTGAGTGAAATATCCAGAGGAAAAGGATACTGGAAAATAAGCACTTCCCTATTACAGGATGAATTTTATGTTAAAGACCGTCAATACTACTGGGCCAGAAGGGATTAGACCACACAGCGAGGTCACTGGCAGGTGGTTATCTCATTAACTCAGCTCTCAACTAACATAAGAAAAAGAGGATCATGGGGGACCAACAGGCACCGATTGGGGAAGTTTTCTATATAGAGGGAACAAGTAGCTACAAGTAGGACAGTGGGGCTTAAGACATTGACAGAAAATATCCAGAGATGGAAAATCGACTACTTATATATGAATCTTCAAATAAAATTGGATCTGATGAATTATTAAGTCAAGCTATTTACATCCAAATATTCAAAGGAAAAAAATGAAGAAACTTGTAAAATCGAAATTGATCTGCGAGAACGACTTGAAGTTCTAAAAAAGGTATCAACGATTTTGAATATGCATATCAAGTTCAAGAAATAGAAAACATAAAAGAAGAAATTATTAGAATTGAAAATACCAAAATTGAAGGTGTTATGGTGAGAGCAAGATGTAGATGGTATGACAAGGGAGAAAAGAGCAACGAATATTTTGTAGGTTTGGAAAAAAGAATCCAAGTGAAAAGAGATCTGAAGGTGTTGAGAAGCAAATACTGCAAAGAGCAGTCGAAGGAAAACGGGGTAGGGGTCGTCACCAATATCTTGGACTGATGATATCAAGAAAGTGTCTGGACAAGGAATGAAAGGTGCAACACAAATGGCAGGTGAAAGAGTTGCATGGCGTGCTCTCGTAAAGGCAGAGCTTTACAGCGCCACCTGAAATTGATGATGATGACAAAGTGGGGCCTCTTCATGTTTTGAAGTTCTATGGATATTCGGGGTCATTTGGGACATGTGCTAACCATGTACTGGTCTATCATCATCTGTTTAATTTTGTTATTGAAAACAAGATCAAACACAACGTCATAATCTACAGAGTGAAACCAATAATATCTGAACAACAATTGAAATTCCATTTGGGAAGCCTAACAATAAGAGCTGTTTTTGATTCACAGAGCATCGTAGATACAATGAACAATTACGAATAATAATACAACGTCGTTAAGCGTGATTCCGTTCAATTCTATCTCTAACGGAGAGGAATCAACTGTTAAACGAATTTATCATGAGTACTTGAAAAAAAAAAATACTGCTTGTCATAGCAGTATTGATCATCATCATGATTTCAACAATTATGCTAATAATAACAATAAGTATGATAATGATATTAATAATACGAAGACCAATAGCATCATTATCATTGTAAAGTTCCTTGTCTGATATTTGTATCAGACAAGGAACTTTACAATGAATGGGGAATATTTGAAACTAGCATAAGTGATCATTATTTGGTGTATACGATTTACGATTTCAGTGCAAAGATCCATACACATTTTGAATACGTAGAATTTCGCTTGTTTAAAAATGTTGACGAATAGAAATTTTACAGTGAATTGAGAAGTACTCCTTGGCAGGTCATAACAGATATAGATAATGTTGATGTTGCGTGAGATTTGTGGTTGACTCTATTCAATAATATAATTAACAAGCACATACCTATGGTAGCCCTGAAGGGACATCGCGAATAGACCAAATCGTGAATTATTCACGACGAAATTGGCGACGAAATTCACGATATCGTCAAGTTCGTCGTGAATAGTTGGCGATAAAATTCACGACGTCGTCAATTTCGTCGTGAATGATTGGCGATAAAATTCACGACGAGATTCAAGCCTGGCTGGTTTCGTCGCCAATTACGTCGTCAATTGTATTTGTCCTTGCTTACGCGGCCTGCCTAGTCTAGCGGTAAACAATCCAGCCCCTTGAAGACGATTATGACGAGACGTTTTTATCATGATTTATGTGAATATGGTAGGTTTTAACTTCATATTATGAACTATAGCCTCTATTTGTATTTTAACTTTGACAAGATAAGGGTAAAGCACTAAGGGTAATTGTACAGCGGAAAAGAGAGAGAGAGAGAGAGGGAGGGAAAAGAAGGGAAATGGACAGAGGAGAGAAAGGGAAATAAAGAAGAGGAAGAAGAAAAGAAAAGAAGGGAAGAAGATCGGGGGCGAAAGACCCCCCTTCCCCGCAAAAAGAGAGAGATAGAGAGAGAGAGAGAGAGAGGTTTGCAGGGGGAGGCAAGGGCCTTTCGGCCTTCCCCCGATCTCCTTCTTTTCTTCTTCCTCTTCTTTATTTCCCTTTCTCTCCTCTTTCCATTTCCCTTCTTTTCCTTCTCTCTCTCTCTATCTCTCTTTTGCGGGGGGGGGGGGCTAGGCTTCTGAATAAGCATGTTTTGCCTGACTGTAAATTTAGGGATTTTTTTTATTGTCCAACAAACGGGGAAAATAGGTATAATTTACAAAAAAAGGAGGAAAAATAAAATATTTTTATCGACACCCCCCCCCCCCCCCCCCGAAATTGGGCTTAAATTCCCTTATATAGAATGGATATTAAACTAATAACACAATGGATACGGAAGTACACTAGCGCCCAGAAATCATGGTAAAAACGTCTCGTTATAATCGTTTTCAAGGGGCTGGATTGTTTACCGCTAGACTAGGCAGGCCGCGTAAGCAAGGACAAATAAAATTGGCGACAAAACCAGCCAGGCGTGAGTCTCGTCGTGAGTCTCGATCAACACTTTGTGATGACTCAAGCTGAGTTTTATTCTCAAGCTTAGGGCATAGTGGAAGATAATGTTAACCCATTGTCTACGGGTACCTGGTGGTCCCTGTATTAAACCTATGGGAATGAGAGAATTCGGTAGCCAACGGGTTAAGACTGTAACTAAGCGTAATAAGAAGTGTTATGATAGAGGCATACGTGTACCTCTCACTCAACCAAGTGTTGGTTCTATACACCGATTCGGGCGACTTCTGGTGGAAGTGCACCCTCATAAGGTGACGCCATAACTGGGGGGCGTCTGACTGCAGCTAGCTAGCTTACATTGCATTGCAGCGGATTGGAAAAGCCCCCCAGTTATAGCGCCGCCACCGGCGGGCAGGTACATAAAACCCCCAAACCGAATCGGTGTATAGTATACCTTAATCAATGTGCTTGTCCAGGTCGTCATAAAGTTAAAGATAGTTATATGAAAGATCCTGTTGTGGTGGTTTGGCTTAATGAATATGAAGATGTATTTAGGATTCGTCCAATGCATGGCGGTCCTGCCAGAGTGGTGCATCGTACTTTATTGGTCACCCTTTGATGATGAACCACATGTTCCTATTCGTAGCGAGGATACAAGTAGTTCTGAACAGGAATATCAGATCAGGTTACAGTTTCCTAATGTACAACAAGCCAGAAGTGGGGTATCTATTAATGGGGATGCTCCTCCTCTTCACCGTTCGGCGCGTCCCACGAAAGGCAAACATTCAAATCCTTATGGTCTACCCAATCGGTTAGATTATAATGGCCCTCAAAAAAATACTTTGTTTTGATATTGGAGGAAATGTTTGGTATTTTAATTCCTTCTTTGACTATAAATCTTAAAGTAGTCAATTGTTTTTAATTTGCATTCTTACAGAGGCTTGGCGCTCCTTAATATGTTTACCCTTTAGGAATCATGAAATATTTGCTTTTTGGACATGGTTTTGAGAGAAGTGTGACTCGGAGGGTGCGTGGCACTCTACGTTTAGGGATGATTCGGGTGAATTAAGAATCGAATGTTATGGGGAGGGGTTTATCCTTTGATAGGATACGTTCCCGGATTGACTATTGCATTGATTACATTCGGTCCTCATGTCCAGATATACTTATCTTGGACATGGGGACCAATGATCTTTGTAGACATACCCCTCATGAGGTATGTTTTTCCCTGTGGGAGTTCTGGAAGGAGTTGGGTCGCCGGGGGGTAAAGCCTTTGGCGACCGCAATTCTCCCAGTGCTCCCACGAACTAGTGTGTTCCGGGGTGCGTATTTTTTTATTTACACGGCAGCGAGGGGAAAAGCTTGATTAATTCCAATAAAACCGCTCGCGGATAGCCTAGTCTGTAGTGCGTGTACAATGATGATGTACTGAATAAGTGTTGTCGATGTACTGTGTGTTGTTGGTACGTGGTCAAGGGCATTATGTTAACGCTCTCTGTGCCACGGTGTCGCATATAATATCATACTGCCGTCTCTGTTTAATATTGCATAAAGCATCTATCTATTTAGTTTTCTTGTTTTCCTCTTGATGCCTTTCTTCGTTTCCTTTTCTAGATCTACATGTTAAGAACAATTCCTTTTATAATACACTGCACTGCTAGATACTCGTACTCCGATTCGGTCTAGTGTAGACTCTTCGCGAGCGGTTTCATTGGAATTAATCGAGAAATTCCCCTCACTGGCGTGTAAATAAAAAATACGCTTCCGGGGGTAGCGGTGTGTCCCTGGACGAGTACAATCAACGAGTTCGTTTGTTGAACAAGTTTGTGGAGAGTGAGGTGTTCCGTCGGGATTGTGTCTGGGTGTGGCCTCATAGATGCCCGCCGAGATACACTATCGACGGAGTTCACCTGAACTCCCCAGGGATGCACTGCTACGCCCGGACGGTGAAGCTCATTTGCAAGTTTTTCAACCGTCATTTTTGGTGTTAGATATATTTATTTATGTTGATTAATAAGTGATTTCTTCATGATTCCGATGTTTCAACTAAAAAAATTATAATAATAATAGCAAATATGTAATTAGGAATTCAGGATTGCTGCGATGTATTTGTAGGGCGATGAAGACTTCATTCAAAGTATGCCAGAGAGGTCTAGGGACATCCAGCTTCTGAAGTATCATGCATGATGTTCTTCTGAACTCTGCAATGTATTTCAGTATATCGGAGTTCATGCATGAATAATTTGGTGTTATTAACTTGATATACGTTTTTTACACGCTTTTGATACTGTAAAGATAGAAGGTGACATCATACGGAGTACGCTGTGGAGGTCTTGGTAAATCTAGTTCCATTAGTTGTCCTGTATGATGTTTTTACATGAAATCATTCATTTTCATATATTATTTGCGATGTACACAATAAGTGTTACCAGTTTATTTAGCGTCTTTTTTTTTAAGCCATACAGTGCCAAGTCGCTACTTAATGTTGTGTTTGGTAACTGTATATAAACAAAAAAAATTAAATTAAACAGTTGAAGTCTACATTAAGTATACATTAAATAATACATGATATGTGAAAAATAGAATTGTCTGGGATTTATAATGTTAGTTGGTGATCAGATGAGATAATTAGACACAGCTGGTTGTTGCTGAGACTGGGGATTTTGAGATTTTACAGGTTTATGAGAAAATTTGTTAATGTTATGTATACAATAAGGCATGTTTGTTATTGCTTCCAGTGAGATGTTTGGTCCTCATGATGAAGGTATTGAAGGGGGTGATTGTTCGGTTGATCTTGTTCTCATGAATATTTGAGGGAAAATGGAATTAAGGAATATATGCATGTAGGTTGTTTGTAATGTGCTTAACAGGTTGTCATCTATAGCAGTGTGTACCATATGCCATTGATTGTGTTATGTTATTAATTATTGCAATTACCAATTCACTTTGGGATTTCATTGTGTTGACCTTTTAGTGGTTATACCCTCCATGTTTGGGAGCAGGGATGATGTTTATGCCTGCCTTTAATTTGGAGGTCTATGGATATCCAGCTCCAAAGAAAAGGAAGGGCATGACGTTATCCTGACATTATATTCTGTTGGCTGGGTTATATTTGCAAGGTGGGCAAGACATTGCATTTGCGGGTCTTCCTGGTCAATTGGTTGTAAACAAAAATTTCGGATGTTGTTATTGTATACTGTAATTATGCATGGGTAATGAGTAATTGAAATTTCAAAGAGAATGTTCATTGTAATTCTAAAAGTACATTATTTGGTTGTTTGTAAATGCAGCCCAAATATGCTGTTTTGGATAGGTAATTGACAAAATTATGATTTAAAGCAGCAAAGATATGTATGGCTTGATTAAATGATTCCTTTTTAAATTCATATGACCCACTTTGACTTTGGAATTAAATTATTATGATATTATACATTGTACATTCCGGCCTTCTCCTATACTTATGTTCCTATGCATGCGCGCCTGTTCTCGGGGGGCCCTCGGGCATGCAGGCGCGCTTGCCTAGATGTGCCGCGTCCTTGTTTTTCTTGCTGGGGTCGTCGGCATGAATCGGTCAATAGGGACTTTTAGAATGAGTAAACGAGAACACGACGTACGCCGACTGATCATGCGTGTCAACGTACTCAACTTCCCATGTTGACTACAATTAGGAATCTTTTAGATTGCACTCGACGATATACATGCATGCAGGAAGTAACACTATGAATTACATGACAGACAAAGAAAGAGGACAAAATATACAGTTCCTCATTCTACCCTCAACAATAGGCCATTTTCTTAATGTTACCAAATTTAATGCATAGGTCTTTGTGAAGTGCCTCAATACAAATTATTTCATTCACCTGATAGGAATAGTAGTATTTCAATAGTCAGAATGCAACTACATATATTAAGTGTTGATAGGTAGTTTAAGCAGGAAGCTGTAATAAATGGAGATCCCGTCCAAGAGGCCCCTTTGAAGTCATCCGTGGCACCGCGCCTCTTTTGTTTCCCCTACCGTAATCCCCTTAATCTCCCTCTGAAACCGTACAGCTCCCTAGTAGCACTAAGTCCTCCCTTTCCACACACAGCCCAGCCCAGCGAGCACGGCGGCTTTTGCTTTGCCGGCCCGTACTTGGGGTGAATAGTGGTGATAACTTGACAACTTCTAGCCCTAAATCAATAAATGCGCAAACATATAACACAATTTCATTTAGTTCTTTAGGAAGATAAACCTTTGGACTACCTTCCTAGCTATGTACAAATTTCGGAAATTTTCGGAAAATGTCAATAATTAGATGAGAAAATCATGATGCTGAAAACCTTTCTTTCGCTCTAACTCATGATTTACTTGTTCGATTTCGTTGGTTGAAATGGCCATGTCTTCAGTAGAGCTATCCGAGAACAGAAAAAACATTTGATGACTAATATAAAGTTGCATTGGTCATATGTTGTGAATTCTGTATTTCATATGTTATAGCTAAATAAATCTTCACTGAACATGACTTAATTTTTCGGTGCCACGCATGGCTTCAAAGCTCGATGCTTGCATATTTTTGCAAAAGAGTGAATAGAGAACTTAGGGAAGCAGATGGCGTTGCGTAACATTTCGTACTATTTGGAATGCCAGAGAGGGACTGTGCATTGATATGGACAGCTGTTGATGGTAATGATGGCTGGAGAGCGTAACATTTCTTTTTGTTAAGCCAGGTTAATCTTGAATATTTTTCCATCGGAAAATTCTTTCGAGACGGTATCTCCATTCATTACAGCTTCCTGGTTTAAGCCATAATGTTTGTCCAACGTGGCAACAACTAATGTATGCAGTTAGGATTCTGTATATTGAAATACTATTATTCTTAACAGGTGGATGAAATAGTTTGTATTGAGGCACTTCACAAAGACCTATGCATTAAATTTTGTTACATTACGAAAATGGCCTATTACTGTGGTAGAACATCCCTTCACTGCTCTTATGTAAAAATGTGTAGAACAGGTGAATATGCATGTGACACTTGTTCTACACATTTTTACATAATAGCAGGGAAGGGATGTTCCTTTGTCTACCTGAGGAACTGTATATTTTATGCGCACGCGGCATATACTAGTATCGTACTAGATTTAGGAAAATCAAGGTTGACGCATTCTCGATCGCCGACTGAGACGACGTGACGCATGCGCAGTGCCTTAAAATGACGTCATACGTTGCAGTCAAAGCTGAAAACGTGCAAATCTAAAAGTCCCTATTGCCAGGTCGGACAACCCATGTGGGTTGTCCGGCCTGGCAACGGCTGCTGCTGTAAGCTGGTTCATGCAGGTGATACTGCGGGGAAACATAATATGGGGCGTGGCGCAGGTGAATGCGTTTGCGTGCCTTGGGGCTCTCTGGGAGCAGACGTGCGTGGGTTTGAATACATGTTAGAAGCAGGATTGTGTCTGGGCTACGGCCTACATTATTGTATACATTACTGTAACATGATTGTTCATGTCTACTGCCTCGCTCGGGTGACCTCGTTTAATGACCTCGTTTAACAACCTCAATATTTTAAAGTGACTATTGTCTCATTTCTAAACCAATTAATTTGCTTGCTGTATTTGCTATTTTTGCTTTTTTTGCTTGTTTCACGTTGTATAATCATCTTATGTTAAGGCTTCTTATCCTAACTATTATTACTGTTACGTCCTCTATCATTACAACTACTTCAACCAAATGTTAGTTTTATTTATGGGAACGTATAATCTACAAGCTGAGCTTTTTAATAGGTTCCTCACATTTCACTCTGTATAACCTTCGACATTACAATTAATTTCGACGTCTTTTCAAAGAAAAAATTATTATATAATGTGACACTTTTAGTATATTTCATATTATGTTGTAATTTGGTCATTTATGTATATTCCTTTTATTTGTGAAATGTGAAATAAACTTGAAACTTGAAACTTGAATCTAATAGTTTATCTTAATTTTGTTTTGTACGATCTACAGGTGCAAGATCGTTTTAGTAGGGAAGAATTATAGTGGTATGCTGATTTAGGCAACACATTGACCTAAAGGGGGCGCTATAACAATAGTGGAGTTGGGTTGAGTTGATCAATTTTACGGTTATTAGTTTGACTTTGTATACATCTAAAAGTTGAATAGCATTTAAGTATGTTCCCAGTAGTATGCCGGGAACGGGTAAACAACCCCTGGTCTTGAATTCCTGCATTAGATTTACATGTGTTCATTTCTGACAAATACATTAGACAATAGACTGTTTTCCGGAGACCTGACATTTTCGTGGAGCTATAGACTCTTGCCATTTTCGTCCGTGCCTAGTTCAAGCCACTCTATCTATTATGATTTGTCATTTGTTATATTGAATTAAATGTATAACTCCTCCCTTAATTGGTGGATTGAACTGATCGGAGAGGTCGGATTACCTAAGGGTCATTTTATATATCCTATCTTGTAATTGTTTGTCTTCGTAGGGGTCCTCCTGATTGGCTAATAATAGCATGTGATATTTAAGCCTCGTCGGATGCCGGAGTAGATAAATGCCATGCGGGATTGTATAGCTGAGTTTATTTCATTCTGTTACTATATAAAATATATTAGTTATCATCAAATTATGCAAGGAAACCCGTTTACTTGCTGGACTTCACTGTTAGACACTATTGAGTGACTGACTGGCTTTGTTCATCTTTGGTAATAACATACATACAATCAGATGTAAAGGGTACATGAGCAGTTGTCTACATCAATAACCCATTTCTTGTAATGGCCAAAATTAAACTGATTGAATCTTTGCGCAGCATAAAACGTACGACCATTCGGTACAATGGTCTGAACAATCAGACTATTACTTACTGGCTCTATAGCTCCTAAGTCGATTCGACAACAAATAGTCGTTATTTTCCTACTTAAAGACATTTCCAAGCCCCCTTTTTTAGGTAAGTTCTAAATTAGTATTGTCTTTCGAATGTCGTTGGAATTTAACCTTTTCATTTTTTTTGGCCTGCAAATGGGACATAGTACCTTTAAGGATGTGCTGCTAGTTTCACTCAATCTAGGGCCGCCCAGCCTCTGAGAGAATAAGGTATTTTAAAATGTCCTTAAATAAATAATCTTCGTTTGAACTACTGGTGCTTCGGCTGACTGGACTTCAACTGTATCCAAGCTTCTTTCGTTTTCATTTTGTTTCTGAACTTGTCGTCACCGACCCATTTTTCTTCATTAAATTTCAAATTACCATTACCCCCCCCCCACCCCCTACCCCCTGTATGATTGATGGTGTTTGTTTGTGAAGTGTAACTGATTAATCTGCACAATTTAATATTCAACTGGGAACTACTCCATACAAGTTTTTTATAAATTTTTTGTAGTTTCCGTTTTTTCTCTTACTATGGATATTTGCCATTTTGGTATATATTATAATATTGTTTTTATGATTGACAAAAATTAATAAACTGAACTGAACTGAACTGAATTACGGGCACATTACAATTTTATTAAACACTATTGACTGACTTTTCAATCCTGTCAGACTTCAGCGTGATTTCATTGTTGTGATGGTCCTGATGTTGTTGTTGTTGTAGTTTTGCAAAACCTGGACGTTTGATTGTTTTGTTTGATTGATTTTATTTCTGCGTTCAAAAATATACAAATTCAAAGTCAAAGTACAAAATTTCGAACAATAACAAATACAATGAATACAATGTTTACAAAAGTAATTAAATGAAAAATCATGTACAATTATATCATTCGATAAACATGTACGAAGCATATAATAACATAAGAAATATGAAATATTTTCAATAAATTAGAGAGGTAATTTGGAACGCAGGAGACCACCATCGTGAGCGGTTAGGCTGGAAATGGATGGCGGCCTCGTAAAAGAATTGGCGACATAACTCTCTTCGAAAAAACTGAGTGACCAAGAGGGTGCGGTGCAAGTGCAGGTGCAGTGAGCAGTTGCATGATAAAGAATAATTAAGTCACGGTTTTGTTATACTAATTTAAAGAGAGGGGAGCATATGATTGTATTATTTGTCGTTTAAGTGTAGCTTTTAAGGAGTAGATGGTTGAACAAGACTTTATGTTGTCGGGTAAATCATTCCAAATGTCCGGGCCAGAATGTCTAACAGATTTGTGTGTTATTGATAATTTGGGGTTTGTAAGATGGAAGTTTCCAGATATGCGAGTAGAGTATGAATGAACGGAATTATTAAACCTAAACATGTTATCAAAGGATGGTGGAAGCAGATTATTAATGTACTTAAACATAATAACTGCTACTTGAGTAGTGTTCAGATCGACAATTGTTAGTGTTTTAAGTTTATAGAATAAAGGATCAGTGTGAGCTAAGAAATGCGAACCTGTACAAATACGTATGGCTTTCTTTTGCAGTTTGAAAATAGAATTAATTTTTGTCGAACCACAATTTGCCCATACACTATTACAATATGTTATATACGGGAGAACTAGCGAATTATATAGTAGGAATAAGGTTGCATGGGGTAGAAGAAACTTTAACTTGGAGATTATTCCAATACTTTTGGAAATGCACATTGTAACTTGGTGTAAATGATCATTCCAAGGGTGCGTTTAATCGACACTTTTTCACCCTAGAATCACGGTTTCTAAAGACGTTTAGTTTAAAACGCAATGCGTTCAAGCGGTTTTTTCGTCGGTCGTAAAAATAAACGTGTTTGAAAACACAAACATGAAACGCTGAAAAAGATGCGTTTTGTATCATGATTCAAAAGAATCACGGTCGCTAAAATTCGATTGAACGGACGGAGTTCTCAATCATGATTGTATGACGAAGCCTCTTCCGGTTTGGGAAAAACCGCGCGCCCGCTTTGCATGCATTTTGCGTTCACTATACCATCGTGGCCTGTTCCGTTATGTTATTCCTTGTTTTTCCTTCTATCATTTTCTCTTTCTGTCTTTCCTTATGTTATTCTTTGTTTCTTCCTTCTATTCTTATGTTATTCTTTGTTTCTTCCTTCTATTCTTATGTTATTCTTTGTTTTTTTTCCTTCTATCACCTTTTCTTATGTTATTCTTTGTTTTTATCATTCTATCATTTGCTCTTTCTGTCTTTCCTTATGTTATTCTTTGTTTCTTCCTTCTATACTTATGTTATTCTTTGTTTTTTCCTTCTATCACCTTTTCTTATGTAATTCTTTGTTTTTATCATTCTATCATTTGCTCTTTCTGTCTTTCCTTATGTCATTCTTTGTTTCTTCCTTCTATACTTATGTTATTCTTTGTTTTTTCCTTCTTTCACCTTTTCTTATGTAATTCTTTGTTTTTATCATTCTATCATTTTCTCTTTCTGTCTTTCCTTATGTTATTCTTTGTTTCTTCCTTCTATTCTTATGTTATTCTTTGTTTCTTCCTTCTATTCTTATGTTATTCTTTTTTTTTTTTTCCTTCTATCACCTTTTCTTATGTTATTCTTTGTTTTTATCATTCTATCATTTGCTCTTTCTGTCTTTCCTTATGTTATTCTTTGTTTCTTCCTTCTATACTTATGTTATTCTTTGTTTTTTCCTTCTATCACCTTTTCTTATGTAATTCTTTGTTTTTATCATTCTATCATTTGCTCTTTCTGTCTTTCCTTATGTCATTCTTTGTTTCTTCCTTCTATACTTATGTTATTCTTTGTTTTTTCCTTCTTTCACCTTTTCTTATGTAATTCTTTGTTTTTATCATTCTATCATTTTCTCTTTCTGTCTTTCCTTATGTTATTCTTTGTTCCTTCCTTCTATTCTTATGTTATTCTTTTTTTTTTTTCCTTCTATCACCTTTTCTTATGTTATTCTTTGTTTTTTCCTTCTATCACCTTTTCTTATGTAATTCTTTGTTTTAAGCATTCTATCAATTTCTCTTTCTGTCTTTCCTTATGTTATTCTTTGTTTTTATCATTCTATCATTTGCTCTTTCTGTCTTTCCTTATGTTATTCTTTGTTTCTTCCTTCTATACTTATGTTATTCTTTGTTTTTTCCTTCTATCACCTTTTCTTATGTAATTCTTTGTTTTTTTTCATTCTATCATTTGCTCTTTCTGTCTTTCCTTATGTTATTCTTTGTTTCTTCCTTCTATACTTATGTCATTCTTTGTTTTTTCCTTTTATCACCTTTTCTTATGTAATTCTTTGTTTTAAGCATTCTATCAATTTCTCTTTCTGTCTTTCCTTATGTTATTTTTTGTTTCTTCCTTCTATTCTTATGTTATTCTTTGTTTTTTTTCCTTCTATCACCTTTTCTTATGTAATTCTTTGTTTTTTTTCATTCTATCATTTGCTCTTTCTGTCTTTCCTTATGTTATTCTTTGTTTCTTCCTTCTATACTTATGTTATTCTTTGTTTTTTCCTTCTATCACCTTTTCTTATGTAATTCTTTGTTTTTTTAATTCTATCATTTGCTCTTTCTGTCTTTCCTTATGTTATTCTTTGTTTCTTCCTTCTATACTTATGTCATTCTTTGTTTTTTCCTTTTATCACCTTTTCTTTGTAATTCTTTGTTTTAAGCATTCTATCAATTTCTCTTTCTGTCTTTCCTTATGTTATTCTTTGTTTCTTCCTTCTATTCTTATGTTATTCTTTGTTTTTTTTCCTTCTATCACCTTTTCTTATGTAATTCTTTGTTTTTTTTCATTCTATCATTTGCTCTTTCTGTCTTTCCTTATGTTATTCTTTGTTTCTTCCTTCTATACTTATGTTATTCTTTGTTTTTTCCTTCTATCACCTTTTCTTATGTAATTCTTTGTTTTTTTTCATTCTATCATTTGCTCTTTCCGTCTTTCCTTATGTTATTCTTTGTTTCTTCCTTCTATACTTATG
The DNA here is from genome assembly GCA_035222895.1 of Strongylocentrotus droebachiensis. NCBI lineage: Eukaryota > Metazoa > Echinodermata > Echinoidea > Camarodonta > Strongylocentrotidae > Strongylocentrotus > Strongylocentrotus droebachiensis. Next base: position 265,295 of record JAVYIG010000714.1, on the reverse strand, counting down.
TCATTCTTTGTTTTTTCCTTTTATCACCTTTTCTTATGTAATTCTTTGTTTTAAGCATTCTATCAATTTCTCTTTCTGTCTTTCCTTATGTTATTCTTTGTTTCTTCCTTCTATTCTTATGTTATTCTTTGTTTTTTTTCCTTCTATCACCTTTTCTTATGTAATTCTTTGTTTTTTTTCATTCTATCATTTGCTCTTTCTGTCTTTCCTTATGTTATTCTTTGTTTCTTCCTTCTATACTTATGTCATTCTTTGTTTTTTCCTTTTATCACCTTTTCTTATGTAATTCTTTGTTTTAAGCATTCTATCAATTTCTCTTTCTGTCTTTCCTTATGTTATTCTTTGTTTCTTCCTTCTATTCTTATGTTATTCTTTGTTTTTTTTCCTTCTATCACCTTTTCTTATGTTATTCTTTGTTTTTATCATTCTATCATTTGCTCTTTCTTTTTTTCCTTATGTTATTCTTTGTTTCTTCCTTCTATACTTATGTTATTCTTTGTTTTTTCCTTCTATCACCTTTTCTTATGTAATTCTTTGTTTTAAGCATTCTATCAATTTCTCTTTCTGTCTTTCCTTATGTTATTCTTTGTTTCTTCCTTCTATCACCTTCTCATTCTTTGTCTTATTATTGCGATCTATGCTCAAAACAGCAGTCGACAGTCGGCCGTAAACAATTCCAGAAAGCGCGCGCCGAAGTTCCTGGGCCATACTGCGCAGTGTGATGCGCAGTGGTTTGGCTCGCATTGAGCTAGAATCAGCGTTGATGAAAAATCGCTTGAACGCAAACCGCAGTGACCTTGCTTTTTGTAACGGCGTTTTGAATTGTGATTCATGTTTGTGATTCTAGCTTCGAAAATTCGATTGAACGCACCCCAAGTCAAGGCTTCATCTATAAGGACACCCAAAAACTTGGAATTAGTTTTCTTCTCTAGTAGCATACCATCGATTTTAATATATATAGGTGTTTCTGTATTATGAGAATGATGTTTAAAATACATGAAATGAGTCTTTTTTGTATTAAGTGAAAGTTTATTGGATTTAAACCAATCGGATACTTTGTTAATTTCATAATTCAAAGTATTGTTTAACATATTAAGATCTTTATGGGAATAAAAGATATTTGTATCATCGGCAAATAAGAAAAAAGAAAGAAGGGGGGATGTATTGATAATATCATTTACATAAAGAAGAAATAACAGTGGACCTAAGATGGAGCCTTGAGGAACACCGCATTGAATTAAAAGAGGATCAGAATCATAACTATTAAATGTAACATATTGTCTTCTGTTTGTTAAATAATCTTTAAACCATAAGAGTGGCTGACCCCGAATTCCATAATGACTGAGTTTGGAGAGTAGAATAGCGTGATTGAGCGTATCAAATGCTTTACTCAAGTCACAGAATATACCTATAACATGCTCTTTGTTAGCTATGGCACTTGTAATTTTGTCATAAATTTGAATTAATGCTAAGTCAGTTGAGTAATTTTTTCTGAAGCCATATTGATTTGAATTGAGTATTTTGTGTTTAGTGATAAATTTGTGTAGCCTATTATGAACGATCTTTTCTAAGACTTTGGATATACTTGGAAGTAGGGAAATTGGACGATAGTTACTTATTTCGTGAGGATCATCTTTTTTGAGAATGGGGTTGACTTTAGCTAGTTTTAATAGATCAGGGAAAACACCTTGCGATAACGAGTGATTAAATATGTGAGTTAAAGGCTTTGCAAGTGGATACATTATTTTTTTTAGGAGAGACATACTTATTTTATCAAAACCGTGCGATATTGAGTTGTTAAGAGATTGGGTAATGTTAATAATTTCGCTAGGATTTGTCGGATTTAAAAAGAGAGACTCTTGGTTTTGATTGGAAAGATAGTCTTTAAAGCGAGCGTGAGTTCTATTAATTTTGCTGGCGAGTTCAGGGCCGATATTCGTAAAAAATGAGTTAAATGAATTTGCATGAAGACTAGGATCATGTATTTTAGTGCCATTTAATGTGATATTATCCGTGGGTGGGGGATTCGTTTTTTTTCCCATTACCTCTTTGATAATTTTCCAAGTTGCAGTTGTGTTTGAACTGGCCTTTTTTATTTTATTAGAAAAATGCAATCTACGGGATGTACGGATAAGTTTTGTTAATTTGTTTCGATAAATTTTATATGTGTTTAGGTTAGTGTCAGTTGGATTGTGTAAATGTGATTTGTAGAGGCGATTGCGTGTTTGTATTGATTTCAATAAACCTTTCGTTATCCAAGGATTCCTGGGTTTATTTCGCTTATTACTCATTTTGCCTAAAGGAATATTCTTTTCATAATAATATTGCAATTTGTTACTAAAATGTTTATATGCAGTATTGACATCATTTACACTATATACCTCAGCCCATCCCTCGAAAATAAATCCTGTTTCAGCAATTCTATATTACGTTTGGATTCTTTGCGATATATAAGCTCATCAAATGATTTACGGCCAGATAGTTTGCATTCACAAGTTAAAAATATGGGTAGGTGATCCGACACTTCAGAACACAATATTCCACCGATGGTTTTGTTGTTATGTACGTTTGAAAAAATATTGTCAATCTGAGTTGATGAATGTGGATTTATTCTGGTGGGTTTATTAATAATCGAAAAAAAGCCGTATGAATGCATCAACTGCATACAATTGGTTGAGTTACTGTTATCAGATGAGGGTGAGAAGTTGATGTTAAAGTCACCAAGGATAAAATTGTGTTTATTTTCATCCCCTATTTTATGAAGATGAAAATCCAGTTCGTCACAGAATAAATCACAATTAGAATCAGGGGGTCTATAAATAAAACCTATGATGAAATTTTTGGCATTTGAGTTATTAATTTCGATAAATAAAGATTCTGCTTGTGTTAGTTTAATATCTGAACGGATTTTGAAGTTTATGTTTTGTGTAATATAAAACGCAACACCGCCACCTCTTCTTCCTTTGCGGTCCGCCCTAATCAACTTATAATTAGGCAAATTGAACATATCTGGAGAGTTCTGATGTAACCATGTCTCACTTATTCCAATGACGGAAAATGCAAAATTATTTAAAGAGTGTAAAAGGTTTTCAACGTATTCGAAAATTTTGTTCAGACTTCTGGAGTTTATATGTAAAAGTGAAATATTGTCTGGTTTGTAAGAAAATGAATTTTTGAATTATTGGGGTGTGTAGTATTTGCTCTCGTTTATATCGTCGACAAGAATATCGGGATTGTGCGCGTGCGAATTCATTTAACGATACGTATTATGTAAAGTACCGAAAATTTGGAGGATGAACAACTGCATGTGTGATGCTGGTGCGTTTGTGTGTGTACGAAGTGCAAGTGTGCGGGTAACTTCAAAATATAATACAAATGAAAATACAATAAGACCCATCTTGGTCACAGTTACAATAATTGCTTAGGAGCAACAGAGCGGAGCCCGACCGCCCGAGTAAAGGGTGTATTTTTGACACGCAAAATAGAGGGGATGGGAAGAAACAAAATGCTTGATAACAATAATGACAAATCGGAGTACGATTATTAAATGGCAAAGAGGGATTTGACATTCCCGCTCATCAAAACTAGTTCAGTCTATAACAATGGATTCTGTGATTGACACAGGAGTTTTGCAAAACAAAGAGATTTGTTGTGCGGAGGAGAAAAATGTATGCATGTTAAAGCAGACTCTGAGATGATGCTTAATAGCAATAACGTCATTTCGGAGTACAATAATATTAAATGGCAAAGAGGGTTTTGACATTCCCGCTCATCAAACAAATATAACAAAATCAGTCAATTACAATATAACAGATAGACTCAAATTTTTAGAATGCTATACAGATAATAATTATTGATAAAGAGTGAGGAGTTCGGTTTTAATAATCCCATTAATCAAGATCAAAGGTTAATAAAAACTTGTCTCCAGCTTCCAGCCCAGTGGAGGGTAAGCTATTACATTCCTAATACGTAATACAGGTTTTATATACAGACGTAATACAGGTTTTATATACAGGTAATGAAAATGTATTTAAATAAATTAGATTCGTTACATTATCATGAAGAAAGTTACTCTATCATATTTGCTTTTGTTCGGGGGGAGAAGGGTGGAATACGAATGCCATTTCTGTAATTGACATCGATTACTCGTTCCTAATATGTTTAAAGACTGCTACACAATTAACTACCGTACGGGGCCTTAGACTGAAAAGCATGGCTTTCACCATATGTCCTTGAATATTTTACTCTTCTTTTTTACCATCTACTTTGTGGAACCATGAACAAATGTTAAAGTGATATATAAAAAATATGAAGACAAACATTACTATAAACGAATAATTATTACTAGTATTGTTAATATTTTTATCATCATCATTATTTTTCCGCAGGTGCTGGATTATCAATGGCCTACATGCCCATAATCATTGCACTGAATGATAGATTCCGGGAAAATTTCGTTTTTGTGAGCGCAATCACGTTATATGGCTTCACCGCCGGATCCATGCTGCTCCCTATTGTAACGGAAAGGTCCTTTGAAGCATATGGCTATGTAGGGGCGTTTATTATCCTTGGCGGTATCGCTCTGAACCTCGTCGTGTGCGGTGCAACGATACGCAAGTCAACACGAAACGGCGCTACGAATGAAGGCGAAATTCATGATGAAGTGAAGGATCATGATGAAGTAAAGGATAAACGAAAATGCAATTCTGAAAAGGAGTTATTACAGAAAAAGGAAGACAGGAGTTATAAACAGGAGGAGGATGAAGAGGAGGGTAATGGAAATTGCATTTCGGAGCAAACAGGTTTGATCCAAACCGAGAGCCGTTGCAAAAGTAAGCATGAAAAATCAACGTATGAACGCTCACCCTCAACCACCTGTAAAGGGTCTTGCGGACTACTGAACGAAGGTATCTTTCTCCTCTCATTGCCTATTGCTTTCTTGGAATTTTACACCATTTATGCATGGATGCTTTTTCTGGTCCCCAACGCTGAACATCTTGGCATCAGTCCTTCCAAAGCAATCTTCCTCTCTACCATCGGCGGTATAGGTGGTCTCATCGGTCGAACCATGTTCATCATCCTCGTCCACAAAGGGTTCAACGCCTTTGTTGTCTACATCGCCATAGGAGTTATATGCACGATATCCTTTCTGTTAGACTTCACCAGTTCTGCATACGAGGTGCGTGCTATCTTGGCCTTTGTCCAAGGGTTCTCCTTTTTCATCGAGGATGCACTTCCGGCGACTCTATTCAAGGAAGCAGTCTTTGACGAAAGAAATGTTAATATGGCCATTGCTCTCAATTCCTTCACGGGAGGACTAGGAGCAACATTCGCAGGAACATGCACAGGTGCGTAAATTGCAGGCTGTTATTTTCAAACATGATTGCAAGAACTTTTGAAAATAAACTCAAGGACAATACACCATAACAAAGGGTAGGACACTTGTCGATAATTATAAAGGAGGCACTTATTAGAGATGAAAAGAAGCGGTAATTACAATGTTAAACGGGGCACCTCTAAGATTTTAACTCATAGCCTGCCATAATGCTGCATGCACGCTATCGTTATAGTGCTTTGTACATGCGAGAGAGAGCCATCGCTTGAGTGTCATGTGCGTGCAATGCAGCATTCGTAATAGCAGTTATTGTTCATGCTCATTGGACTGTGCTGTGTATTTTTGCACTCGCTATTCATAGGTCCATCGCGTTAATCAGATTATCTCCAAAACAACCTGACACGGGGGGACTTGGGGCTTGGCATAATGGGATTAGCCCTGTGGCATGACCCCCATTGTGAAAAGCCCCAAATCCCCCCCCCCCCCCCGTGCCAGGTTGTTTTGGATATAATCTGATTACCGCGATGGACCTATGAATAGCGACCCAATAAACAAAATCACGTCAATATCAAGGTATCGACTTGAGGAGAGTTACGTTTTTCAAACACCGGACATTTACGTAAATGTGTTAATACGTTTATTGCATTAGGTAACTTGAAACACACGTACACTAAATCACGCAATTGTCACTGCAATATCACCATTATAATAACGTGATTATCCCTACCTTGGAGACCATGGTTTGTAAACCTAATACTCCCGTGTTTGTTTGGTTATGAAATTACATCTTCATATACGAAATTATCGCGTCACAGAAACACGTGAAGCGTTAGTAATAGTTTTAGTCAAAATATCTGCATGAAATTCACGTGAATATTACGAGGCTGACTTGAGATGAATCATGTTCTTCATTCACGTGAAATTTACGTCGAAAAGGAAGTATGTTACTGTAACCCGCGTTCAACCCAATAATTACGCAAATGTTACACAATAAATGAACCAAAATAATGACGTTCTCATCCCGTTTCTGAACATCGTGTCTTGGATCCAGGCGCGCCGGAAGCAGTTTGGGATTATAGGGGGTTGGGTGGGGGGGTGCAAACATCCCAGAAGAGAAAACTAGTTGCAACTGGTCCAGTTGATGAACCATTTAATGCCAACTGGTAACTCTGGAAATTGAAATGGGCTAAATGATCCAGTTGATCCAGGCCAGTTATAATTCAACTGGTCTAGCTGAGCCATTAGAACCATTTGGTAAAACTTCCAACCAGTTGAACAGCAACAATACTCCAATACTGGTACGTCTGTATTTCCAATGTAAGGGCATTGGTAATAAGTAGACTTACATAATTAAATTAATCGAAAAAATTTCGTATACTTGTACTTTATTGAAATTACTTTAGTTCACAGTTAATGTTTCCCTTATTCATGTTTAACTATTTATACGAAGTAGCGAAATGTCCTAATAACTGGTAATTTATATTTGTAGTATTTTCGAAATGAATTGCATATAACTAAATCATCAGTAATTAAGAAATATGCTGTCAATTCAGATAAATTGTTTAAAAACATAGATTTGCACGCACCCCATATTCAATATGCAAATGAATTGGTGTCAGCTGGGTCAACTCGAAATATGCCAACGCTCAGTCATCAACTGGTGCAACTGGAAATATGCACACTCCAGTTATCAACTGGTGCAATGAAAATATGCCAACAGTCAGTTATCAACTGGTGAAAATAGAAATATGCCAACAGTCACGGGATTATCACCACGGAACTTAAATGGTAATTGTGAAACCATCAAGACACCCAAGAATAACTCATGTTCACACATGGAAAACACGGAATACCCAGCTTATATTAATAATCCGTTTGAGTCACGCGATCATCACCGCGGAACTGCTGGCAACTTTGACTACGATTTAAATAGGTGTCTTAAGACACCTAATCATGACTAATGTTTCATACCTAAAAGTCACGTATGCCCAGCTTAGATTAATAATCCGTTTGAGTCACGAGATCATCACCGCGGAACTTATGGCAACTTTGACTTCCATTTAAATAGGTGTTTTAAGACACCTTATAATGACTAATTGTTCACACCTAAAAGTCACGTATGCCCTGCTTAGATTAATATTCCGTTTGAGTCACGAGATCATCACCGCGGAACTGCTGGCAACTTTGACTACCATCTAAATAGTTGTTTTAAGACACCTAATAATTACTAATTTTTCACACCTAAATATCACGGATTCACAGCTTAGATTAGTAATCAGTTTTAACTACGTGATCATCACCAAGAAAGTTATGGTAACTTTGAAACCATTTAAATAGGTGTTTTAAGACACCTAATAATGACTAATTTTTCACACCTAAAAGTCACGTATGACCAGCTTAGATCAATAATCCATTTGAGTCACGAGATCATCACCGCGGAACTTATGGCAACTTTGACTACCATTTAAAAAGGTGTTTTAAAACACTTAATAATTACTAATTTTCACACCTACATATCACGTTTTCACAGCTTAGATTAGTAATCAGCTTGAGCCACATGATCATAACCAAGAAATTTATGGTAACTTTGAAACCTTTTAAAGAGGTGTGTAAGACACCTCAGAATTACTAGTTGAATATAACCAGAAATTCACGGACAGAACAATAAGACGATTAGCCGGTGTAAGTAACGTGATTATTACCATCAACCATGGATAACCTGTGAAACCAATCAATAAAGGTGCTTACAAGACCAAATAATTACGTATTTATCGCCACCATCGGTTAACTGACAAAAAACTCGTTGCTTGGTCAAGTGGTTATTTGGTCATAAACACTTGATTTACAGAGGTAAGTGGAATCACGTTACTCCAGTCGCGTGATAAACTGGTGGTTTTTAGGTTAGATGAAAAATTGAACAGGAGTACCTTTTTTGTTTAAATAAAGGCACGTGTCGATAACGTTTAAATCTAGTTCAAAAGGCACTATACTTTAAAATCACTTAAAATACACTCCCAAAAGAGGTTACTTTTTGGTGTTCTGTTTATTGGGCGAGTGCAAAACATACAGCACAGTCCAATGAGCATGAACAATAACTGCTATTACGAATGCGCACTTGCACGCACATGGCACCTAAGCGATGGCTCTCTCTCGCATGTACAAAGCACTATAACGATAGCGTGCATGCAGCCTTATGGCAGGCTGTGTGCACTCACCGGAGATGAAAACAGCACTTAAACCTTTCAATATAAAAGGAACACCTCTCAGATTTAAATTTATGCAATTATAATAGGTGAGGGGCACTTGTCAGAGGTGGTAAAAGGCATTTATTGGACCTAAAAAGGGGCGCTCAACTGAGATTAGACTGGTGCACTTTTTTAAAAGAAAAATAAGCACTTGTCGAAAAACAAGGGGCGCCTATGAGATTTTAATAGCGAAATTTATCACGTGTGAGAAGGGGCTTATGAGAGATGAGAAGGGTCACTCAAAAAAGATAAAAACGGGGCACCTATCAGAAGGGAAAAGGGCACCTATTACAAAAAGGGCACTTGTGAAAGTAAAATAGGCAATTATTATCGGGGAAGGGGCACTTGTTAGAGGTGGTGATAGGCACTTAAAAGACTGTGGAACGGGCACATAATTACGACAAAAAAGGGGAGCTTATCTAAAGTAAAAGGGGAATTTAACCCTAATAAGGCCGGGGGGGCATTATGCCCCCCCCCCCCCCCCCCCCTCCAATATTCTTCTGATTGCTCCGGAACGCATATGGATGGCGCCCCGCCGCACAGTGGGCCAGGGAGGAACCAAAGTTCGCCAAAACCCATGTTTGGGGATTTATTTTTCATAAATACAGAGGAAATGTTTGGATTTCCAGGGATTTTCGCTTAAATTTTATTACCAACATTTTCTCTGATGTCAAAGCTTTAAGTTGATACCAGATTTGGCTGCCCGATTCTGCCCGTTATTATGTTAGAGCCGTTTTCCTTGCAACATTGCCCCGAAAAATGTGTATATTTTGGTCCGCGGTGTCAGAACTAGAGTACCTATATATAGAGAGTAGCGACATAGGGGGACCGGAATTTGATGGTCACGTGACTCCTGGCGCCATTTTGTTTCGAGCTCCGCAGCGCAGCGCTATCATTCTTATAGTCCATGGGCCAGACCAGATATTGGTACCACCAGAGGTGGCAAAACCTTTGTACTTTTTTTTTGTTTGTTGGGCATATATACGTGTAAAAAGTTATGATAGCATTTCCGAATGTACAGCTTAGTCATATAATCAGCAGTTTCCATGGCAACACTAGACTAAAAACCGGTATTAATCAAAGAAACAGTTTAAAGTCATTTAAAAATTATAAAAACACTTTTGAATGAGTAAAAATGTACAGTTTAGAATACCTCACCATAAAGGAAAGCAATGAAATGCAATTTACATCACCATTTGTAACGGTTGCCATAGTAACGACCCCAGAATGGCCTAAAATCAAGGATTTTGGAGTAATTTCAGTAATATATTACACAATATACTCATTCAAGACAAGTTAAAGTCCCCTTTCCAAAATAATGACACAACTATATGACTAATACATCATATAAGCCAAGAATATGCTATATAGTACATTCCCATTGTTACCATGGCAACATGAATTATAGTTAACAAGATGCCATGTACGGTACTATATGCCATATTTTGGCTATATCTTGGGATTGGAGAGGTGTTGGAGGTTCATTTTGGTGTCTATACCCAGGTTTTCAGGCACAGGGAACACAGCCAAAGCATTATTTTGGACATTAACATAGGACATCACTGCTATTTTTCATACATTTGCATAAAATCAGAGCAAAATTACCATAAAAGTATTCTGCCACTGCATATTACAAGCTGTTTCTTAGGGTTTAGAAAGATATAACATTGTCATGACTACATTAGATGCTAGAAAACCTTATTTGATTGTATGCAATGTTGGAACCAGCACAGATTCATCACATTAATGACCATTATTGCAATGACGAACCTTCGTCATTGCCTTGTTTTCGTTCACATTCTGCCCCATTAATATTCTTATCGTCCAAAAATCCCATTCATTTTGCACGTAGTGTTTGTTATTCCTAGTTAGGTGCTTTCCTCATGTCCTTTTCATTTCAAATTTCATAGGCATAGTCTCTAGCATCTCATCAAGGTCACCTACTTTTTCGATTTTCGAAATCACTCATGCATAACCGTCCAGGCGCCATTTTGTCCGTTTCTGGTCCATTTTAAGGCCTTTCTATCTTCCTTCCTATCTCCACTATCCTAGATCCTACAAACTTCTAACAAATTTCTCTAGATAGTCTAAGAGATGTTCTTTAATCTGCTACGTATAACCTTTCCTTCAAAATGCCATCTTCATACTCAAAATTCAAATCTGAAACCGACTCCGTCAACAATCTCTCAAATTCTTGAGAAATGGACCCCTAAATAATCTAAAACTGCCATAACTTTCTCATATAATGTCCGTTTTGTATTAAAATCTCACAGTCTGTTTGTCTCATAATTGCTGATAGCCATGCCCAATTTCACGCTCCAATGGCTCTGCAAAACATAAATAGCGCCCTCTAAAGTTCTAGAAATTGGCTTTCTCTCTGTGGCCGTATCTCCATTATGGCTTGGCAGACCCGTACCTTTTTTTGGATTTAGATACCTGAGGATATGCCCTTTCCAGCCATATACAAAATTATATACCCTATCACTGACCAACTTTGCAAAAATTGCCCTCCAAATTCGCCATTTTCAAGAAAATTCCGAAATAACTTCAACTTGCTCTAAAATGGCGATCTTTATACCTACGTCGTTGAAACTTGGCAGACACATGTATCCATATACGTGACAACTGTCTGCCAAGTTTAGTAAATTTTAATAACGTCAGCGCAAAGTTATCGCCAAAAATGATGAATTTGCTATGCATTACATAATAGCGCCTTTAATGCGTGCAGTACATTGCGTGCAGATGACAATGGTGTCAAACTGACCAATGAAGTGCCCTTTCGAATGATACCAAGTATGGTATATGTTTACACAGAAAATTGTGAGTAAATCGCATTTGAACAAGGGTCACTATACGAATTCCGCCCGATTATAACACTTATCGGCCATGACGTCATTTTTTCAGACTACTTTTCGCCCCCTAAACATCCTTTTTTTTCCTTGAAAATTTGCAATGACATTCCGAGATGCAATACGCAGGGCACCTCTTGGCCGGATTTTTAAAATTGGTCAAGGGGGCCATTTAAGACGCCATTTTGTCCTTTAAATCTATTTTACATCACATGTTTCGATAGGATTATCATACAAAAAAAGAGAGTAGTTTACAATAACGACCATGAAATTTTCTTTCCAATGATACCATATACGGCCCATGAAGAGACATAAAGAGAGAGAGAAAAAACAATTTAACTCCGGTCATAATACAGATCCTGTACGTTTTCCGCCCATGCATTACACGCATTGTCTATGGGGGCAAATCGGGTTCACGCTTTTGACCCCTAGAACGATCTTGATTGCAATGACGAACATGCAACTAATCCCATTTGTTTTTGCACGTAGTGCTTGCGAGCCCTTTCTAGGTTCTTTCCCCTATCCCAATTTCTTTCAAACATCGTAGGCATAGTCACTACCATCCCATCAAGGTCATATTGAGGCCTTTCTTTCGCCCTACCTGTCTCCAATATTACAGAAGCTAAAGACTTCGTACAAATTGCTCTGGATAGTCCGAGAGAAGCTCTTTCGTTCGACACGTAGAAACACGGCGTCATTGCACGCACATCGTTGTGACACGATTGCATTTCTAGTTTTGTTTGTTATTGTATAAAAACTGTGAAGTCCCTAGGATGTATATCTCTTGGCATATGCACACTGTGGTCACCCATTGAGAAGATGTTTCAAGATGCTGGACTGAGGGACCTATATGTGTAGAGTCAAGGGTCACTGATATTGGCTCTGTAGCTGGAGTGATTGAATGCTGCAAGTACAACCGTGCAGTAAAGTTGTTGTACGAGGCATAATTTATGCGACAGGCGTGGAAAGGCTTCCTACCCTGTCTAGAAACTAACCACACTGATGACCAGGTTCACCTGGAAGAAAGCCTTAGAGTCGTGAACAGCCTATGTGAAGATGTTTATCAAGCTGCTGGCTGTGAGATGATTGAGAATCAGTCCTTTGAGCCCATCTTCAAGCTGTTTGATGTCTACCTTGATTACCTGATACAGGAGAATGGGACCCTATCGGCCTTCTGGATGTATGTGGACATCGTCGAGGTTATGCTAGGTCTGGTTCGGGCATCTAGAGAGCTTGTCTGCATGGGTGCTGCACCTCGCTTTCATTCGTGCAATGATTCCCTGGTGCTTCGCCGACGACAAACTGAACTAAGCACGCTTTCTTCTCTACTATAGTTGTTATGTACAAATGTCCCGGCTGGCCAATTGATCACCCAAATGTGCATGAACAATTCATGCAGGGCCAGAGATTTTCTGTACAACTTGGTAGGACCTCTTTGGCAGAATCACGTGCAGTCGACCAGAAAATTGAAGAAACCATCAACAAGGACACACAGACCACTGGGGCGGGGGGGGGGGGACAAAAGGTTCAGCCTAAAACCAGGAGCTGACAGTAGGTACTACCTGACATCTGAGTACAGAAGGTCAGAAGCTCATATTATTTTGAGGGAGTTGAGAGACATGGTCAGCAAAAACAGTTTACAGCACTTCAATCATCCGGACCTGCAACTAAGCCGGATAAGAAAATATGAGACCGATGTTTGTTCATTTGTGGAACTAATAAAGAACAGCTGAGCCATGATGAAACAGAGTTGGTCAACTTGTCTACTGCATCCTGGCCCCACCAGATATTGCCAAAAACCTGCTGAAAGTTCACAAAGTTGGAAAAGAAGCATACCGAGAAGATCGTTTGGAAAAAGAGCAACCCATGGTAAACTTTCATGACAAGATGAAAAAAGAGAGCCTGAAGACCTTCCTCAACATCAATAAAAAGCAGGCTGGTTACAAAGCTAAGGGAATCAGGTAATCGTGAAGGCAGACCGAAACCTTTTTGGGCTACAACCTCCTTATAAAGAGCACTGTTAAAAGAAACTCTAATTATGAAAAGGTAATTTTGCTGGTCCTGCTTATTTGTATTCTATTCTTTTTTAGCCCTGATATAACAAGGTTTCGATATAAAGAGGTACAGCTAACTTTGCATTAGTCAAATCTGTTGGGATCACAAGAAATAGTTTTAATTACATGTATGCACAATTTGACATAGGAAATGTAAATAACACATGTTTTGTATAGTTTGGTCAACAAATTTGATTCTACTTAGGGAAAGTTTGACTTATGTGACTTCGAGTTATGCAAGGTTAACTGTAATTTCCTTGGTCCCAAGGAGTTTGTTATAATGAGGACCCACTGTACTGTACTTGGGCATAAACTGAAGTTCTTAGTTTCCAATTTCAAACTTGGCCAAATAGACTTGTTTCTGTTTGTTCATTTTGTGAAATAACCATTCCAATGATGGAAGATTTCCTTGAGCAAGTAGAGATTGACCCATTTTTTGCGCTGTTGCTTGCAAATTGCAGTAGGCCCATGTGTTTTGTTGCATAATTCATGATTATGTACATTTGCTTGTTTAAGCAAAGTTGAATTGTACATTTCAGATAAATAATGATACCCATCACATTCCAGTTTGTTATGTTTAGTAAAAAATTTAGTAATTGATGATCCTGACAGTCCCATTGTGTAATGTCTGAATTTCCAAATTTTTAAGTTGTTTTGTCATGTCAGGGATGTACATGTAGACATGAGTTTGGAGCTTGCCTGGAGAAAATCAAGTTGATGCAGGGCGAGCATATTTTTATACCGCTTTTTAAAAAAGGGCACAATGTATATCTATACTTGAATGGTATGGGAGAAGTTGTGCAGTATCTGGAATTGAAGAAGATGTGCAATGGTATTCAGATTTTCTATTCTAAGTTTAAATTGAATCATCACTACGTGTAGAACTAAAGTACATGCATGTTTAGGTAAAGTTGTGACACTGGGCAAGGATAATATGACATGATTTTCATGGGGAAATACATATATCATTGTCTACATTGCTCCCCCTTTTTTTCTTACATATCTTAATACCATACGATACCCATTATGTATTGTTGAAAAGGATGTCTTTTCGAGAAGGAACATGTATATGTATTATGACATGAAATAAATTGGAAAAAAAAAAGCAACAAACAAATGAATTGCCCAATTTCAAAGTTACTTTGTGTGAAATTTATACCCGGAGCTCTGTGTGTGTGTGTGTGTGTGTCGAGGGGAGGGGGGGGTGGTATACTTCTGTGTCTGGAATTGTGAGTAAACAGATGTATGAGAGGATATGTTTATAATGTGTGTAAAGGTATTGATGTGCATGGATTTTTTTAAAACTATTTTTTCCTCATTTTTATGAGCGAGTTGGGCATTGTCTATGGAAAGGGAGGGGGGATGGGTTGGATTGTTTTTGCCAGTGATGTCTTTATTTTATGATGTGGGTTATGGTTGCATGCTGATTAACTCCCCCCCCCCCCCCCCCCCACCCCTCTTATGAGCAGCAAAACTTTTGGTTTGGGGGCTGCAAGGTTAGCTTGTATATGGACATACAGCCCCCTCCCACTTTTCCATATACGGGGGGGGGGGGGGGGTTGTTGAGATACAATACAAACAATAGCGCGAGTTGCTTTCTGGCTCGCACAGTTGTGTTTGAAATGTGGCCGACACAACACAGTATATGCACTTCAAAGTTTATACATGCACTGCGCGCGCGCGCGCGCGGTAGACCGGGCGGCGGGCGAGTGAAACAAAATGGCGTCAATGCGCAAGTTGTCGCTACTCTCTATATATAGGTACTCTAGTCAGAACAAGTGTCACGCGCCCCCTCGCGCCGTGATTTATGACCACGAATCCTTCATGATTCAGCCGCGGACCAAAAAAAACCCACATTTTTCGGGGCAATGTGGCAAGGGAAATCGGCTCTAACATAACAACGGGCAAGATCGGGCAGCCAAATGTGGTATCAACTTGAAGCTTAGACATCAGAGAAAATGGTGGTATTAAAATTGAAGCGGTACACCGCGGAGATCTTAACATTTCTTCTGGATTTATAAAAAACATGGATAATTAGTCCATTTTCAGTGAATTACCCTATAATATATCATAAAGATTGTGTTTCTATTAATTTTAACCCATTCATTCAACGAAATGAATTATCAGGAATATGTGAGAGCAATTTCATATCAATAACTTGAACAACAACAATGAAATACATAATAAATTATAAAAACAAGAGATAACACAAGGAATAAGTGAGCTCTTCCGAATTTTTTTGTCGTATTTTATTCCAATTGGTCTAATAAAGATATGTAGTGAAAAAGAATGCTCAAATATGAATAATATATGATTTATGGGCAAAAATGTGATGTTATGACTTTATTTGCATAAATTACCATAAATATGCAAATAAGTGAATTTTTCAAAAAATTGAAATTATCATATTATCTTACACACTTCACTTGACAAGCGTGCAAATTTTCGCGGAGATCGGCCGCTTCACGGCCGAGATCTTAAGGGGGGCCATAATGCCCCCCCCCCCCGGCCGTACTAAGACCTCAAATAGCCCGGCCTTTTTAGGGTTAATTAAAGTAAAAGGGGGTACCGTGATTATGTAGATAGAGGCACTCAAGGGGGAATCTAAAAGGTGTTGATTGGAGAAGGCTATGACCCCCTGCCCCCCTCCCCCCCCCCGCCCTTCCCCGCTCTGACTTTCGTGAGGGTTATGTTTTAGGATTAATCTTCGACCGATATTCTTTATGTGAGTCATAGCTAGTTGAGAAAGATGCGGCAAAGGGAGTTGCTCGTACTCAGTCAGGCAACTCGTAAAGCTTCAGATAGTTCGTACTCTGCCGTAAAGAGTAACCTAGGAGGAACTGTTAAAAAAATCAAAATTTAAACTGCATGTATATATGCACCCCTATTCGCATGTTTGTATAGGTTATGGTCAAAGCTGTATCTTAGTACGCTCTGTCATTTAACAATACAACTTCCTGACAAATCATTTTATTATTGTTATGATCGTTTTCTAGGTTATCTGTTTGATGTCACCCAGTCGTTCACGAAGGTTTTCATCATCCTCGGCTTCATCCACGCTGTCATGGTCGTCAATATCTTCATCGTAGCGATCCTCATCAAGAGACGACGGACAAGAAATAAGCTCTCAGTTTAAAAACAAGGGCGATTTAGGGGAGGGGGCTCAACCTCCCCACCTCCTCCGTTTTGGAAACCCAAGATTTAGGACACAAGTTTAAACATTAATAGGTATTGGTTTCATTCTCTATGTATTTATTCATTTTTATATTGATTATTTTACTACCTAGACAATTGTTTTATTTTATTATTCGTTTTGCTCGGCTTTGCTCGCATGTCTCCAAGCTGTATCAATTTGTCTGCGCTAATATTTTGCAAAATCCTACATCCGCTTCTCCTGTAAACGTCCTTTTTTAATTTCATTTGCTTCTTTTTTTGGATGAACAATCTTTACTCTGTCATCTTCCAAACACAATCTTAATCTCATTGTATTTACTCTTTTGTCCTGGCACTCTTTGTATTGTATATAATTTCGAAAGTGTATTTTCTATTCGTCATTTTTTGTATATAGATGTTGGAAACCGGTACTCCAAATCACAAACTTGAGTATCTGTAATGATATCAGGAATCATGCCTCCACCATTTGTACCTGAATGTTGTTTGTGATAGAGAATACGGAAATGGCGGGAGGGATATTTATTTACTATAACCGTAAGTTTCCGATCAATCTTCAGGGCTTGATTTCGAGGATAGGATTAATCCTGCTTTTTGTATACAAGCATTTTTATGTACAAACATTTTCACAATCAACTATCGTTTTTAAGAGAAGGTTGAGTTCTGGAAAGAGGAGAATAATAATATTTGTGAGCGTTATCATTGTTATTATGCAAATGTGGAAGAACATCAAATAATAAATGTTCCTTGCAAAGCATGGCTCTTCGAATGCCTTACTATTCTTAATATGGCATGTAACGTACAGCATAAACATCAGGACGGATATTTATGTCTCATGCTCGTGTAGTCCCATATACATATTTCTTTGTACAGTGCTTGTAACTTTACCAAGACTTGGCCAAATTTCTTATCATTTTGATGATTCGAGTACCTTGCAGTACACACCAATACTTAAATGCTAGATGATCAACATGTTCTTATTAATTTCACAACGTTTCTTTCACAATGCAGTCACATGACCAGAATTCAACTTATCTTTAACTCAAACGGTCACACACATACGACCAGTCGTTTAATAGATAATCACTTAAAAACAAATATTTTAGCCCAAATGTCAGTAAGACATCATGCACCAAAGTTGTCCGATAACACCTGTATTTCTCGATATAAGGGTTCTTGTATAATTTATGGTTGTTTTCCACTTTATTTTGTTTTCGATATATATAAAGGAAATTAGTTTTGTTCAATTTGAGCGAGAATTAAATTGTCTAGTAATACTGGTTCCGATAAATGTTCCTTTTGTATTACTAATTAAAATGAAGTTTGTTTGGTTCATATTAAATGACAAATTGTTTGAATGGATCTAGTGTTTTTTATTTGGAAAGAAAAGGTTTGATTCACGGAAAAAAAGAAAAGACAGCTTATTCGAACAAACCTTGAGTCGTGGATGAAAACTTTTATCATCGCAGTTGTATATTTGAAATTTTCTAGGAAATCAATTCTCTTTTAGCTGCTCGTAATGTACGTTTATGGTAAGATGTATGTGATGGTGTTACGTTGTTAGATTGTTTTGTTTATTTCATTCGGATTTCGTTGTTTTGAGATGCGTAATAAAGAATTTGTAATCCTTGGAGATGTCAAAACTTTTTTGTAATTTGTTCGAGAAGATTGTTAAGGGATGAGGATAGTATACATTATCTTGAATGATACATTTGCATTAGTACTGAAATTGTTGTACACCTGGCGCCAGTCAGTATGTGCTAAGCATTCAAGCAAGGACCGCTGAAACTGAAACGGGGGCGGCGTCCCCTCAGTCAAGCATTGTGTCTCTATTCCATAAATATGGTTCCTCCAGCTGACATCCTATGCTTGTCTCGTAGTAATGATACTGCTACAACTACCACTACTACTACTACTACTACTACACTGTAAAAAAGAATTTGTTCATTGGTAATTTTTACGTATTTTTTCCATGTAGAATTTACTTGAAAACATTAGTTTTGCCACTTACGCACTAAATTTAAGTCTTGCTAACTCAAACTTTCAATTTAATAGAACATACGTGGAATATTTAAGTAAAATCAAATACATAAGAACTTTAAGTAATTTCAGCTTGTATTAATTTGGTAATTTTAACTCAAAATCAGAAATTATACGTATTACTCAAACAATTTATGTTGATTATTCTTATCTTTTTAAAGTAAGGACCGATGCAGTGCGTAAAAGAAATATTTACATAATTTATGAATATTAATTAAGACCAAATTAAACTCTTTTTTAAATAAAACAATTCTTTTTTTGTGGTTGAATGAAAATTTAAGGACTTTAAAACATTTACTAATTCATTTAACATGGCTAAGCAAAGACAAGACAATTTTTAATTGTTACCCAGTTCAAAACAAATAAAAACTTGATATTTCAGGAAATTGTCAACCAATTTTCCTTTTAAGATGCTACGATCAAGTATATATAAAATTTGGAGCCTTTCAATATGTGTCGAATTGAAGCGTATGTAATAGTTTGTGATGGTGGTAGATATATATATACGGTTAAATCTTAAATTGAAGTAGTGAATGATTAGTGGATGTTACTTGTTAGATTAGATGGGTACCAAATCGTGCAATATGTAATCCTATCATAGCTTTTTTTTAATTATCTAAACTGATTACAATACTTAAATTATTTACGTTAATGTAACTGAGTAAAAATTTATTCAGCAAAATAAGTAAATTCTACTTAAGATGCCGTAGGTAATATTTACTTAATAAAAATAAGGCAATTCTTTTCCTCAATTTTATTGAGTTATTTCGACTATTATTTTTGTACAGTGTACTACTACTACTACTTCTACTACTGGCTAATAAATATCATATCAAACACAATGATAACTAGACTTTAATTCGTCACTTAGACGAATTAGGTGATACGTATGATAATGGTTTACATAACGAATAATGCATTACACGATATATTATTTTATGAAATGCTTCTTCCATTTATATGCTTCTCCCATTATGATCTATTCAGATGTCACGATTAAATTGTGTCTCCTTGATCATCATGGATCTAGGGAAGATAGATTGAAACAATATATGACCTTTGACCCTGTGCAGTAACCAGTTACACATTTGAATCTAATTTACATCATGAAGAACACTTTTTGACGATTTTATCTTATTCAAAGAAATGAAAATGTAATTGATAAATGATTATCATCATTATGATAATGATGATCGTAATGATCATGATCATGATCATGAGCGCGATCATGACATCTTATTGAAAAAATGAGGGCGGATTTAGATACCATATAGTCTCAGCTAGAACATACTCAAAAATCAACAAAATCCAAGCAGAAATAACGGCGATATTGCTCGCAAAAGACAGGAATGTAGACTCCAGATTTGAGAAAAAGTCATCTCCCATAGGGATTACACGCAAAAAGTAATGGATTAAGTGAAAATAGGGTAATAATAAAGTAAAAAGGGTTATTTATGACATTATTTGCAAATCTACGTGTTAAAATAATCAAATGAGATGGTACAGTAAAGGTCAAAAGGAAAACAAGTGGAAAAAAAAAGTGTTGGAGACACCCGGACTCGAACCAGGGATCTCGAGGTTGGAAGTCAAGTGCGTTACCGATATACCAAAACATCTCCCATAGCGATTACACGTAAACGGGAAATGGAATTCAGAAATGCTACTTTGCAAGTAAAATATGAGCATGATCCCGGCATATGATAGAAAAATGAAGTACACATTGGAGATAGCTTATTGTCTCAGCTACAACATACTCGAAGGTCACCGAAAAAAAGTCAAAACAACGGAGATGTTGCTCGCGAAAGACGGAAATGTAGAATGCAGTTTTGAGAAATAGTCATGTCCCATAGACAATACACGCAAAATGTGAAAAATTGACATGCCTCCTTTAATTGCAAAAATACGCCATGATACCTTTGTCAAACAGGAAAATTGTGTACACTATATTTGTAGGAAATTATCTCAGCTACAACATATCAAAATTTTGAAGAAGAACAATCGATATTTTCAGAGATACAATTAATTTTCCAAAAATATGCAAACGTCATAATATGCAAATTTAAATTTTGAGTTCGGAGGCCATTATGATGACATCATGAGTTAATTGAGGATCAAATGAGACATGAAATCATATCTCCAACTCATGATCTATCAACATATGAAAACATATTGGGAGTTAATATCTATTCTGAAGAGTTACAATGAATTTTGTATAGGTATGTTTTTGCCCATATATTGTGGATAAAGATAACGCAGATCCGCGCGCGCTGTCAACTTTGACGGACGCTCATTGCGTTATTAAAAGGTGAACAAATTATCAAAATGCTTGGAAAAATGTGCCAAATACGCTGAAATAGAAAATTTGGCAATTCTATGTTACAAAATGCTAGTGCGCACAAAAAACGCGCGCGCATGCGCGTGTGCATGTTTTTTTGTCAAATGCTCCATATGGCCTAAAACGTATGCAAAAAAAATTTGAGATGATTTAGAGCATTTTTAATTTTTGCGCGCGCGTAAACGCGCGGACGAACGCGCCCGCGCACATTTGCGCACGTTTATTGACCTGAAATTGACCGGACGAATATTGGTCTTATTCATGATAAATATGAATGAAAAATTACTTTCCGTTATGAAGATATGATCATAAGTTGATTTTCACAAAATGGCGCCTAGATGACGTCATAATGACTTTGAGTCTTTGAAAAGTCACGCAGTTCTAAGTTAGACTAAGATCTATCATCATGGCAAGTTTCATGATAATGGCTTTATTCAGTCTTGAGATATCCTGCGAACAAATTCGAGGAAGAATAATAATAAATAAATAAATAATAATAACAATCTTGACGAAATCAAAAGGTGATACGTCTACGTACGTATCACCTAATGATAACACAAATTACCATGATAAGATCATATTAGGAGTACAAAGCTTTTGTTATTAAAAAACATAATGGTGGTTATTGCGTTTTCTGTCATAAGTTTTATTTATGTTTTGTTATTGTAGCTGAGTAATCACGTCGTGAGATGGCGCTGTTTGCAATACCTACACAGCGCTTCTGCTTAGAAGAGTTTGGCGAACTCCAGTGCAGTTGGGTTCAATATAGATACTATGGCTTTTCTTGGGCAAAATATATGCGTATGAAGTTTGCCAGGCTGGGCGGTCACGAATAAGTTAGCGACTTTTATATTGAGCGAACGAGAACGGCGTGAACGTCCGCTGATCATGCGTGTCCATGGCAAACCGTTTTAACATTTATTCCTATTTTTTTGATATCTGGAAATCGAATAAATAACAAAATAAAATATGGTTCTTAACATCCTTTAAATGACTTAACATAGAGTTCCATTTATGAAGACTTTGATATATAATTGATTTATTTTGCAGAAATGAGTTAGTGAATGTTGATATATTCATGTTTATTCTATAATCAGGATAATAAGGATCAGAATGATACCACTACTACTAGGCCTACTGCTACATATACTATACTAAACTACTGCCATTGTAGATTATGTTGATAATACTTATGATAATAATATTACTAATAATAATCATCATTATAAACATCACGTTCATATTCATCATTCGAAAACAATTATAATGATAACAATAACGATAATAGCAATAATATTAACGATAATAATCATGATAATGATAATAATGAAAATAATATTTTATAAAAGTAATGATAATATTAACAATAACACTTATAGTATGCTTTGAAAAGGGGAAACAAAGGCAATTAATATGTAGCACCTCCATCGCTGTAGGAATGATTATTTCAGAATGTACAAAGTGGGGCCTGGTCTTCATGTTTTAAAGATCTGTGGATATTCGGGGTCATTAGGGACATGTGCTAACCATGAACTGGTCTATCATCATCTGTTTGAATGATTTTGTCATTGAAAACAAGATCAAACACATCATCATAATCTACAGAGTGAAACCACAAATTTCTTAACAACAATTGAAATTCCTTTCAGGAAGCCCGACAATAAAAGCTGTTTTTGATTCAATGAGAATCGTAGATACAATGAACAATTACGAATAATAATAATAATAATACAACGTCGTTAAGCGTGAGACCGTTCGGTTCTATCTCTAACCGAGGGGAATCAACTGTTAAACGAATTGATCATGAGTCTTTGAAAAATTAATTAATACTGCTTGTCATAGTAATATTGAAGAGCAGCAAAGGCGAACGATTGTCGCTACAATTCAGAAATCTTTGCAAGGATTGTTTTTCTCTCAAAATTACCATGAGATATCAAGCTACATGAAACTATGATCGACTAAAAGATTGGAAACAGTCAGAAAACATTAGAACTAGAATGAATATAACATAATGCAAATGAATAAGACTAGAATGAACAAGACACAAGTACCAAATACCCAAGCAAAATTCAAACCAAATGCATATAATGGTAAGCTTAAAGACAATGACTCATGTTCATTCTATAGACGTGTTGCAAAAGATATTCAGGATAATAAGGATCAGAATGATACCACTACTACTAGGCCTACTGCTACATGTACTATACTTAACTACTGCTATTGTTGATTATGCTGACAATACAGATGATAATAATACTACTAATATCATAATAATACTACTACTATTTATCATCATCATTAATATCGTGTTCATATTTATCATAATATAACAATAATGATATTAACGATAATAATCATGATAATGATAATAATGAAAATAATATTTTATGAAAGTAATGATAATATTAACAATAATAATTATAATAATTACAAGACTAACATTTGTAACACCACCAACAATAATAACATTTATAATAATAGGTATTATCATTATCATTATGATGCTGCTAATGCTACTCCTACTACATGTATAGAAAGAAGGAGGGGAAGAGGAAGAATCAACTCCGTTAAACAGGTGGAAGTATGCTTTGAAAAGGGGAAACACAGGCAATTAATATGTAGCACCTCCATCGCTGTAGGAGTGATTATATCAAAATGTACAAAGTGGGGCATCTTCATGTTTTGAAGCTCTGTAGATTTTCGGGGTCATTTGAGACATGTGCTAACCGTGAACTGGTCTGTCATCATCTGTTTGATTTTGTTATTGAATAAGATAAAATACGTCATCATAATCTACAGAGTAAAACCAAAAATGTCTTAACAACAATTGAAATTCCTTCAGGAAGCCTAACAATAAACGCTGTTTTTGATTGACAGATCATCGTATAGACAATGAACAAATACGAATAATAATACAACGTCGTTAAGCGTGAGATCGTTCACTTCCAAGCCTTTTATTAAGTCAAAGCAGACCGGGAGCCAAATATCTGAAAAAGCGGCTCCCGGTCCTTATTTTTTTTAGTGAACCGGGAGCCGTTTTCCAGGACCAGGAGCCGTTTCCAAAATTGATGAAAATATGTACCGTATTCTTTTAAATTATTTGTTAAACGTTACCTTTTATTTATACATACAGTAGTTTAATTTCTAGTTTAAATTTTGAGCACTCTAATATTAAATCACTCATACCTTAGATAAATCTGTCATTTGTAGTTGTTGTAGTTCATGTTTAATACTTTTTTCATGCCGTTAAATGTCAAAAATTTAAAAATGTTGGGAAGGGGGGAATTAAATTATTTCTATAAAAAAATATTTAAGAAAAACCAGATCTATAATGACAATGCAGAGCTTCCAACCTGTCGCTTTCAAAAAAACATATTATTCAGCTTGAAAAAACATATTTTAGGTGAAAAAAAAAGATTATGCCTGTTTTACGTTTTTGTTATTTTCCCTATAAAATGCTATTGCATTCATGTTTCTTTGAATAAAAACGCATTCAATCATTGAGAATGGCCGACCTGTCACTTTAAAAAAATAAAAAAAATAAAAAATAATAATAATAATAATAATAATAATAATAATTAGAAAATTAAAAAAAAAAGATTTGTTAAATATATTTACCTATTTTATCAGAACATCACAGAATTTTAGTCAATGAATACGAGGGCCGCTGAATCAAGGCAAGTCTGGAGTTGCAATCAACTTTGTACATGAAGTCAATGCATCAGCAGATCCGGTGTTTTGATTTTCATTTGCCTCTTTAAAGATACCATTACATTCGAAGGGCATGCGATAGGCAAAAAAACTGGTAACAAAATCGCTGATTTCTTGATTTTTAGCGCTATTTTGATGAAACTGTTTCTTAAAACTGGGCTTAACCCCCGTGAGTTTTGGAAATATGGCTCCGATTCCGCATTTTTGACAGCAAAATTTGGCTTTTGGGATGGATTTTTGGAAGTTACATCGAGACTTTCTTGTACTGACACTGTGTGTGTACTGCAGTACAGCACTGATGTCATTTGTGTGTGTATGCATGGCCTGGGCTGGGGAAATGCGCTCGTCTTTGAGTGGTGTACATCCCCTGTATTGTGTGCTCCGTTCTCCGCTAGGAGTAGGAAATAGCGGCCGCTCGTATTCGTGCTGCAATTGTTTCTGGGCGATTTTAATTAGGATTCTCATTATAATGATTTGTTAGGGTTCATTCAGTCCACGTTTAACTTGTATCAAGTAAGTTTTTGTCACATTTGTGAACATTTAGTGCTAGACATGTGGAAGTTTATGAAACAGAAAATGTTAATTCTCCCAGACCGGGCGCCAGAAATAAAAAATGACCGGCGCCCGGTACTCATTTTCCCCGTCTTACCGGGCGCCAAAAGTCAGGGACCGTAGGGTAAAAATCGCCCGGCGCCCGGTTAATAAAAGGCTTGTTCACTTCTATCTCTAACCGAGAGGAATCAACTGTTAAATGAATTTATCATGAGTCCTTGAAAGATTAATTAATTAAAACTGCTTGTCATAGTATTATTAAAGAGCAGCAAATGCGAACGATTGTCGCTACGATTCAGAAATAGTTGTTTGGATCGCTATTTCCTCAACATTTCCGTGAGATATCAAGCTACATAGAAATATGACCGACAACATTTTTTATGAATTTTCAACGTATCCGCTCCCTATAGCTGCAAACATATTATGTACGGTTTTCGTTAGGTTGTTCCATGGTTGAACGTAACATTGGGTGTAAAGATGATGTTATAAGGCGTCCATTGCGTAATGGGGCCTTGTCACATGTTACACGTACTGTCTATTTCGGACGCTCGGCGGCTTAAATCAAATACTTTTTCAGGATTGGATTGGATGAACCATATTTCTATTTTGAAGATGGAATGACCATGGCAAGATCTAGTGTGTGGTCTTGGGGCTATGTTATTGCTGTTACCAAATTCGTGGTATTTTTTATTGAAACTGGCATCGCAAAATTTTTTGGTGTTTTTATTCCGACAATGGTCGAGCGACTGGATTCAGATTATGCTACTGTAGGATTGATATGTAGCTTGCCTGCAACGCTTATGTACCTCTTATGTAAGTAAACTTTTTTTTTATAAATTAACTGTTGAGAGTAGTTGTAGTATGAATTACTACTAGTAGTAGTTATGATGCTACTCATATTTACACAACTACCAATGATGATGATTATCATCATGATTTAACAGATTATGCTAATAATAACAATAATAATGACAATGATATTAATAATATGAAGATCAAAAGCATCATCATCATCATCATCATCATTGGGCAACATTAACAGCAAATCCATAGTAGATGTTGTTGTTGCATAGTAGAAGTAGGAGAAGTATTAGTTGTTGATGTTGCTGTTGATGATCTTGCTGTAGGCCTACATTACCAGGTAGGCTATAATAATGACTTGAAATGGTAATGGCAAATAATTAAAAACTTGACGAATTATATTTTATTATAATTATATATCTATCAGGTATCCACCAACTTTCCTTTTTTTTCTCCAATGAAAGTTTTTGTATTCAATAATCTTTCAACAAGAACAAAACACTAGATTTAAACAAAGTACGTGTTGTGACAAATCAACGCACACAAAGCAAGTACAATTTCACGTATAAAGTGGTTTCTTACATTGAATGTTTTAGGTCATTAAACTATAAATTGCACAACCAAATCAAATTTCCCCGAGATGTTTCAAATAATATCCAAAAGAGCATTTCAATTTACCTTGTATTTTCTACAGCAATCAATCTTTTCACTTATGCAATTTTCAATCCTTTAATAATTAAAGAAGATGTAACATTTTTAATACACCTTTACTTGGGAGGAGGGTTGCAAATGTAATTTGATATATTGTCAAAGGACGTTATTATATCTTATAATATATTAAGTACATCGTCATCATCATCATCATCATTAATCGTTTTACTGGGTGGATTGCCCGAGCGGGTCAAGCCCGCTTTCCATAAGAACCGCGATTCATCAGGACCATTATTTTTAAGGACCGCTATCCATTACGCGTGACAAAATGAATAGTGATCCTTTAAGAATAGCGGCCCTTATAGATAGCGAGCAAACCCCACCTGAGCTACACCGCCCCCGTTTCTCATCTACCTCTCTATTTCTCTCCTCCTCCTCCTTATTCTCCTTTTCCTGGCCTTCCTCTTCCCTGCCCTCCTTCTCCACCACCGTAAATTTTAAATTTCCAATAATTTACTTGGGTACTCTCTTAAAAAAAAGAGTGAATTTTCACTCCGCTGTTTTCACTTTCTTGGGAGTGACGTCCGTGATCACTTGTTTAGGAGTGAAAATCGATTGATTTTAGAGGCTCTCTAAGAAGAAAAGAGTGAATGTTCACTATATTTACAAGTGCTTACCTTATTTGTTTTCATATTTGTATTTCGTAATTTAATATTTGTTCTCATTATTTGTCAATATATCAGGTCCAGTTGTAATACTCGTTCTGACGAAGATCAACCATCGGTTTGTCGCTATGTTAGGCGGAGTGTTGTGTGGATCATGTATTATTGCCAGCGCTTTCTTCAAAAACATAGTTACTGTAGGAGTTTGTCTCGCGATATCAGGTAATCTAATATATTGCAGTTTAGCTATATAATCGAATATTAAGATGCAGCTCATTTTGTGACGTACCAGGTAGGTAAAAAGACAAAGTATGGCTTTCTACCTACCAGGTATGACATACATACACAGCGTTTGCCAAACAAAAGCAGTATTATGTATATGGAGCACTTTATAGGCTAACCTATTGAAATGAGCGAACATGACAATGGCGTACTCCGCATTTGATTTATATTCTCCTTACGTTGATTTTCCATGTAATCCGCTCCCTGTATTAGGTACAGTTTACATTATATGGCCTGTTTGTCAAACCTATATGACCAACTCCCCCACTTTAATGTAAACAAATTAGGTGAAGCTGATGTTATAAGGCGTCAATGGCGTAATGGGACATTGTCGCCTGTTACACATTCTGTATATTCAGGGGGCTAGGCCTAAATCAAAACCCTTTTTGGAATTGGATTGGATTAATCATAAGATTGACTTAGCAAGTTCTAGTGTGTGGTCTTGGGCTTTGTTATTGTTATTATAAATTGGTGGTACTTTTGATTGACACTGGCATCACAAAAATGGCGGTGTTCTCATTCATACAAGGGTTGAGCGTCTGGAGTCTGATTAGTGAGTAGTCGCGAGGGGTTCCGTTCACCATGATCGTCGCGCGCTTCAACATTGTGCGTTTCCCTAATTATTCCTTTTTGTAGGGTTACACTGATTTTGGGCAACACATTGACCTAAAGGGGGCGCTATAGCAATAGAGGATTTGGGTTGAGTTGATCAATTGTACGGTTATTAGTTAGACTTTGTATACATCTAAAAGTTGAATAGCATTAATTATGTTCCCGATATTATGTCGGGAATGGGTAAACAACTCCTGGTCCTGAATTCCTGCATTACACAACAGGTGTTCATTTCCGATAAATACGTTAGACAATAGACAGTTTTTCCGGGGACCTCACATTCTCGAGAAGCTATAGACTCCTCCCATTTTCGTCGATGCCTAGTCCAAGTCACTCTATCTATTATGCTTTGTCATTAGTTATATTTAATTAAATGTATAACTCCTCTCTTAATTGGTGGATGGAACTGATCTAGAGGTCGGATGACCTAAAGGTCTTGTTATATATCCTATCTTGTAATTGGTTGTCTTCGTAAGGGTCCTCCTGATTGGCTAATAATCTCATATGATATTTAAAGATAAAGGTGAGTTCTGGGTTTTTTTTTTTATCTCAGAGAACCAAGCGAAACTTACACTGAATGTTCAAGATTGCAAATAAATGTAATTTGCCAAACAATTTTGGTAGAAAATGTATACTGGCTGAGTAATGAGCATAGAAAGATAAGGAAATCAAGATTGGTAGCCCCGACACCATTTGTGTAGTGCCATATACATCTTTCTGTGTACAGTGCTCGTTACTTTACCAAGACTGGGCCAAATTTATTATGAATTTGATGACTCCAGGACTTTGCAGTACACACCAATACTTACATACTACATTATCAACTTTTTCTGATCCATTCCCACCTTTCTTTTCACAATGCAATCGGATGACCAGAACTCACCTTTATCTTTAAGCCTCGTCGGGTGCCGGAGTATTTAAATGCCATGTGCGGAATTCTGTAGCTGAGTTATGATACTATATTAAGGATGTGCTGTAAGTTTCACTCAATCTAAAGGGTGGCCCAGCCTCTGAGAGAAAAAGCTATTTTAAAATGTCCTTAAATAAATAATCTTCGTTTAAACTAGTGGAGCTTCGGCTGACTGGACTTCAACTGTACCGTGTGAGTCAAAAAAAAGTTTACACCTAGATAAATTGCTAATTATTTTTTAAATCATCTATGAACAGTAAATTATTATAAGTCTTATGAAAGAGTGTTTTATCCCAAATCATTTGGTATAATTTGTGTGTGATATGTGTTCACGCTTGGATGCGCAGGAGGCATTGTTTGCAAGAGTGCAAAAATCGACTTTCGCCAAAGTGATGCCTACTGCATGTATTATGTTGGGATTAGCGGAGTGAGAGAATGAATTGAATGTATCGAATGAAATGCATTGCATATGCTTTTTGTAGAAGCAGAGTCACACACACACGCACACACGTGATCGTTGATATTTGATATTTAATTATGTGTGGCATGATTAATTTTGTAAGGGATGTTATTTGGATCTGCAAAAACCGATTTAATAACCAAATCCCAATTGTTTTATTTACACATCACATAAGCAACTTTGGCGCAAGTCGATTTTTGCACAATCGCAAACAATGCCCCCTATTCATCCAAGCTTAAACACATACCTCACAAAAACGATACCAAATGATTTGGGATAAAACATTTTTTCATAAGATTTATAATAATTTACTGTTCATAGATGATTATTAAAATAATTAGCAATTTTCTAGGTGTAAACTTTTTTTTTGTACTCACACTGTATATCCGAGCTTCTTTCGTTTTCATTTTGTTTCTGAACTTGTCGTCACCGACCCATTACGGGCCCATTACATTTGTATTAAACACTATTGACTGACTTTTCATTCCCGTCAGAATTCAGCGTGACTTCTTTGTTGTTGTTGTAATTTTGCAAAGCCTGCACGTAATACATGTTTATACAGGTAATGAAAATGTATTTAAATAAATTAAGTTCGTTACATTATCACGAAAAAAGTTACGCTATCATAGTTTATTTTGTTCGGGGGGGGGAGTGGTGGAATACGATTGCTATTTCTGTGATTGACATCAATAGCTCGATCCTACTATGTTTAAAGACTGCTACACAATTCAATACCCTACGGGGCCTTAGGCTGACAAGCATGGCTTCCACCATATGTCCTTGAATATTTCACTCTTATTTTTTTACCATCTACTTTGTGGAATCATGAACAAATGTTAAAATGATGTATGAAAATTATGAAGACAAACATTACTAAAACTAATAATTATTAGAAGTATTGTTAATATCATTATCATCGTCACTATTTTTACGCAGGTGCTGGCTTGTCAATGACCTAACTGCCCACCGTTTTTGCACTGAATGATATATTCCGGGAAAAATTCGTTTTTGTGAACACATTCACGTTATATGGCTACACCGCCGGATCCATGCTGCTCCCTATTGTAACGGAAAGCTCCTTTGAGGCATATGGCTATGTAGGGGCGTTTATTATCCTTGGTGGTATCGCTCTGAACCTCGTCGTGGGCGGTGCAACGATACGCAAGTCATCAAGAAACGGCGCTACGAATGAAGGCGAAATTCATGATGAAGTGAAGGATAAAGGAAAGTGCCATTGTGAAAAGGAATTATTAGAGAGAAAGGAAGACAGGATTTATATTCAGGAGGAGGGGGAAGAGAAGGAGGAGGTGGAGGAGAAAGGAGATGAATAGGAGGAGGACGATAGTGGAGAGTGCATTTCGGAGCAAACAGGTTTGATTCAAAACGAGAGCCGTTGCAAAAGTAAGCATGAAACATCAACGAATGCACGCTCACCCTTGACCACACCCTTCTTTCAGACCTGTAAAGGATCTGGCGGAATACTGAACGAAGGTATCTTTCTTTTCTCATTGCCTATTAATTTTTTGGAATATTACACCATGTATGCATGGATGCTTTTTCTGGTCCCCCACGCTGAACATATTGGCATCCCTCCTTCCAAAGCAATCTTCCTCTCTACAATCGGCGGTATAGGGGGCATCATCAGTCGAACCATGTTCATCATCCTCGTATACAAAGGGATCAACGTCTTTGTTGTCTACATTGCCATAGGTGTCATATGCACAATATCCTTTCTGTTAGACTTCACCAGTTCTGCATACGAGGTGCGTGCTACATTGGCCTTTGTCCAAGGGTTCTCCTTTTTCATCGAGGATGCAATTTCGGCGACTTTATTCAAGGAAGCAGTCTTTGACGATAGAAATGTTAATATGGCCATTGCTCTCAATTCCTTCATGGGAGGACTAGGGGCAACATGCGCAGGAACATTTACAGGTGCGTAAATTTCAGTCCACTTGTTATTTTCAAACATGATCGCAAGAACCTTTGCAAAAGGAACTCAAGGACAATACACCATTAGAAAGGAGAAGGGCAAGTGTCAATATAGAAGGGGCACTTATTAGATATGAAAAAAAGGAGCTCATTACAACGTTGAATGTGTCACCTCTCAAAATATAATGAGGGCACTCACCGTAGATGGAGAGAGGCACTTGAAAATGTCACTTATAAATCATCTGTACGACCATGCATTATGGCTCAAGGCAGGATCAAAACCGTGTCGATGTGCTATATTAGTGCCCTTTTGTGGGGCAATAATCCTCATTACTGTCATTCACGACTTAAGGGCGTAAGTCCCCTAGTTGATAAGCATAGTAGCATGCACATGCTTTAGCAGTCACGCAAAACAAACACTGGCAAATTATTATTCAATAAATCATTGTCAAAATAATTCCATGAATTGAGGTTAAACAAAAATATTCCAACAATATGAGCGACAGTGTACAGGTATATATGCACCCCTATACGCATGCTTTCATAGGTTATTATCTAACTGTAACTTAGTACGCTTTGTCTACAACTCCCTGACTGATCATTCTAATAATGTTATGATCGTTTTCTAGGTTATCTGTTTGATGTCACCCAGTCGTTTACGAAGGTGTTCATCATCGTCGGCTTCATCCACGCCGTCATGACCGTCCATCTCTTCATCGTAGCGATCCTCATCAAGAGACGACGGATAAGAAATAAGCTTTCAGTTTAAAAACAAGTGCGATTTAGGGGAGGGGGTTCAACCTCCCCACCTTCCCCGTTTTGGAAACCCACGATTTAGGACACAAGTTTAAACATTAATTTGTTTCCTTCTAGGTATTGGTTTTTATTCTTTTTTTATTTATTCATTTTTATATTGATTATTCTAGTACCTAGACAATTGTATTTTTTTATTATTCTTTTTGGTTGGCTTTGCTTGCATGTCTTCAAGTTGTATCAATTCGTCTGCGCCGATCTTTTGCAAAATCCTACATCCGCCTCTGCTTTAAACGTCTTTTTAAAATGTAATTTGCTTTTTTTGTTGGATGAACAATCTTTACTCTGTCATCTTCCAAACAAATCTTAATTTCATTTGATTTACTCTTTTGTCCTGGCACTCTTTGTATTGTATATAATTTCGAAAGTGCATTTTCTATTCGTCATTTAGTGTAGATGTTGGAAACCGGTACCCCTAATCACAATCTTGAGTATCTGTAATGATATCAGGAATCATGCCTCCACCATTTGTACCTGAATGTTGTTTTTTCCTTCTCATTTGTGATAGAGAATACGGAAATGATGGGAGGGGTATTTACACTTTGGGATTAACCCCCCCCCCCCTTAAGTTTGTTTATGTGTGTATTATGTGTGTATGTTTTAGCACCCCCCCCCCCCCCCCTTGTGGATTTTTTTTTTTGTTCAAAAGAGTAAACAAAATTATGCCAATGGCTGACCTAAACAAAAGTGACCTTACCTTTCCCTACGTAGCAAAATGTCAAATTTTCAAATTTCGAGACCAAAAAAAAATAATAATAACCACCACCATCAATAGGCATTGTATAATTTATGGTTATTTTCCACTTTATTTTTTTTCTCGATATATATCATGGAATTTAGTTTTGTTCAATTTGAGCGAGAATCAAAGTGTCTAGTAATACTGTTTCCGGTAAATGTTCTTTTGTATTACTGATTAAAATGAAGTTTGTCTGGTTCTTATTAAGTGACAAATTGTTTGATTGGATCTAGTTATACTGTATTCAGAACGATTTTGTGTTTTTTATTCGGAAAGAAAAGGTTTGATTCACGGGAAAAAAAAAGGAAAAAGACAGATTTTTCGAACAAACCTTGAGTCGTTGATGAAAACATTTATCATCACAGTTGTATATTTGAAATTTTCTGGGAAATCTTTCTTTTAGCTGCTCGTAAGAGGGATGTAACGGTGTTACGGTAAATAGAGTATTTTTGTTTTTATTCGGATTCCGTTTGTTTGAGATTCAATACAATAAAGAATTTGTAATCCTTGGAGATGTCAAGACTTTGTTTGTAATTTGTTCGAGTAGATTGTTAAGGGATGAGGCTAGTATACATTATATTGAATGATACATTAGCACTAGTACTGACATTGTTGTACCCCTGGCACCAGTCAGTATGTGCTAAACATTCTCTGAAACTATCGACATTGTTTTCTGAAAATTGGCGGGTCTTTGTTCAGGCAGAGCGTTCTATAGGAGGGGTAGAAGTTAACATACATATCACATATTATTATCCCTGAGTTAACCTTTTGTTCAAGGAAGTTGGTGAAAATATTGTCAATAAGGGTTGATGAATGAATTTTTTTTTTTTTTTTGGGGGGGGGGTACAAATGTTTTTGAGAGCAATAGAGCATGAAATTATTGACATATATTACACGTATTACATTTTCAAATATTTAGGTTGTAGTCTCCCATAATGAAACCAGTTTTATTTACAAGAGAAGGTGCAGATAATATACTTTCCAGTAAATCTAGAAATTTATTAGGATCGGCTCGGGGTGGTTAGTAAATGTCTCCGATAACAATGTTTCTTTTACACATAATACATTTATCATTGTGTCATTGTTTTAACATCGAGACGAAATTCATACTACAGAAAGTATCTTTTTTTTATTATTATTTTACTACAGAAAGTATCTTCCTTTTACCCTCGTTTACTTCACTTCTCACAAATTGATAAATCGGGATGATTTCTGTCAATGACATGACCACATATAACATTTCAGATGTTAAATTTAGTTCATATTAATGACTAAATAACTTTTATGCCAGAATTAAAGTAGCTTTTTGTTTCTCTCAAGAGCCACAAGGCCCTCTTGGCGACGGCGTAAGCTTGCGCCCCATCGTCGGGGTTCCATGGGGCGAAACCTCTAGACGGTCTCAAGCTGTAACAGTTCAGAACCCTCAGGAAGCCTTTCTGAGCGGTAACACCTCTTATACATGCCATTGAAATTTGCACTGCCCCCATTGCATTATTTCGTGAGAAATCAATACTCTCCAACACACGCACTCTCCCTCCTGAAAATAATCTCATATAACAAAGGGTTGTCTTGGATGGGGTTGCTTTAGAACCCCTGTTGAGGTCCAGGGGGGGGGGGAGAAGTTCCATGACGCTCTCGAGTTATAGCAACTCAGAGCCGTGAGCAGAAGTAAGTCTCATCTATGCTCTGAAAAATTCTCTCCTTCTGTCACGCTCTCGCGTACACACTTTTGTTTTTGTTTTTGGTCAATAGTTGTTGTAAATTGATTCCAAAACAATACAAATCATTTTTTTAGAAATACAGTTGTTTTTCATATTGACATGATTCAATACATTTTCAACACATAGATTGTACGATCGATGAACAAAATAAATGAAATCAGTTGTAACATAAAACAATAACCACATCCAACCAATAACAATATTACCCCCACCATGCGACACACGACACACACAAACACAATTTGGTATTTCAATTTGGGGGGCCCCTTTTTATAAGCTCTGCTTTCTCCGGGGTCACCAAACCATTAATGTGTTTTTCTCAAGTATTAATGTAACTTATTTTGATTAAAAAGGATATTGAAGTTTAATGACGATTTATATGAAAACTACTGATTTCATAATCAAGCATTTTATGTCTGTTGTAAAGGACAGAATGTCCTCTTGTTAATGACACCGCGATCATACTACTACTGTCACAGTTGACTGAATAACAAAGCATTGCTGTCCACCATGTGAAAGGTGCACTGTGACAAGTTAGCATTCACAGATAAAGTCTAAAGATTAGTCCTTGTGTCAGCCCAGACATATTGAAATGCTGAACAATGAGTGGATTATGTGACTAAGAAGGAAATTCACTGAAGCATGGAATGGCAGAATCCTAAAATTGGTGGTCTGGGGTTCAATCACAACTGGTCAGTGATTCAATCAGAGCAGACTCTTATCTCCTGTAGGCTTACCAAAATGGTTCAACTAACAGATGAGCAAAGAACTTTTGTGGTTAAAACATACTATGAGACCAAAAGTTACATTGCAGTTCAACAGGCTTTCCGGGTACGGTTTCCAAATCGCGAACCACCGACAGGGGCAAATATTCGCAAAAATGTCCAAAAGTACGAACTGAAAGGCACAAGTCGGAACTTGAACAAAGAAGCATCTGGGCGGCCTCGAACAGGCAGATCACAGCAGAACATTCAGTTGGTTCGAGATGCTATTGAGGAGGACCCAACCGTCAGTGCCAGACGCAATGGGACTGGACTGCCATCTGCCACTTACAACCGAATAACAAGGCTTGACTTGAACCTACACCATCCATGTTCGTCATCAGCTACAGCCAAACGACTACCCTAGAAGACTGGCTCTCAGTCGCTGGTTTCTTGACAAATGCAATCGAGATGCTCAATTTTCGGCAAACTTGATCATAGGTGATGAAGCTGGATTTTGTTTGGCGAGGTAAACACCCACAATGCTCATCAGTATGCAGAGCGGAATCATCCTCCCGAGTTTGTTTATGACAGGAGTATGAGTATGCAGAAGGTTGTTTGGATTGGCCTTTCACGAAGTGGACATTTGTTTGGTCCTCACTTTTTCGATGGAAATGTCAATGCCCAAAGGTACCTTGACATGTTGAATGACTTTGTGGTACCTCAACTGGACCAGGTGTTCCAACGGCAACGACGTGGAGTCTTTCGCAGGGCTTGGTGGGCACATGATGGTGCACCAGCCCATGGAGCAATAGTTGTAAGAGACCGATTGCAGGCACTGTTTGGTCCACGGATCATTGCTCTGCACCAACCACAGGAGTGGCCTGCAAGGTCCCCGGATCTCACGCCCTGCGATTTTTTCCTCTGGGGCACACTTAAGGATGTTGTTTTCTCAACACCATTAGTTGACTTAAATGACTTGAGAGCAAGACTCACAGATGCAGTTGACAGAGTACGCCAGGATCAACAGATGACCAGACGGGCTGTAAGAGACATGGAGCGACGATGCGAAGTGTGTATCCAGAGAAACGGTGGCCACGTTGAAGGGCCGGGACCATAATTGGTTGTGTTTGGACCAAGAAAAATGAGAATACGCTTGTTATCAAACTTGGCACAGTGCACCTTTCACATGGTGGACAGCAATGCTTTGTTATTCAGTCAACTGTGACAGTAGTAGTATGATCGCGGTGTCATTAACAAGAGGACATTCTGTCCTTTACAACAGACATAAAATGCTTGATTATGAAATCAGTAGTTTTTATATAAATCGTCATTAAACTTCAATATCCTTTTTAATGATACGCCCTGTATATATATATTGATGGTTGAACAAATAAATGAATTGAACTGAATTGAAACACACACCACCCGACCACACTCCTACACATATACGTGGCACTGTTGCTAGCCACCCCAGAATACCCCCAAATTGGAGCGACATAATAATAGAGATAATCTATTAAAACAAATAATAATAGAACAAGGCTATAATATGTAACTGCAGTGTTAATAATCCATTAAAATATTCAGTTGTTCCCACTTCTGTACCTCCCTGAAAGATTTCAAAGGAAAGTTAGGGAGATGTTTCTGCCTCCTCCTCTAAATCCTCAATGGTCAAAATGAGAGCTGACATCTTGTCGTCGTTTCTTGATGAGGATCCATACGATGAAGAGATGAACGACCATGACGGCGTGAATGAAGCCGACGATGATGAACACTTTCGTGAATGACTTGGTGACATTAAACAGATAACCTAAGAAATGATCATAACATTATAAGAGGCATTTGTCAAGGATTTGATACAGTTTAGATCATTGCCGATGTAAACATTCGTATGGGGGCGTGATCATAACTTATATCATGTAACTCCTATGTATTTCATTGTTTTTTTTAACTTATGCATTTCATTGTTTTTTGTTTTTTTTTATTTCATTTCTTACTACAATTCAATTATTTTGACTCCCATAACAGCCACCTAAACTTTAAACAAGACCCAATAACCCATGTTTGATCTGTTTTTAGGAAAAATGACTTTTCCATATGTTTTGTACACAAATCACGAAAATGAGAGATTTTCGAGCTGACATGCAAAGACAAAAGGTCACGTGACCTTGTAACCGTAGGTCCGATTTTCAAAACAAAAAAATCTAAAGTTGCGCAAGACTCGAAAGAAAAAACGTCAGCGAGCGGCGGGGTTCCATCCATATGCGTTCCCGAGCAATCGAAAAAATCGTGGAGGGGGGGGGGAGGGGCCACAATGCCCCCCCGGCCTTATTAGGGTTAAAGTGCGAAAATAACGAGTATTAGTTGTCGAATCGACTTAAGAGCTAAATACCCAGTAAGTAATAGTATGATTTTTTTTTCAGACCATTGTACCGAATGGTCGTACGTTGTTTGCTGCGATTCAATCAATATGATTTTGGCCATTACAAAAAGTGGTTTATTGATGTAGAAAAATTTTCATGTACCCTTTACAGCTCAGTTTATGTATGTTATTATCAAAGAAGAAAATAGGCCAGTCAGTCACTCAATAGTGTCTGACAATAACGTCTTGCAAATAAACGGTTTCCCTTGCATAGTATCTTTCCTGTTAAATGATACTTTATGACTAAGCAGCTGCCATTTTTAATATGATTGTTAAAATCACATTGTACAAAGTCGCCCGACCCATTGATTTTATAAAGAAAACGAAATGAAAATAACAGTAAATTTACTTCTTTAAATATGAAAAACGAAAGTAATTCATTATTAATTGTAATTGGTTTGTTTTACTTGAAACACATATTTTTGTCGTATTATACCAGTCAAGCTTGGCAAAATATGTGGTACTTTTAGCAGAATGGAGATGAATGTAACGATAGACGTGTTTTCCCGTCATTCTCCTTAGAACATATTTTGCTAAAAATAAAAGAGGCACTGTCCAGTGACTTAAAGTTTTGATAGGGTACTGAATGATAGTTCTATGGGATGGCGCATAGGCCTATATAATTGAGAAAATGATAATTAAATACAACAAAGCGACAAAACGATGTTTGATCTTCGGCAGAACGAGTGTTTCAACAGGACCTTATATGTTGACAAATAATGATAGAAGGTACTTAACTAAGAATTACAAATAAGAAAACACATCAGGTATTCACGTGTAAAATTAAACACTGTTTTAAGAATTCCTTGAACTAGGCAGTTGAAGCTGACTTTCAAAGAGGTATATAGCTCATTCCTCAACTTCGCAGCACCCGACATATTCTCCTGCGTACAAACTTCCCCTAAAATGATTATCGAACCGATGATTATTTCCGAAATTAGGTTTGCGTTGATTTAACGTCATTCAGTTTTTACAAAGAAAAGAGACGCGTTCCTCTTTCGAAATAGTAGTAGGCAGGAGAGAAGTGTAATAGTATAATTTGGACGGTTCTTCAGATGTATTTTCAGAGCACACAGTCTCGTGGCAAATTAGTTCCTAAATATTTCATGAGCTACCCTTTAAACAGGCCTACATGAAATATCCTCATGTTCATTTAAATCATTACTAAACAAATTGAAGTATAAATATGAAAGAATATTAGTAGAAAACTAAACAAACAATAAAAGACACTTTCATCTGGAATCCCTCTCAATTTATGACATTAGGGACTTTTTGCACGGCGACGCAAGTTCTACTACGGGGTACTTAAATGAGATGTGACCGTCTCCGTACTGGCTACCGTCGCGATCTAATTTGCTTTAGGGAGCTTTCGCAACTGGTGTCGTGGCGTTATGTGCCTTAGCGAAATCGCGTCTCTATAGACGCAGCTCGCCGCATTCCACCGGCGATATGTGTTTCCTAGATCGGCGAGATGAGTCTTCGATTGGCAAATAGTGTCCACTCAATTTTAATATTGACAATCATTTTCAGAAAACCTTAAATTAAAATGTTTCTCGCAATATTTGTATGTTTTAATGTTTGAAGTGTTATTTTTTTATGGTGAGGCGTTGCAAGAAAGTTGAGTTTCAATCGATTGCAAATATTATCAGTTGCAAATTTTGCAACTGATTTATCAAACGCAACTTTCTGTTGCAAGAAGCAAACTGATTGGCGTTATTTTTTTTCATGAAAAAGACTGGATGGCCGAGCCTAACGATTTCTCAATTGTAAGAGCAATTCGCAAGCCCTAGCACTTGTCTGTGATCTTTGTGATTATGAGCAGAGTAAGTGGAAAAAATATTCACTTTCGATCGTATTTTCGCTTCATTGCGTATGCTTTATACAAAACTAAAAATATGTTTTGGTTGTTTCTGGAATGAATGTGTCTTGAAACATAGAAGAATATTCTGTATATCGCTGGTCGAATTTCGAAGTCGCGAATACTCCTCTGATACACATTTCCGTAATTATTGTCCCACATTTAGCTATTTGTGTTAAGCTTAGATCAAGTATTTTGTTCCATTGATTCTGAAAGTTTCATTTCATTCTGCCAAATAAACATTCTCTGCTTTCTGAGTTTTTAACAAATGCAACAGCTGTGTCCCTGGCTTTGGCATGTGCAAGTCGCTCCCTATATGGACCTGGCACAACATGACTTGGTTCAATCTCTCCTGCTTCATGGTATTTCTGAGCCATGTTTTTACACTTCTCTTAGGGTACTGAAAGATCTCTCTGCTTGGCAAGAACTTGCTGGTAAAACAAGCAGGAGTCTCAGAAGTTGCTCAACATTTGGGAACATCCCACTAACTTCCGGAATCATGCCCTGAAATTCCTTCCTGCATTCTTCCACAAAAGAATATTTGAACTGATGTTGGAGGAAGACCATTTCATACCTAAGACCATCCCACAATTCAAACTTGTCAATTAGATCATCCTCTATTGATCCACATAGTAGAATCGATGCCAGTCTTGTTTTTTCTTCTATGTCAGTTGAGGTGAAGTAGATCCTGAAATTGGAAAGGCACTGTCTATTAGCTTGAAGAACTCTACACGATACTTTTCTTCTTGTGATTCTGAAACATATTGCTGCGATCCCTCAGTATATCTAGCTGGACTTCTTTCTTTGCGTGACATTAGGGGAGCCAGCTTCCACCGCTCGATTTTCTTCATTGCTTCTTCAAACAGTGCGTCCCAGAAAAAACGAAACCGAGAATTATCGATGTTTTATCATAACTTAATCACAATTATAAATAACAAATGACACATATTTAAAAAGCTTAGATACTCCTCTTTCATTTGATGCATTTCTTATGACGCATGAGTGATTACAAACAATTTGAAGAGAGGAAACCAAAAAGTCATATGGCGGACGGTATCTGCATTTCGAAAAGAAAATCACATTTGTATAAGATTCAATTTCTCGCCATTCATATGACACCTCAATCAGGAAAAATGGGCCAAGAATAACAAAGTTCTGTTTGTTTAAAATAATGCTTGCCTTTCCATAATTTGGTTAAACGAGTTCGTTTTCACTGGCTCCCTGCCGTAGCAACAAACGGAGTTGACAAAACACTTAACTC
Organism: Strongylocentrotus droebachiensis; assembly: GCA_035222895.1. Classification (NCBI taxonomy): domain Eukaryota; kingdom Metazoa; phylum Echinodermata; class Echinoidea; order Camarodonta; family Strongylocentrotidae; genus Strongylocentrotus; species Strongylocentrotus droebachiensis. The sequence continues at coordinate 224,181 of JAVYIG010000714.1, read as the reverse complement.
CGTTTCGTTGACGATTAGCCATGCACAAACAAGACAATCGAGGAATCAAATGAATTAAAATCCACACTTGACTAGTGATTACTATTAATGCATTTATCTTTTAACTATTGGCATCAATTCAGAATGGTTTGGGTTACATTTGGGTCAAATTTGGGTTACATGTTAATGTGAGCGTTCAGTGAGTTAAATTAAAGGGTGCTTTAATGTGCGGGGATTAGTTTATGGATATTTCCAAGTACAATGCAAGAGACGTGTCTATCTTTATTGTAATTCAGGATGTCAATTGCAATAAAGATGGCTGGTTTGTAAGGGATTTATGTTTGAATGGCATGGGCAGTGGCGTGAATAAGACTAAAATGAATAGGACACAACTTCATTTTTAACATGTTATTTATAAAGTACCAAATACCCAAGCTAAATTCGAGCCAGATGCATATAATGGTAAGCTTAAAGACAATGATTCCTGACATATTGTCATAAGTTTATTCAATAGACGTGCTGCAAAAGATAATAAGGATAAAAATGATCAGAAAAAATGCACCCAGAAATGGGAAAATCGCGTCGACCAATATTTCGCTCAATGAGGAGGGAGGGGGGGGGGGATTAGGGAGCATTTTTTTTGGGGGGGGTTAACCCCCAAAACACCCCCCCCCCCCCCGGCGTACGCGCCTGCACCTAAACATTACATGTGCATACTCCGTGGCAAAAAGAAAATAAGCGACGGAAAGGAAGTGCAATAGCAAGAGAGAGAGAGAGAGAGGGGGGGGGGGTGCAGGGGTAGCTTATGGCCCGGGTTCAAATTCAGTTATCTTTAATGCATTAGACCCGGTACTGATGATTATTTATCTATCACATGATTGCCTCAGGAAATATACTAAAATAGTTACATTATATAATTATTTTTGTGAGAAATGTGAGGAACCTATTAAAAAGCTCAGCTTGTAGATTATAGGTTCCCATAAATAAAACTAACATTTGATTGAAGTGGTTGTAATGGTGAGAGACGTAACCATAATAATAGGTGGGCAAGAAGGCTTTGACATCAGATGATATACAACGTGAAACGAGCAAAAATAGCAAAAATAGCAAATACAGCAAACAAATTATTTGTTAACAAAGAAATATGACGCGATAGTCACTTTAAAATATTGAGGTCATTGAACGACTCGGAGGTCACTCGAACGAGACTGTAGACATGAACAATCATGATACAGTAATGTATACAATAATAGCAGGCCAGACACAACTCAGTTTACAACATGCATTGTAACCCACGCACGCCTGCTGCCAGAGATCCCTAAGGCAAGATAAAACCCATCATCATAATTTACAGAGCGCAACAAAAAATTTCTTTAAATAACAACAATTGAAATTCCGTTCAGGAAGCCTAACAATAAAAGCTGTTTTTGATTCACAGAGCATCGTAGAGACGGCGAACAAATAGGAACAGTAATACAACGTTAAGCGTGAGACCGTTTCCTCTAACCGAGGATAATCAACTGTTATAATATTTTATCATGAGTCCTTAATTAATTAATACTGCTTCTCATATTATTATTGAATAGCAGCAAAGGCGAACGATTGTTGCTACGATTCAGAAATCGTTGCTTGGTTTGCCTTTTCTTCAAAATTACCATGAGATATCAAGCTACATAGAAATATGATCGACAAAAGAGATTGAGAATTTTCAACCTATCCGCTCCGTAGCTGCAAATATATTATGTACGGTTTTCGTTACGTGGTCCTATCTGGCTTCATCACTTGAACCAGGGAAGTGAAAGAAAGAAGTGGACACTATTCAAACGCATTCGTGAGTTTGAAAGCGTAACAATGGGATGTGTAACATTCCACCTGGCTTTGAAGTTCCTTGCACCAGACCGCGCTTCCACTGCGGGGAATTTCGGAGGCCAGGCACCAGTTTTGCATTTATAACAACATATTAAATTACCGGCAAAATTTAAGTGTAAATTATTAACTTAGCTACGGATTCAAATGGAAATGGTACCTAAATGTACTGGGAGGATAACTCTATCAAGACATATCATTAAATCCCTAATTAAATATTCATACTTCAAACAATACAACTTTTAAAAAAATGGGACATTCTTTCTCACTCACCCTGTATATATACATATATATATATATATATATATATATATATATATATATATTGATGGTTGAACAAATAAATGCATTGAACTGAATTGAAACACACACCACCCGACCACACTTCCACACATATACCACACACTGTTCCTAGCCACCCCAGAATACCCCAAATTGGAGCGACAGAATAATAGAAATAATCTATTAAAAAAAATGAATAAATAATTAAAACGAGGCTATAATATTTAACTACAGTGTTAACAATTCATTAAATGATTCACTTGTTTCCACTTTTGTATCTCACTGAAAGATTTCAAAAGGAAAGTTAGGGAGACGTTTCTGCCTCCTCTAAATCCTCAGTCGTCAACATCACAGATGGTATCTTGTCGTCGTTTCTTGATGAGGATCGCTACGATGAAGAGATGAACGACCATAACAGCGTGAATGAAGCCGATGATGATGAACACCCTTGTGAACGACTTGGTGACATCAAACAGATAACCTAGGAAATGATCATAACATTATAAGAGGCATTTGTCTAGGATTTGATACAGTTTAGATCATTACCGATGTAAACATTCGTATGGGGTCGTGATCATAACTTATATCATGAAACTCTGTAACTATTTAAGGCTTTATGATATGCCTGACTAAGTAGGAGCAACTTCCATTGACGCATCTTTCTCAGTCTATTGTCTAACAATAATTTATAACGGCAATACATACAATGGGGTATTTAACTTAAGTTGATTTATCAAATGTTCATTATGTTTGAAAAGAAAAAGCTGGCTATGAATTACGCACCTGTAAATGTTCCGGCACATATCGCCCCTAGTCCTTGCGCGAAAACACTGAGAGCCACGGCCATGTTGAAATTCCGATCATCAAAGACTGCATCTTTGTATAAGCTGGACATGATAGCATCCTCGATGAAGAAGGAGAAACCTTCGACAAAAGCCAAGGTAACACGCACCGCGTAAGCAGCACTGATAAAGTCCAGTAGAAATTATGCCGTGCCGATGAGGCCTATAACGATGTAGACGACATAGACATTGATGCCTTTACCGACTAGGATGAAGATGGTCCGACCGATGATGCCACCTGTGCCGCCAATTGTAGATAGGAAGATTGCTTTGGAAGAAGGGATTCCCAGATGTTCAGCATGGGGGACCAGAAACAGCATCCACGAATAAATGTTGAAAACTGTTAAGAAATGAATCGGGATGGTGAAGAGATAAAGTGGTTCGTTTAATAATCCACAGAACCGTTTGCTGGTTTGAAAAACGGCGCTTGTCGAAGATGAGCGCACATTCCGTGATGTCTCCTGCTTAATTACATTACGTCTCTCGGTTTGAATCAAACGCCTTTCCTCCGAGACGCACTCTTCAATATCCTTTTCTTGTTCCTCCTGCTCCTCTTTTTCCTCATCTTCCTCCTCACGATAACGGTTACCTTCTGTTTGTTTTGCGGACTCTCCTTTAGGAAGACACTTCTGTTTCTCTTTCACTTTATCATGAATGTTGTCTTTATTTGTAGCGGCGTTTAATAGTGTCTTGCGTATCGTTGCACCGCACGCGACAAGGTTAAGAGCGATACCTCCAAGGATAAGAAACGCCCCTGCATAGCCATACGCTTCGAAGGACCATTCCATTACAACAGGGAGCAGCATTGACCCGGCGGTGTAGCCATATGACGCGATTGTGTTCATCAAAACGAATTGTTCTCCAAAGAAATCATTCAGTGCAAGCATGGTGGGCATGAAGGACATTGACAAGCCAACACCTGTGAAAAGAAAAATGATGACAAAGATATCGATAACTACTGCAAAAGAAGCGTAGGACGGCACTGCCCCATTTCCATTCAATTTTTGTGTCCATGATCTTAAGGAGTTTCCTGCCCTGGGTATACAAGTTTATGTCTGTTTCTAAGTGCTGTTCAACCTCTGGCACGTTTGTCCGTTGAAGGCTTCCAGAAGAGCATTTGAAGAACTCCGTTTTAAAAGGTACTTCATCCATAAATCCAACTTCAGAGAAAAACACCATTATTTAATTATCAAAGTTAGCCATGTCAGTTTGCAATCATACTTTGGCTGATTTTACTATAATAGTAAAATCAGCCAAAGTATGATTGCAAACTGACATGGCTAACTGTGCAGATTTAGATTTGTTTAAAGAGTGGTTTCAAATTTGAAACCACTCTTTAAACAAATCTTTAAACAAATCTAAATCTGCACAGATATTTGTTATGAAGTTATGAGTTTGTTAATTGTTGTGGAGGTAGTACCTTTTGGAACCGGAACTCATGCATACTGTTTGTAACTTACAATGCAGAACTTGAATGGATATAGTACACTTTGGAACCGAACTGATTTGTAAATTCCATTTTTTCTCTTTTGGGAAGTGTCCGTGTATGAGGCTACTGGAAATGTGTACATTAAAGGTCCTATGTCCCATTTGCAGGTCAAAAAATGAAAAGGTTAAGTTCCAACGGCATTCGAAAGATAATACTAATTTAGAACTTCCTTAAAAAGGGGGGCTTGAAAATGTCTTTAAGTGCGGAGTATTAGTTGCCGAATGAACTTACGAGCTAAATAGCCAGTAAGTAAAAGTCTGATTTGTTCAGACCATTGTACCGAATGGTCGTACGTTGTACGCTGCGATTCAATCCGTTTAATTTTGGCCATTACAAAAAGTGGATTATTGATGTAGAAAAATGCTCATGTACCCTTTACCGCTCATTTTATGTATGTTATTATCAAAGTAGAAAAAAGCCAGTCAGTCACTCAATAGTGTCTGATAGTGAAGTCTTGCAAATAAACGTTTTTCCTTGCATAATTTGGATATTAGGACACTGCTAACGTTTAAATTTAACAGATAGGGCAAACATGACATATTCAAAAGCTACCGTATGTATGGCTCTCTACCTACACCCTTCATGACACAACATGAGCTACATAGCTAAACTACAAGATATTTAGCTTACCTGATAATGCGAGACAGAATCCAACAGTTACTCTGTTTTTGATGAAAGCGCATGCAATAATACCTGATCCACACAACACTCCGCCTAACATAGCGACAACACGATGGTTAATCTTCGGCAAGAAGAGTGCTACAACAGGACCTAATATATTGACAAATAACGAGATAAGATACTAAATTAAAATTGACAAATAAGAAAACACATCAGGTAATCACGTGTAAAAGTAAACACTGTTTTCAGAAACGTTTACGAATTCCCCATTATTGAAATGTCAGAGTTATACTTACATGAAACACGATTATATTCTAGTGCTGCCCGAAAATTAGGGCGACGATTACCCAAACAAATCAGGAGTAATATCAAGGTGGAGGAGAAGGGATACGACGAGGACGACGAGGACGACGAGGACAAAAAATGAGAGGCATGTGGGGGAGGGGAGGTGGGTGGTTGCAGCTCCGACCCCCTGCATTACCCCGGTTATGTTTTTGGCAAGATATCAATTTACATTCGCCACTTTCTAAGCAGGTAAAGTTATTGGGTACCCTGTAGTTTGAGAATTAGAAGAACAAAATTATTCGTCATGTTTTATTTTACTTGACTTAACCATTAGGTCTATATTACAGTCCAACCAGAAATCAGGGAACAACAGGAACAGCAATAAAAAATACTACTACTGTTGAGTTGACCTGTGATGATTATGATGTTTATGATGTTGATATTATTACGATTATCATTTGAGTTGTTGAAGTTGTTGTTAGTATTGCCATCGTTTGTATCATTTTATTACCCTTATTATCCTTATTATCATTACTATTATTATCATTATTGTTTAATTAATACTGATACTAAAATTATGGAGATGATGATGATCATTATCATGATAGTTACGTAGAAGTACAATTATCGTTAATACCATTACTTCTACATCTACCACTAGTACTACTACTACCAACAATGTGTATATATATAACATTTTACTTACATCCGAGATACATCAATGCAGCAGGCAAGCTACATATCAATCCGACAGTAGCATAATCTGACTCAAGACGCTCGACCATTGTCGGAATAAAAACACCGAAAGATTTCGCGATGCCAGTTTCAATAAAAAGTACAAAGAATTTGCTAACAACGATAACATAGCCCCAAGACCACATCCTGAAGCTAGCTATAACAATTTTACCTTCAATGCAGAAGTATGATTAATCCAATCCAATCCAATCCAAAAAAGTATTTGATTTAGGCCTAGTGCCCTTTTTTTGTAATAACAAAGCGCTGCAAATATCGCTTCACATGCTAGGGCCACTAACACAAGATGTCGCTTTAAAAGCACCAGTTCAGCAAATACAATCCATTGTTTTTTGGCAAAATGAGTAGGACTTCAGAAGCTCCTTGAACTAGGCAGTTGAAGCTGACTTACAAAGAGGTATATAGTTCATTCCACAACTTTGCAGCAACCGAGATCAAATTCTCCTGCGTACAAACGTCCGCCAAAAATGATTATCGAACCGATAATTATTTTCAAAATCTGGTTAACGTAGTAAGCAGGAGAGAAGTCTGACATTATCATTACGACGGTTCTTCAGATGTATTTTCACAGCACACAGTCTCTTTGCAAAGTAGTTCTTTAATATTTCATCAGCTTCCCTTCAAGCAGGCCTACATGAAATATATACATGTTCCTCTAAATCAATACTAAACAAATTGAAGTATAAATATAAAAGAACATTAGCAGGAAGGTGAATAAAAGAAAACGACAATTTTGTTCTAAATCAGCCCCGAAGTATAAAGCGGTAGGCCTTATTGCGGAAAGGATGGTGAAATTGCCGTGCAGAGCGTAGTATAAAGTATGCCTAGTTTTACCGTAACGTCAACGAAATGCAAAAAGAAACATAATGCTTGAATGCATTTATTGGACAACTTTTGTGAATATTTTTGCGGTATCGGCTTTGCCCTCTTTGCCCGCTTCGTTCGGCTAGCGGAACATACAGCGGGCTGCCAACTTCGACTCAAGTCACATTTCATTCACAATACACACGGAACGCATTTAATTCTATTGTACGCACACTCTCATTATCTCAACCTGCCTCTGTCTTTCTCTGTCTGCCTATCTGTCTTTCTCTCTCCGTGTCTCTTCTTATTTATATCCCTATCTGCCTGTCTCTTTCTTCTTCCCCTCCCCCTCTATCTCTATCTTCTCACTCTCATTTTCTGTATCTGCTTATATCTCTTTCTTTTTCTCTCTCTCTATCTCTCCCTGTCTCTTCTTATTTCTTTCCCAATCTGCCTGTCTCTTCGTTCTTATTCTCTTTCTTTCTCTCTCTGTCTACCTCTTGTTATAATGAACATGTCAATATGAGACTACATATGTAGACGAATATATTTTATTCTTATTTATTATACATCAGCTTTCTACAATTCATAACTTAGTACATGTTTCAAGCATACATTATGTTCATGGCTTGCCTTATTAGTGTAGAAAATCAATAAGTTCTTCTATTCATTTCTTTCAATTCTAATAGCTTGCACAGCCTTGCAAGTAATAATAGAATGTTACACCATCTTACCTACAGACACAATAAAGGTCATCAAAGTACAATCAAGAGACAGGAAGTCTATTCAAAAGTACCCAGGGTCAATTTCAATAGGAGATTAGTTCATTGTCGGCTTACTCTTTATTCAATCCTAAATTACCAGGCTCATTGTGACCTTCAACACATGAATTTGGTATGTAGTGAAAGCTCATGAATACATCTTTTCAATGAACTAACTCAGGACATAAACCTCTATAATAAAGTATTAGATATAAGAGGTATAGAATACCCTTCTAAACGAAAACTTGGATACAAAATGTATAGTTGATAATCTCAAAATTTATGATAATATACATTACAAAAATGATACCATTGGCAAGACTATTAATTTCTATACAATATTGCTACACAAAGTTGTTCATTACAGTACACCAATCAAAAGTTATTGCGAGTTGAATAAGCATAGTCCATGCAGAACCCCTCCTAAGGTGGCACCCTAAAAACAATGTGGCACAGGGGGGATTGTGTACGTGGCGGGCTAAGAGTTAATTATGCCTGCTTTCGAACAATATATTATTCATTAAATTGATCGGAGTTTTGTAATTCGACATTTGTTACCTTTACCCTGTTTTTTTGCATATACCAATACGTTCTTAGGTTTGATCTCTTACATAGATTCATTGAATGATTTATTTTTACATACGTTTAATGCGGAATCAGTCATTGACTTTGGGCATATTTCGAGAGCTGATTTATGATATCATTTGAATGGCAATGTTCATTAAATACATAGGTGATGGGTTATGCTATTGTTTATATCGAATCTACATGTTTATAGGCCTGTTTAAAGGTTCGGGTGTAAATCCCGTTTTCAGTTCAGTGTAAAATGATTAAGGGTAAGTTATAGATGAGGTGCTCAAAAGTGATATGTCAGGATGTCATTATAAGGATAATGGTTATGATGATGATGATAATCATAATGATGATGATAATAATATAGGTTTCTGTCGCCAATTTTTACACTTTTTTAATTCAAGTTCGTATTCCGAGCATTTGAATTCGCGCAGGTCGCACTCGCAGCGCTGAATCAGCTTTCAAAGTACAACATCAGTCATTCAAATTGACTATCGTGCAATGAATTGTTAAATCGGGTCATTCAAATGTTAACTAAGAGCGTACATTGTGCAAAGGGCATTCAAATTCATCTAATGCCGGCTACGGTACCTCGATGGTTATTGAAATTCGTGAATGAGCAAGCATGTTTGAAATAAATGCATTCAAACTCAATGATGCTCGGATACCTCTCTCTTTCAACTCATCAGAGAGTTAACACGTTGTTTATTAAGTGGTTGACTCGGCTGTGCATATCCCGTCTGAGTAATGTAAAATTGTGTATGCTGATCTCAGGATGGATGAAGTATACTTGTTATTGTATAGGGGGGTGTTATTAATATTGTGTGATTTCATAAGCAAGATGTATCTTTATAGGAAGTGTCTTTGTTCTTTGGATCCATAGGTGACTGGTATTCGGCTTATCACATCTGATTAGACCTACAGAAACGAGGTAAACAACCAATGTATAAAGAAAAAGTGTGGAGGAGGGCTAGTAAAAGTGAAAATGGGAGAAAAGTAGAGAGTGAGATTGTAGAGAGAGAGAGAGAGAGAGTGGGAAGGGTTGACGTGGTAGAGAGAGATAGAGGGAGAGAGATAGAGGGTGAAGGAGAGAGAAAGGAAGTGATATGGAAAGAGAGAGAGACAGAGAGGAACACAAACACATCTGGATGTGTACGATGCCGGGCGCTTCTGGGCATAAACGCATCGGTAGAGTTTATGGAGTTTATGGTGTTTTTCGTCCAAATGGTTCCACTCAATGATGGTAGATGGAAAGTATGAGCTCCTGTAGTTTTCAGTCTGTGGTCTGACGGGGTTGTAGCACTTGATATTTGAGGTATTACAGTTCTCAAATTGTTGTGCACGGATACGTCGTTTTGATTTGATTGGTTGAGCAAAGTTTTGAATTGGCAGAGCTGGCACCAGCCCCCCGACCACTTTGAAGAAGACGGTTCGTTTGAGGTTTCTCCTTCTTTCATTTAGGCTGAGCAGATGGACCTCGACAAGCTTGTTTGTAATGAAGCCTTCATCTCTGGTCACGTGATTTCCTGTGATGAAGCAAACAGCTCGTCTGTGGACGTTTTCGAGTCTGTTGATGTCCTTCTGCAAATATGGGTCACAGGATGTAGCCCCATATTCAAGGAGAGATCTTACAAGTGTAGTGTAGGCTGTTCGCTTAATGTCTGCAGGAAAGAAGTGGAGGTTTCTGCGAAGGAGGGATAGGACCCAGTGTGCCTTCGGGTGGTCTTGGCACCGTGTTTCTTCCACTTCAAGTCATCTGAGACTGTGACTCCCAGGTATCGAATATCTTGGACATATTTCAGGATGTGGCCACTGAGTTGGTAGAAGAAGGAAGATTGCTGCAGATGCTCATGGTGTAGCACTTCTTTGTGTTAAAACGCATGCTCCACTTCTTTGCCAAGGCATCTAGGGCTGCAGGATCATCTTGTAGGATGTGATGGTCTTGTTGCTTCCCGATTTGGCGGTAGAGGAGACAGTCATCTGTGAACAGTCTAACCTGTGACTTCACAGTGTATGGCAGGTCATTTATGTAGCACAGGAACATAAGAGGGCCTAGCATTGTCCACTGCGGTACGCCTGAGTCGACATGAGCATCATGGGAGGTCTCCCCTTCGAAGAAAGACCCTCATGTGACGCTTATTCAAAAAGTTCCTAAGCCATGTATGGAAGGAGCCAGCGATTCCATATGATGAGAGTTTGTGCATGAGCTTTTCATGAGACACCTTGTCAAAGGCCTTCGATAAGTCTAGCACTGCAACGTCTGATTGTTTCCTCTGATCCTTTGATTTAAGTAGATCATAAAGGGCTGTTATTAGTTGCGTTTCCGTAGAGAATCCTGATATAAAGCCATGGTTTAGGGAAATGAGGATGTCATTTTCTTCCAGGTAGTCGAGGAGGTGTTTGCATATGATGTGTTCAACAAACTTGCAGGTGGCAGAGGTCAACGAGATAGCGCGGCAATTTGCTGCTGGTGTACATCACCACTTTTGAAGACTGGTGTGATGTTTGCTTGCCGCCAGTCTGCTGGTAGGACCAGTGTCCAGGGAAAGCTGGAACATCTCACCGAGGGATGGTTTAAGCTGGGCAGCACACTCTCGAAGGATGATGTTAGGGATATTGTGGGGTCCACATGCTTTATGGATTTTGACCTTTTGCAGCGGTTTGAGTACTCCCTCGACTGTGATCTGCAGAGGAGGAAGGGAACAGTTGTAACTCTTGCTGATTTGAGGCATGCTCTTTGATAGGACAATAGTGAAGACAGACATATTGCTCCGATTTTTCAAAAGTCAATGGGACATGAGGGGTCAAATGAAAGAGCTAGTGATAACGTATGTCGGGGTGGATGTGCTTTTCGTTTGAACAAAAACAAAAAATGTTTAAAGACCGTCAATACTACTGGGCCAGAATGGATTAGACCACACAGCAAGGTCATTGACAGGTGGCTATCTCATTAACTTAGCTCTCAACTAACATAAGAAAAAGAGTCATGGGGGACCAACAGTCACCGATTGGGTAAGTTTTCTATATAGAGGGAGCAAGTACTTAAAAGTAGGACAGTGGGGCTTTAACGATTTTGTGGGTAAAATTCCATAGGCTAACAAGTTAGGCTGCTGACTCTGACGATAGGGGGCGTTGTGAAGTGAGAGTAAACGGAGCTATATGCTTGAATTGTTGTAGGAGAGTGGTCGCTTTTGTCTTTATTAGCTTTCCGTCCTGCATATGGGGAGTTATATCCCACTCCTTTCATTCCTCTTTGCCTTTATGTAGCTCCAGAAAGGCTTGGTGTTTTTGTTTGTCTCAAGTTCGTCTACGATGGAGGAGGTAAGGTAATCTCTCTCAGCTTTTCTGAACTCTTGTCTGCACAGGCGTTGGAAGTCAACCCAAGAGTTTGTTCGTTTCGCTCTCTTGTACATTCTTGCATTCCTCTTTACCTCCTTTCTCCCAATGATCTTCTGGGACAAGTCAGCAATTTCCTTCCTCACTTCCTTCCAATTTGCATGTCTAAAATTGTAGATCTTTCTTCGTCGTGACTTGACAATGCTTGGATGTATGACAAAGTCTGCAACAACCATATCATAATCACCAATTCCTGGAATGCTATAGGATGATTTCACTTGCGCTGGGTGGTTAGTCAGTTTAAGATCGAGCACGTTGTTTACTCGCGTTGGCTGGTGGTGGACTTGGACCAGTCCATGTTCCAAGGAGAGGTCTATTAAAGCTTGCTGAACTTCTCTGTCTTTGGCGTTCTGCCGTACCATGAGAGTTTGCCAGTCTATTTCCGGGCAGTTGAAATCCCATGCGACAACGGTGGTTTTGTTGTGCTTGCTCAGGAATTTCTTAAGTGACTCACCAAGTCGATTGATGCCTAGGAGTCTGCGACCTTTGTGTTTGGATTTTGGTCCAGTTTATTACACATTCGGTGACCTTGTCTGGGAGTTCATTGCACATGATTTCAGTTCGAACTCCAAGAAAAACACCACCTCCAGAGCAATCCCTATCATTTCTATAGGTACGGTAGGTCGTTGGGAAGATCTCGCTATTTTGTTATGGCATGTTCTCCCGGTTTTAGACTTGGTTTGATGCCTTGGAGCCATGATTCAATTCCATAGACAATGTCGGGCTTCATATACTGGAGTGCTACCTTGAATGCTGCCGTCTTTCCTCTAATACTGCAGCAGTTTACGGTTAGGAGTTCAAGGTTTCCTGTGTTTCTCTGGTAAAGGTTATTTGTGTCATTGTCCATAATAGATATTGCTCAATCTTTGACAATGGGACACAGCCTCTGAGGAGGTGATATGAAGTCTGCTACTATCCATGCCTGAGGTGGTGGAAGCGGACGAGCTTCGAGACGTAGACATTGGTCTTCTGTGTTTGTATTAAAGTGCATCGCTTTCGTCGACTACTTTGTGGAAATGCATTTCAAAATAATTAAACTCTGTAAAAAGTTGAGGGAAAATGCATTTCCGCAGTACTAAATCAAATCACTACTTTTTATGTTCTATAACTCTATCAAAGTTTATAATTATTTCGAATATGTATACATATATATTGGAAGAAAGATGCATATATTTATATATTTAGCGATATGTTAATCAAATACATTATTGTCACAAAAACAAAGAAAGTTAACTAAACTGTGGAGATTTTATTGGGTACCAGTAATTAACAATAATTCCAAGTAATCAATTTAAATAATCAAAGCTTTACTTTCATCTGGAATCCCGCTCAATATATCACATTGAATTCAATACACGTCATGGGACATTGATCACCAAAAATGAACTTGAATGCCCCAAACATGCTCACCGTGAGCGCCGCGTTAATTTAAATGCACGAAGTTGGAATTCCTGAATTTGATTTCACCGAACATGAATGACTGCTCAGATTTGGAATTTGGATGCCCGAATGAACGTGCGAGCAACTTGTATGTGAATTTGAATGCGCGTTCATCAATTTGAATGAAAAATCTGCGAAATTGGCCGGAAAAAAAAACATATTTGCTAAAAAAAATATTATTATTGATATAATCATGATAATTTTCATTAATAAAATTGTAATTATTATTCGATTACTAATTTTTCTCTCAGTCTGAATAAGATTGATGATACACATCATTCTATACAACTCTATAAATGTAATATGATCATTCTAGCTGACGTTCAATGCTGCTCTTCCCAAGCGCAGATCCACGACGTGGGGGGGGGGGGGGGAGGGGGTGGGGGGGGGGGGGGGCGAAGTGTTTTTTTTTAAATATAAGTTGTTTTAATAAGTTCTCACATCCCCCCCCCCCCCCTCCCCCTCCACCACGGAGCGAACAACGGTCTTCGCAATTTTCGGATTCCCGGGAGCAAAAAAAAAAAAAAAAATAATGCTCACTAACCACTGCCCCTCCCCCCCCCCCCCCCCCCACTGAGCGCAATTTTGGTCAGCGCGATTTTCAGTTGTAAGGCCCCCCCCCCCCCCCCCCTCCTATCGGCAAATCGTGGATCCGCCGCTGGCTCTACCCTCTTGGAAATTGATGCAAGCTCGTTACTAGACAAGATTCTTGTCAAATTTATCGCCGTTATCTGTGCCTAGCTGCCCGTGTGAGAAGCTAGGGATCAACAACCGTTGGGGGCGCCCTGTCAAGTACTAACAATCATACGTAGTAAGGAAATATGTAAGGCTGTAGAGAACTCAAAAAAAGTTGAACATGAAAAAGCAAAATTAAAGGACAAACTGCCAATACATTATCAAAAATGGGAAAATTTTACCCCTTAAGGCAGGGGAACTGATTGTATATATATTGTAATTCCTGTTTCCTGTTCACTCACTCACTTTCCCATCGATCCGAACATTTATCTGCTATCGTGTTTGCTTGTTTTTTTATATTTCATATTTATATATTTTTTAAATAACGGTATAGTTACAGACCTCCACTGATACAAGACCCTTAAATAGTTAGCATGAAAAATGCACCGTATTAGTATATGTAAATATAACACATTTTGTCATGGGTTATGAAGCAGCACCTTCACCTTATACTTTTTGTTTATAAAAGAAAATCTTTGTTCAGATTGCTTAATTTATATTGAACTAATTAATTTGCATATTATGTTGTAAAAATTGTTTCCTTTTTATAATGTTGTATTCAAGTATTACCGCCACCTTTTTTCCTTTTTTTTAAAGGAATTGGGGCACATTCTGTACACTTATTTGAATGTGTACTATATTAGTTTGGATACTTATGGAAAATATTTTTTAAATATGTCTGTGTTTATAATGTATGAGACAATGTACTACATGTATGTTTATACTGTAAGAACAGTTGTGTTCCTATTCATCATTTTGTATAATTATGAAGATCTGAATAAAGGCAAAAAAGCTTTAAAAAAAAAAAAAAAAATACGTGCGGCCGAGCAAAAACCTAGCCAGCCTGACACATGCACGATTTTTGTTCCCGAATTGCCCCCGCATTGAGGCGTGCCAGTACGTGAAATTTAGGTGCACGAAGATCGTGTATCGTTCGCGAGTCGTCCACCAAATTTGTCGTGCCAAAATTTTGAAAATTTGAACATTTTGCCACGAATTTCAAGCATTGTTCCGTGAATGCTTCCCGTTGTGGCAAGAATGTGGCACGAAACAGTGCGCAAACTATGCGCAAACCATGCGCGAACCAAAATCATGCAAGTGTCAGCGTGCGTATCCGGACACCTACCACCTGGACATCCACCCCCTGGATAACTATCCCTAGTCAACTAACCGCTAGGACAACTACCCCCTAGGACTACTACCCCCTAGGTCAACCACCCCGGGCAACTACTGCTAGACAACTGCTCTCTGGACAACTACCCACTATGACACTTGCCCAGGGGGTAGCTGTCCTAGAGGATGGTTGTCGTATGGGTAGTAGTCCGGGGGTAGTTATCCTAGGGGGGGTTGTCCGGGGTTAGTTATCTGGGGGTAGTTGTCTTAGGGGGTAAATGTCCAGGGGCAGTTGTCTCGGAGGTAGTCGTCCTAGAGGTTGGTTGCCCCAGGGGGTAGTTATCCTAAGGGGTAGTTGACTGGGGGCCGTTATCCAAGGGGGTGGATGTCCAGGGGGTAGGTGTCCAAGAACTATCAGGGTGCATTAAAAAGAGTTCAGTGACTCGACGTGGTACCACTTCATGCAAATATACGTATCGCCTTAAAAAATAAAAAATAAAGCAAGCCCTATAAAGCTCAATAATTTGCAAAAAAAACATTTCAGTGAATTAAAATAGCACTCTAATAGAAATTGTTACCAATCACCTGCAAGTTGAATAGGTATTTGACCATTCAACTTGTAACCATTCAACCATTACCATAACAAATATAAAAATGAAATAACGATGCACCTGCTAATAATTAAATAGTGCAAGCCAAAGTCAGTTCTTTAACTAGTAAACATTACAGATATATTACCCTTGTTATCACAATATGTCAATAACTTCTTGAGGCATAAACTTTTACACATGGTGACAATTAAAAAGAAACATAATTGGGGCTAGTAGGTCAAAATTATAGTGACGTTGTCGTCAATTGACATTTTATTGTACGCTTTTGTTTTCATCGTGGCATGCATAAAGGAGACACGGTCACTTTTGACTTGTCTCCTAAATGTATTAAATAAACAAATACGTATGGATATTTCCTTTTCTTTCCTTTCTTTTCTTTTTCTTATCTTTTCTTTACTTGCCAAATTGATAGACAGTGGATGTTTACGTGTGCCTAGATTTCACACTGATTGTTATAAGTGTAGCCCAATTGTTTCTTCCATATTTGAATGGAATAAGCTAGATAATTCGTTGAGAACGGCTTCCTCTGTCAATTCATTTAAGAGATTGTTTAAACAAAGTTGTAATTTGTGAATGGCTCAGCCGTACATACACTACGTGCATGTTCTGTAATATTTACATGTCTTATTCACATAATTGCGACTTAATTAATATTTTCCTATTGACATTACTGCTTACTAGGTTAATGATATATGTTAATTTTGCAAACGAGTATTATTTTTGTAACTGTTCTGTATAAATGTTATAAACGATGTAAATATGTTCATTCAGGGCCCCATGGAAGACCACTACTTGCTGGTGAATGGGCTACCCTGTCAAAAGATCAGAAATAAATAAATAAAATAAATAAAAATACCATGTCTAATTCTGTGTTGACCTCATACTCAACATTATTTCAATCAGGTTCTGAAAATATAAGAGTTGCGTCATCTCCATAAATATTATACTGCATAATATGAGACGATTGCGTTTAATATATATCAAACAAATTAATGGGCCAAGTATAGATCTCTGCAAAATAAGAACATGTTTATTATACATAACAAATTGACGTCGATTGCATTATTTTTTTTTTGTTTAATAAGAGGGTTTCCACGTACACCAAAAAAGTTCAATTTGCACAAGAGAATTGAATGACCTTCTATTTCAAATGCTTTTGATAACTCCATATATTTCATTACCAACAAAAATTCGCTAATGTCACTTTATCCTACAAATCAATCAAAGCATGGGTCGCGGAATGATTATGTCGAAATCAAAATTGTTTATTACGTTTAGAAAGAAAACTGTACAATCGATTATAAACACTTTTTTCTAATAATTTAAGGTAACAAAGATATTGGTCGATAATGTTTTAATGAATGACGATCCTCTTTAAAAAAAACAGGAATTATCTTCGCAATTTTAAGTTTGCTTGGAAACGTACAAGTGGAGAGTGATATGTTAAAAATGTAGAGCAACGGTTTTACAATAGCAGGATTATGTTGGTACTCTCTCAGCCGAGAAAAGGTGGGGGTGCATTCTGAGAATCTCGGCCATGGAATGAAAGAAAATTATCAAACTCAGCATATATATAGTATATCATAAATAATGAATCTATAGTACAAATGGTATACAAAAATGTGGGGGTGAATTCAGCCCCGGCAATTTCAGGTTTAAAAGGGAAAAAAGGAGTCTCCCGAGTGGTCTCAACTTTGAGGAGCCCTGCACATTGAATGTCCTATAGAAATCAGACAATGTTACCAATCAAATAATTTGTAATAATCATGATATTTGTGTTGCATCCCAATCATGCTCGCTTAATGTATGCATGTTAAAGGTATAAACTTCGGTGGTAACTTATACAATAATGACGGGTCAATAAGTGCATTTGATGTATGGGTGGAAAGATGAATTCCCCCGGTTGTTTTAATGTTATGGAGGAGTATTCTTCACGCAATACCTAAAGCTTGGAAACGGAAACTTAGACATGGCTTTGATAGGAATAATTGGGCTTTTACACTTATTGAACATGACTTAGAGTTACCGCTAGAAGATATGGCATCCAAGAAATGTTCTAATTAAAAGGATTTTGTTTTGTTCAAGATTTTTTATTTCTAAACTTAAATATTACATAGTAGCACATGCATACAAAACATAACATTAAAATGCATTCAAAACAGTTTTAAAAAACTTTATAAAATACATGTACATCAATTTACTTATAGTTCTTGACACAAAACGTTCAACTTTTTCCTATGTAATTTTATCAAATTACGTTTAAAAGCAATTATTCTCTCAGTTGTTTCAATTCGTTTTAAACCAAGTTTGAAATGAGCAATGTAGGTCTTATATTTTTATATTTTGATTTTTGTATACCTAATACTTCTCAAGAGAAACTTACAATGAATATTGATATTACAGATAGTGATTAGTAAAATGTACATATCTTACCTTTAATATCGACTTGTGAAATTAAAAGAAGAAATTTTAAGTGGAGAATTAACACAAACTGTCTTCTAACTATTTATAGATTACAGGAAAAGACATTGGGGTACTCAGAAATATGTACTTTTTGTGAAAAGTTCCCTGAAACAATGGAACATATTTTGGGGGAGTGTGAGCATGTAAGGCCGCAATGGTCAGAGTTTCAAGCCTGTTATAAATATATTACCAGTACTTATATAACTTTCAATTTTGTGCCTGTATTATTGGGATACAAACGAAATGACACGAATTTGTTTTTGAACCTTTGTTTAATCTGAATGAGAAAAAAAAAATATATATGATAACAACTACAGGAAACATACACATCTACATACACATCGTTTAGATGTTTCAAACATTTAATAAAGTTTAATTTTCATCTTGAAAAGCAAGTGACTTTGAAGAATAATTCAACGAGCAAATTCTATTTTAATTGGCGGGTAGTAAATGTGGTTTAGAAGATTAATATACAATGTAAGCGTTTTAAATACGACATTTTTTTATTTTTTTGTGTTTCTTCTTTCATTTTCGTGAGATAGTAAAACTGTATTTTCCTGTTTCTGTTTTGGTCAAAGAATGTTTTTGATTAAACCTCGGAGCGAAGCGGTGAATAAAAAACATCCTCCTGGGAGGTTAGAATATATTAACGGGCACCTCCCTGAAACATTTCAAAAGAGCGGTCTGCCCTCTCCCATTAACCCTCAGTGGTCAAAATGAAAGCTGACATCTTGTCGTCGTCTCTTGATGAGGACCGCTACGATGAAGAGATGAACGACCATGACAGCGTGGATGAAGCCGACGATGATGAACACCTTCGTGAATGACTGGGTGACATCAAACAAATAACCTGGGAAATGAACATAACATATTTGAAAGTATTTGTCAGGGATTTGCAATGTTAAATGGCAAAGCGTACTCAGGTACAGTTTCGATCATAACCTATGTGTGCAAGTAAAATTGCGGCATGAAAACAAATCGATCAACGTTCACGCAACAGATATAATATACCGTACAGTTTTGACACTGTATATATAATTTTTGCTTCACTTTATTATTACTGAAATTTAAAAATGTTATATCTGGTTGCAAAATGTATAGGTTTGAATGGTAGGTCTAATAACACTGCTTTGAACAACAGATGACATCCTAATAATCATCAAACGACAAATTTAAAATCCATTTCCTCAGAGAAGTATCATAATAAGCCTATACATTATCTTTTTATATCGGGAAAGCTGCAGTTGGTATATAAGACAGATTATACAACAATCATCAGTTATTAATCAATCCCTACTAAACAGATATACAAGGAAAGTATAAAATTATCTCTGTAATACAAATAATTTGTGTTTTATTGTCCATACGTATCATCATAACTGTTTTGTTTTTATTTCCGCTAGAAAATATATATTATCCATACAAAATAACGAGGATAACATGATTCCTAAACATGTACAACAAAGATAAACGCAGGATGGCATGATGGATTAGAAAATAAGAGGATATAGAAAGAGAGATGTGGGGAGCTGTGAGAAGGAATGTGAGAGGAAAAGAGAGAGGAGAAATGGAAAGGGTTGGGGGAAGTTGAATGGAAGGAGGGGCGTAGTAGATTTGATGGGGAAGGTAAAGAGAACGATGGGAAAGGTGATTATAGGGTTAAAGAAGGGAAGACAGAGAAGGGGGTGGGATCTAATAAAGGCAGCAGCGGAGAAGGGATGAAAGGGGAGGGGCATAGAGGTAGGGGATTAAGAAGAAAAAAGAATAAGAGATGGGGATGATTGCCATTGGTAACACGAGTTGTAAAAAAGGAAGACAAAATACAGTCTGGATTAGAAAAAAAACTGACTAACCATAGTCCTGTCAATGCAAAAGTTATAGCGCGATGCAATGGGCTAGATGACCTTTTGTCAGTCAATAACTCGAACAAAAATCATGATGGTGATACATAATAAGGGAGTTTACAGATAGCACATGGTAAAAATGACCCCAAATATCCACAGATCTTTTACACATGGAGAAGTTCCACTTTGAGCATATTAGAATAATAACTGCCAAAGTCCTAGATGTGATTCATGAATACTTTTTGTTTGCCCTCTTGAAACGAATACTTCCACCTGCGTATCATAGAATGTACCGTTGGTGCATAAATGAATAATGTTACATAAATTTCATGAGCGCATATCCAGTATTCATCTCTGTGGGTTTTACCTTTTTGGTACAAATGACCTTTATCTGCCCATGCGCAGATTGTATCTGTAAACTCCCTTATTGTAATGGGCTATTGTCCATAATTATGTTGATCTCACAAAGGTTCTTGAGATCGTGTTTAAAACAAAAGATTGGGCCATAAACTACGAACCTGTCAACGTTCCTGCACATGTCACCCCTAATCCTCCCATGAAATTACAGAGAGCCTGGGCCATATTAAAATTCCTTTCGTCAAAGACTGCATCCTTGCACAGACTGGACATGATAGCATCATCGACGAAGAAGGAGAACCCTTGAACAAAAGCGAAGGTAGCACGCACCACGTAAGCAGAACTGATGGAGTCTAACAGAAATGATCCCGTGCAGATGACACCTATAGCGATGTACAAGACAAATGCATTGATGCCTTTGCTGATGAGGATGATGAAGATGGTCTGGCCGATGATGCCACCTATGCCGCCGATTGTGGAGAGGAAGATTGATTTGGAAGGAGGGATGTTCAGATGTTCAGCATGGGGCACTAGAAATAGCATCCATGCATACATGGTGAAATATACCAAGAAAGGATTCGGGATAGCAAAGAGAAAGAGTGGTTCGTTGATTAATCTACAAGACTGTTTGCAGGTTTGAAAGACGGAACTTGTCCATGATGAGCGTGTATTCTGTAATGTTTCCTGCATGCTTATGCTACGTCTTTCGGTTGGAATCAAACTTCGTTGCTCCGAAACGCACTCTTCACTATCCTCCTTCTCGTTCTCTTTCTTCGCATTATGTTCCTCCTCTTCTTCCTCTTTATTATCCTCATCTTCATGATGGATGCCTTCTATTTGCTCTGATGATTCTTGATTCACTTCATCGTGACTTTCACCTTCATTGGTAGCGGCGTTGGATGGTGCGTTTCGTATCGTTGCACCACACACGACAAGGTTAAGAGCGATACCACCAAGAATAATAAACGCCCCTGCATAGCCATACGCTTCGAATGACCTTTCCATGATAACAGGGAGCACCACGGACCCGGCGATGAAGCCGTATGACGCTATTGTATTCACCAAAACGAATTGTCCTTTGAAGAAATCATTCAATGCAATGACGACGGGCATGTAGGTCATTGACAAGCCAACACCTGCCAACAAAAATGTAATAATGATAATAACAAAGCATTAGGCCTACTACTTACGATAATGATACTACTAATTATAGGTTGAGCGTGCTCACAATGATTTGACAATTATTATCCAATTCAATTATTCTCCAATATCTTTGGGAGTGCCTAGGTAGACAAGTTTGTTTTGTCCAACGGCTGGACGACCTCTAGCACGTTTTCCCTTGTAGCATACCATTTGTGAATCAATTTAACCTTGGGGGTGCTTCACAAAGATCTTAAGTCAAACTTAGGTTGGACTTAAACTCTATAGAGGCTATTTGTAGCCTTATAATAAAATATATTCAAAAGCAAAAATTATTTTAGACTTTTCATAAATTCCACATCAAGAACATAACATCTCAATCATAATCGAAACTATGAATGATTTGAATCATGCCTTTTACAATAACTTTTACAAAATATTTTCAAGGATGCTAACGGCTTTCCATAATAGTTAAGTCCAACTTAGAGATAAGTTAAACTTAGAATCTTTGTGAAACACCCCTCCCCCCCCCCCGTTCTTCTAGCAATGTCAGCTGAAAGGAGGCGGCGTTCTCTCTGTCTGACTTGGATTGGTATACTATCTCTCTACAACTTTATATATTTGTCATATGGTCCGTCCAGTTGACATTCAATGTTGCTCCCGAGAGTTTTGTTTTGTAGTAATGATACAACTACATCAACTACTACCAATAATACTAATACTACTTCTACTACTACTTACTGCATATGTACTACTAGTATTGATACTACTAATACTAATAATACTAATATAGATAATATCCGAAACAATAATAGTGGTGGTAACAATTATCATGATAAGATCAGATATGGACTATATAGGTTTTGTCAAGAAAGATTTGCTGGCGACTATTGCGTTTCCAACAAATATCTATATTTTTCTTCTTTTTTCCCTAAGTCATCGTGTCGTGCTTAGGAGAGTTCAGCCAACTCGGTTCGAGTTAATCACAATATGGCAAATTCTACTTTTATTGGGCAACCACAAGACAAAAGGATTGACGCCATGTAAAGCCCAAGTGAAACTGTTTGAATGTTTAGCTATGTACACCTACCAAACATGTAGTACAGACTCACAAAAATGAGCAGCAGAATAAAATAATCAATTACAAAGGTAAACGACAAGATATTTAGCTAACCCGATAAAGCGAGACAAACTCCTACAGTAACTGTGTTGTTGAAGAAAGCGCAGGCAATAATACATGATCCACACAACAATCCACCTGACATAGCAACAAAACGATGGTTGGTCCCCGGCAGAACGAGTGTTACAAATGGACCTAATATATTGACAAACAGTGAGAAAAGACAGTAAATTAAAGATTAAAACACATGAGGTAGGTGATTGTGTGTTACGTAAACACTACTATCTGAAGCCTTCAAGAAATTTCCCCATCATCTTAATGTCAGAATTATACTAAAATGAAAATACGATTGATGATGATTATAATGATGATGTCTTTAATTTCTCTTAACATTTAGTAATTTCCATTGGCAAGATATCAATCACCATTTGCCAGTTTATAGCCACTAATTATCATTACTATCATTATCATTACTACTACATATACCGCTTACTACTTCTACCAATACTAATATTACCACCGATAGTATATATAAATCACATTTTCACTTACATAAGAGGTACATCAGTGTTGCAGGCAGGCTACATATCAATCCGACTGTAGCATAATCTGACTCCAGACGCTCAACCATAGAAGGAATAAGAACACCAAAAGATTTCGCGATGCCGCTATCAAGAAAAAGTACCACGAATTTGCTAACAACAATCACACAGCCCCAAGACCACCCACTAGAGCCTATTCTGGCCATCAAGTGGCAAGTTTATTTGTCTTCCAAAAATCACATGTAACAAAATATAATAGACTATAATCATAACAGTACAATGTAGAATAAAGAAAGACGAAGAGACCTTGGTTGAAGCACCGTTTGTTAAGTTAAGTGCCGAAAGGTGCGGTCAAAAGAGATGCTGCAATAGCTATATCGACGATCCTATTTGTCCATACACTTTGATTGAGGGTGGAACAGGAAAGTCATTTTTTGGACACACGGTCTGGGCAATAGAAAGTGCTTACATCTAGTTGCTGGTATGTCACGGCCGAGTACACTGCACAGTTTTATACAATTAAGTGCAGCAAGATTGAGGACACTATCTTGTGAAGGTTGATTGAGTGTTGAAGGTTATGCTTCAGGGCCCTGATCTGATTCACTTATATTATATCAGCACACAGTAGCGTGTGCAGGATTTTTTTTCAGGGGGGGGGTTAACATTTTTCAATCGGGCGGAAAATTTCGCAACGACTCAGCCAACCGCTGAATAAGCGGGGGGGGGGGGTAAGAGGACACTTGTTTTTGTTTTTTGTTGGTCCCAAAAGAATCGCAACGACTCAGCCAGCCGCTGAATAAGCGGAGGGGGGCGGGGGTGGGGATGGGGCGGGGGGGGGGGGGAGAGGGGTTTAAGAGGACACCTTTCTTCTTTTGGTCTCGAAATACTTGCAGGATTTTGTAAGTGATAATCTATTGAACAACTGGTGGTATGTGTACGAACGTTTGAGTTTTTAGATAAAGTTGAGTTCTGGTCATGCGATTGGATTGTGAAAGAACCGTCTATTTATTTATTTATTTATTTCTGATATTTAGACAGGGTGACTCATTTTCACCAATAATGGTGGTCTTACATGAGGCCATGTTAAACATAATGAAGTACATTATAGTTTAACAAATAAATGTATGATAATAATATTTATAACAAAATCTTGAACATAAATTAATAACAGCAATATATAATAAGTAAGAACATGTGTAAACATATATACAAGGTATTTGGTATCCTCATAATAAAAGAATGGTTTTGTTGTTTTGTTTTGCTTTGCTTTTCGTTCAAGAAAACGTTGTTGTATAATTACAATATTTTATCCGAAAAAAAAAATCCAATGAAAATTAACTATTAGCATATTTCGGTTAGTATTATACTTTGAAAAAGGGTAACAAATACTTTGAGAGTTCAATTGTTATATACATGTTTACAACAACAAATTTATTACAGGATAGCAAATTACTGGACAATATGACAAATTAATGCATGTAATCTAGTTTAGCAATTAAATGTACACTCTTGAATAACATTACAAATACAAGTGTATTTATAGCTGATAATACATTATATGAAATCATTCTTTAAAAGGATAGTCGAGTTCTATTTTCAGACCGCAAATGCCTTCAAAGTGCATGATTATTGCTCTTATTCTTATCTATGACATTTATAGTGCCCTTTTAGAACCTAGAATTGCAATGAAGGTAATTTTAGACCCCAAAATGTGTGAAATTTAGGCAATACGATCGTACCAATTCAGCTCCACTTTCGGAAGAACATGGTGACCGTTAATTAATTATTTAATTAAAAATAAAAATACATGAGCCAGCCAATTGTGGGTAATATAAGCAACACGAAAATGCCAATAAAAAAGCGAACATCGGCATTGGCTGAAATACGACGTAAAAAGGCGTAATTTCGTTTTTTTCAAATTTGTCAAAATATCTAATATTTGTGGTGGTACACAAGTATTAGAAATCGTTATGTTTCAGCAGTCTCTGAACCGATTTTGATCAAACAAAGGTGATTTTGTCATTTAAATATTATGTCCTTTCAAATTTGACACTCAGTTTTTCATCATCTCACAAAAAAATATTGTGTGTAGCGCCCTCTGCAACAGAACTCAACTATCCATTTAAGTTTGAAAAGCGTTATATCGTCCTACATTCAGTGCTAGGAAAACATACACTTAACAAATTCCTTTTGTCATTTTACCTCATTGGGAATCGATAATGCAAGATTATTTAAACATGTATTTAAAGGTGTTCACAGAGCTTGCCATTATCAATGGTCTGTCCAACTGATTCAATGCTATAATTGAAGAAACGAAAGGGCTATTTTTAAAGCATTCTGTTTTATACTTTGGAACAGAAAGAACACCTTCAACTGCCTGCCTCGTATTACGCTGATGAATGTCACTTACTTTAATTAAACTTTCTTGTAAATAGGATGGCGCCAAATGATGTGTGCATTTGTACATCATACAAACACGCTGAAATTCAAAACGTTTCTCAATTGGCATCCATTTCAGATTGCTATCCAATTCACTGGATGGAGTCTCCAGTCTCTAAATATTGTAGTAGCTCGTTTTTCAACTTTCTTGAGTTTATCCCTTTGTTCCTGATACCGGTTTGACCACATAGAGGAACAATAATCAAAGTGAGGCAATACGAGTGCATTATACAGCAACTTTAAAGATATTACGTTGTGGAATCGATCAGAAACAAATTGATCATCATCAAAATGATAAAGAATTTGGCCCAGTCTTGGTAAATTGACAAGCACTGTACACTGAGATTTGTATAGGGGACTACACGAACATGTGGAATAAAAATCCGTCCTGATTTGTATGCTGTTACATGCCATATTTGTATTGAATTGAATTTATTTATTCACCACCATTGAAAACATCGAAACAAAAGATATATATAAATGTACAATAATAATGATAATGTCAATAAAACATAAATACATGACATGAATTATAAAAAATACATGTTCTACAGTGATATACATGTACATTATAAACAAATGTAAACAATTATTTATAAGTAATGTTAGTGTCAAGATTAAAACAATGACTATTTACAATGATCAGTAGGAAGCATATTCCAAACATTACTTCCAACAAACGAAACAGAAAACTTTCCTTGGTCTGTTTTGAATAAAGGAAGACGTAATTATCGAAACGAAACAGAACATTTTCCTTGGTCTGTTTTGAATAAAGGAAGACGTAATTGTCGACCTGTTTTTGTCTTGTGGAATATTCATGTTGTATCATACTTCAATAATTTTTTATCATTTATTCATTTATCAAATCAAACACAAAAGTACAAATAGATAATTTATGCAATTTAAAAACATTCAACAATTAGAGGTCATGAAACAGTGTATTAGTATGAGAACGATGTGGCTTAAAATTTATAGCACGTACAGCCATCTTTTGAGTATAAAATATACAATTCAAGTGTGATTTACAACCCCAAACCTCGATGCCATATGTAATATGTGGCTGTATCGGAGCTTTATACAACATCATCAATATATGTTTAGGGACAAAGTGCCTTAATTTAAGGAGGATACCGACCTTTCTCCGTATACAGTCATTAACAGATTTTATATGTGAATTCCATGTTAAATGTCTGTTAATGGTAATACCAACAAATGTCGCTCCCTCCACTTTTTTTTAATTATGCCTCAGATATTTGTATTCTCCCTCTAATCACGGTCTTTTTTGTACGACTATTAATGAACATGAAATTATTTGTTGACGCATTGATAGTAAGCCTATTTGCAGTGCACCAATTCTGTATTGATTTTAAATTCTCAATTACTTCACATGCACTCATCTATTTGATCTACACCTTTGGGAAAAGTATGACAAATATTAGAATCATCTGCAAATAGTCTGAAATTGAAAGAATTTGTCATAGTTAGCAGGTCATTTATATAGATTAAAAACAGAGTTGGTCCTAAGACAGAACCTTGTAGTACACCACATTTGATATATCTCCTTTTTGATGATGACTCTTTGTATTTCACAAACTGCATTATGTCACTAAGATAACTTTCGAGCCATTTCAGTGCATGTCCTCGGATGCCATAATAGGATAGCTTTTTTAATAATATGTTATGGTTTATTGTGTCAAAAGTCTTTTGAAAGTCAAGAAACACACTAAGCGTAACACATCCTTCGTCTATACTTTTCAAAACCGTATTCAAATGATTAATTACTGATAATTTAGTACTATTCTTTTTATATAAATCCGTACTGATGGTGATATAAAATGCCATGCGTTTCTAGGAAACTGGTCAATCAAACATTAACATTTTTTTAAATACTTTACCCAAAATTGGTAAAACAGAAATGGGTCTATAATTCCCTGTTTCATGTTTATTACCTTTCTTAAACAGTGGAGTGACTTTAGCAATTTTCATTTGATCAGGGAACTTTCCTGTTTCCAATGAAAGATTGAAGATATGTGTTAATGGTTCAGCCAAAATAGATGCACTATCCTTAATCAGGCGAACTATAATGTTGTCGTAACCACAAGCTTTCTTCTCATCTAGAGCCAACGTGTGGTCATGAACTTCCTTCATTGTGACCGGTTTCCAAAAAAGGGATTGCTCAACACTATTATTCAAATAATCTTCAAATAATGTGGGTACATTTGGTATTGCTGATGCTAGAGTTGGACCGATGTTCACAAAGAAATCATTAAATTCATTCGCAATTTCTTAATTAGTTGTTAGAACCTCATCATTTCAATTAATACGCCTTATAAGTTTTTTCTACCTTCGAACCTTTGTTACCATTATTTCTCCAAGATAGTAATTCATTTATGATGTTCCACGTTTTACCAATGTTATTGCTGTTCTCAGCTAACAAAGCACTGTAATAATTTTTCTTGGCATTGCGAACTTGAAGAACAGTCGTTAATACGTTTCTGTAGCTCCGATATTTATGTACATCACTACATCAAAATAAGGCATTCGCAGACCCATATTTTTCATGGAACATGTTTTACTTGATGTTCTTCCACACTTGCATAATGACAATAATAACGCTCACAAATTATTTTTCACCTATTCCCAGAACTCAACCTTCTCTTAAAAACTTTAGTTGATTATGATCATATTTATACATAAAAATGCTTGTATAAAAAAGCCAGATTAATTTCATCCCCGAAATCAAACCCTTAAGATTGATCGAAAACTGACTGTAATATATAAATATCCCCCCCCCCCCCATTTTCCGTATTCTCTATCACAAATTAGAAGAAGAAAACATTCACATACAAATTGTGGAGGTATGATTCCTGATATCATATAAATAATCAAGTTTGTGATTAGGAGTTACACCGGTTTGCAATATTTACAAAACAGAGTTATCGAAAGATCACAGAGTAAAGAAATCCAACAAAAAAAGCATATGAAATAATAAAATACTTTTATAGCAGGGGCGGATGTAGAATTTTGCATAAGTTTAGCGCAAACAAAATTGATACAATTTTGAGATAATTATGCAAGCATGGTCCAAAAAACACGAATAATAAAATAAAACAAATTTTCTAGGTACTAGAGGAATTAGTATAAAAAATAATGAACAAATGCAATAAAACCAACAGCTAAAAGGAGGAGGATTAATGTTTATACTTGTGTCCAAAACGTATGCAGCTTAAGTTCCCAAAACAGAGGAGGTGGGGAGGTTTTACCCCCTCCCCTAAAGCGCCCTTGTGTTCAGACTGAAAGCTTATTTCTTATCCGTCGTCTCTTGATGAGGATCGCTACGATGACGAGATGGACGGTCATTACGGCTTTGATGACGCCGCCAATGATGAACACCTTCGTGAACGACTGGGTGATATCAAACAGATAACCTACAAAATGATCATAACATAATTAGAATTATCAGTCAGGGAGTTGTAATGTTAAATGACACAGCATACTAAGATACAGTTTGACCGTAACCTATAAAAACGTGCGTATAGGGGTACGTACGTATGTACATGTAGTTTAAATCATGAAACTCTTAACAATACATTGGTGTAGGCTGAAGGATATATTCTGTAACGTCTATTTACTTAATATAACATTGGGTGACCATGATATTATTATATTACTAATTCTTATTGTAGACATCCAAGTTCTCCATTGTTCCTTCGACTAAGAACGTTACCACTAAGTGGACTTGTGTCGTTCACTTGCATATTGTTTATGTTTAATCTTAAGTCTATGCCTCATGAATGTACGTTAAAAGATTTATTCCGTCAGAACTCGCAAATTCATAATTATAATACACGTCAAAGGTGTCTTATTCGACAGCCTTTTGCAAGAACAAATGTCACTCTGACCTCTTTCCATATCTCTTGCATCAAAGAATGGAACAGTCTGCCTGATGATATAAAAAATACTACAACTCTTTCTAGGTTTAGAAGTTTATCTAAAACGTACCTGCTTGAAAGACTGACATAGTTTTTATTCGCATCTTAGTAATTTCTCATTCTGAAATGCTTTTTGACCACTAAGGACCTACTCGTCAGTGTGTTTGCTGTGTATGGTGGTGTGCGTGTGTGGTGTCTGTGTGTGTGTGTGTGTGTGTGAGAGAGTATTTGTATGTTCTATATTCTGTAGCTTAGTATTTCTATCCATTGTATAATCATACGTAACATTTTTTTTACTGTAAATGTATGTATTTTGTTATAGGGCCCCGCTCACAAGCTTAGCTTCTAAAGGGGTCCTAAAACCGTTCAGTTTATGATGTAATCAAGTTAGAATATGTTGATTGATGTACTATTACCAGTCTCTTTTTTATGTAACAGATTATATCATGATTTGTATGGTTTTGAATAAAATGAGCTGAACTGAACTGAACCTTGAGACACTGGTTTCTCCATAATTTTCTCTCATCAGCATTTCTAGTTAGCTGCTAATTAGCCATTCCAGTACACTGCTTAATGTTGTTAGTCGTGAGGCACAGCTGGGGGAGCCGGGGGCAAGGGTCAAATCCGCCCCAACACTTTGTCAATTCCTCCTAAAGTGCCTCTTTTTATATGAGAAAGGTGCCCACTAATACCTAAGATAAGTTCCCCCTTTTTATGTCCAATAGGTGCCCGTTCCACAGTCTTGTAAGAGCCTCTCACCACCTCTAATAAGTGCCCCTTCACCGATGATAATTGCCCCTATTCAAACTTGAGAGGCGCTTGGTTTACTTTCACAAGTGCCCTTTTCTTTTGTTATAAGTGCCTTTTCCTCTTCTGATTGGTGCCCTTTTTCATATTTAATGAAATACCCTTGTCACCTCTCATAAGTGCCCTTTATTTTTAAACGCCTCTTTTAATTCTGATAAATGCCCCTTTTCTTTTATTACTTAAAGCCAATACCCTTCCTCATAAATGCCCCTTCTCACACGTCTGATAAATGTCTCTATTAAAATTTCATAGTTGCAAATTTTCTTTCGACAAGTGCCCATTTTCCTTTGAATAAGTGCACGTTTCCAATCTCAGGTGAGTGCCCCTTTTCAGGTACAAGAAATGCCTCTTACCATCTCTGATAAGTTCCCCTTTACCCAATATAATTGCCTATAGGCTATTCAAATATGAGAGTTGTTTGTTTTATTTCAGTTTTAATTGCCTCTTTTTATCTCCGGTGAGTGCCCTTAATAAAATATGAGAGATGCCCCCTTTAACTTTGTAATGGGCTCCCGTTTTCATCTCTGATAAGTTCCCTTTTTATTTTGACACGTACCCTATCCTTTCTAATTATGTATTGTCCTTGAGTTGATTTTCAAAACTTCACAAGTGGACTACAATTTACGCACCTGTGAATGCTCCTGCACATGTCGCCCCTAGTCCTCCCGTGAAAAAATTTAGAGCAATGGCCATGTCAGCATTTTTTTCGTCATAGACTGCATCCTTGAAGAAACTGCACGGAATAGCATCCTCGATGAAAAAGGAGAACCCTTGGACAAAGGCCAAGATAGCTAGCACCTCGTAGGCAGAACTGATGAAGTCTAACAGAAAGGATATCGTGCATATGAGACTTACGGCGATGTAGATAACATAAACGTTGGTCCCTTTGTGGACGAGGATGATGAAAACAGTTCGACCAATCATGCCACCTATACCGCCGATTGTGGAGAGGAAGATTGCTTTGGAAGGAGGGATGCCAAGCTGTTCAGCGTGGGGGACCAGAAAAAGCATCCATGCATAAACGGTGTAATATTGCAAGAAAGTAATAGGCAAGGCGAAGAGAATTAGACGTTCGTTTAGTAGTCCGCAAGACCCTTTACAGGTCTGAAAGAAGGGTGTGGTCCAGGATGAGCGTGCATTTGTTGATGTTTCATGCTTACTTTTGCAACGGCTCTCGGTTTGAATTAAACCTCTTTGCTCCGAAATGCACTCTCCACTATCCTCCTCCTCAGGTTTATAAATCCTTTCTTCCATTTTCTCTAAGAATTTCTTTTTAGATTGGCAACTTCGTTTCTCCTTCACTTCATCATGAATTTCGCCTTCATTTGTAGCGGCGTTTCTGGATGACTTGCGTATCGTTGCACCGCACACGACAAGGTTCAGAGCGATACCGCCAAGGATTATAAACGCCCCTGCAAAGCCATATGCTTCAAAGGACCTTTCCATTACAATAGGGAGCAGCATGGATCCGGCGGTGTAGCCATATAACGTGATTGTGTTCACCAAAACGAAATTTTCCCGAAAGAAATCATTCAATGCAAGGAGTGTGGGCATGTAGGTCATTGACAAGCCAGCACCTGCGGACAAAACAGTGATGACGATAATAATTTAACCATATTACTAATGTTTATGAGTTTCAGTAATGTTTGTCTTCATACTTGTTCATATTTCGGTTTAACTTTTTTTTAATTATTCCACAAAGTGAATGGTAAAGAGAAGAGTGAAATATTGATGAACCTATTGTGAAATCAGTCATAGGCCCCGTAGGATAGTTAATTTTGTTACAGTATTTAGAAATGGTCGGAACGAGCATTATGTCAATCACAGAAATATCATTCGTATTCCCCCCCCCCCCCCCAACAAAAATGGCTACGATGGAGTAACTTTCTTCATGGTGATGTATTAAACGAATTTACTTTCTTTTAATAACTTTGCATTACTTGTACAAACCTGCATTATATTTAGGTTTGGCAAAAATTGCAACAACAACAAAAAAATCAAAACAATCACAGCAATCAAGTCATGCTTATCGGACGGGATTGAGAAGTCAGTCTTTGGTTATTTTTTTTTTTTTTTTTTGGGGGGGGACGCAGTAAAAGCCCACATTCCGAGCGCCCTTAACGTGCGACGAACATGCATGGCGGAACCCCTCGCGACCAGAGCCATATATACAAAGAGTTTGACCAACTTGGTTTCACTGGGTCACAACATGGCGTATGTTCTTTTGTTTTTTTGCTTGCCAAACAAAGCAGTAGTCGCCATATTTTGTCCAACTCGAACTGGGTTGGCCAAACTGTCCTAATCAATAGCACTGCTCGCGACATATCACCAATCAGACCAAGGAGTTTTAAGAGGTGGAGTCCAAACTACAAACACATTTTTCCATGCAGCTGCCGTTTTCTAAGGTTGCACCATGGACCCTTCTACATATGCACTTATAATGAGAGTCTTTCTTTGATCACATCATGACCATCACCACCTCGTAATATGTAAGTTGATGAGGACATTCATTTGACGCGACAATAATGATTATGTAATCACGCATCATCACAGACAAAAGACATTTTACATTTCTTCAGATTATTTGGGCTGACTGGCGGCGGTCGTCATGAGATCAAAGCTTGGAAGCATGCTTGGAATGTCACTATGATATTATTGACAGAGTCATGTGCATGAATATATTATGGTACCGAGTGTCCATTTGTATCGGTTCCATGGTTGCACAATAGAATCTACAAGTGTGCCGTTGCCTTTAATGTCCGAGTTCGAAGCCGCCGAAAAAATTGAAAAGCTTGAGTAGTAATTTTTTTAACAGAAATATCGCTAATATTTCATTTTTGATTTGAACTAACAAGGGGAAAATCGAACAGATGACAAAATATGAATACAAATGCCTGAGTGTGTCAAGAAATTTGCTTATAATAGCAGTTTTAATTGTAGAAAATAGTAACATTTTACATTCCTAAAACCCTGCAATTTGACACTTTTCCGACTACTTCTTGCTCACCAAAATAAAAAGTGATTTTTTTTTTCACGTACAGTTATTTATGATGTTATATGTCAGGTTAGTGCCCACACATGCCCAGTCGAGTTTAATTTTTCAGGAAATTTTGCTCTATTTCCTTTCGCTTGCCTCCTCTAAAAGTAAGCACTGTGTACTGCTCATATTATCAGACGAGTGGTAGCGAAAGTAATAATCATTACGAAACCACGTTTCCCTTTGAAAGTGGCCAGTTAGTTTGCAGCTAGGCAGGAATCTTTTGTCTACGTATCATCAAGGAAGATCCAGTTAAGGACATGCCTGACATATTTTTTCATGGCGGCATCGAAGATGGTTCGTAGAGAATGACCTACATATTACTCTATCTCTTAAAGGGCCCATGACATCAAAATACAAGTATATTCCTGTTGATGTGCAGTCCTGCATACATCTCATACTTTGATATGTAAACTTCTGAATTTGTTACATAGATTGTTAAATATTTGTGTATTTGTTATTTTTTTTATTTGCTAAGCTCCAACCCAAAACCTCTAGATCTCATTCCACTTGTGACATCACCTGTCAGTCATCAATGAGCTGACTTGAAAAAGTGGCATGTAACTTTGCCAAAGTTGAACACCCTTTTACAATACCACAAACAATATCAACGTATAAGTTGTTATGTCAGATATGTCAGACTAAACTGATATTCTAGAATAGACAATGGTATGTAATTATAATAATAATAATAAATTATATTTCTATAGCGCATTATACAAGGTATGTCTCTATGCGCTTTACATTGTATTACAAGCTTAATTAATTACATACATCTACTATTGAACTATCCTCAAACAAAAATTCTGACAAGATCTTTACTAAAATAGTACAACAGTAACTAGATAGATAAACATTATAATTCATTCTTAAATAATGATACAACAATTATGGTTCAAGATTTTATTCATATATTACAAGTTGTAGACATATACAATTTCAATTGAAATTATAGATAATAAAGCATGATAATAATTAAGTCTTAAAAAGGTATGTCTTAAGTGCAGTCTTGGAAGGTGCATTTCTAATGGCGAGCGGGAGAGAGTTCCAGAGGGTGGGAGCATTGAAGGTGAAGGAGCTACGGCCGTAGTACTGGGTCTTAAAACGAGGAACCTGGAGAAGATGTTTGTTCTTGGATCTGAGAGCACGGGAGGGTGTGTAGGTATGAATGAGTTCAGACAGATAATAAGGGGAGGAGTTAGAGAGAGACTTGTAGGTGAGAAGTAGGATTTTAAAGTGAATCCGCTTGTTGATTGGGAGCCAGTGGAGGTTACGGAGAAGGGATGTGTTAGAAGTGAGACCAGTTGCTTTCTCTGTGATTCTGGCTGCGATGTTTTGAATTCTTTGAAGCTTCATCAGTTCGTTGGCAGGAAGATTAGGAAGAAGTGCATTGCATGTGTCAAGTTTAGAGGTGACGAAGGCATAGATGAGAGTGAGAGTTGTCTTCCGGTCCAAAACCCTACGAATTTGACCTATCTTTCTGATGGATGACATGGCAGAACGACACACCCCTGCGACATGAGATTTTCTAGTGGCGTGCTCATCGAATATTATTCCCAAGTTACTAGCCTCGGCCTTGGCTTCAATAACTGACTCACCGACTTTTACCGTAACAGAGGGAGTTCTTGGGAGGAATCTGGAGGAAAAGTGAAGAACTTCCGTCTTGCCGTCATTAATTGTTAACTTGTTCAAGCCTGCCCAGGAGCGGATGTCAGCTATGCATATGTTCACTCGAAGAACGGCAGATGCTCTCTCCGATGGGTCGAAAGACAGGTAGATCTGAGTGTCGTCAGCATATGACATTGACTGAATTCCATGCTCAGATATGATGTCATGGATTGGGGCAGTGTACAGGGTAAACAGCAGCGGTCCAAGTACCGAACCTTGGGGTACGCCGCATGTTTCCCCCAGCTTTAATAGCACACGTTCATAATAGAATTGCATGCTTCCATACATTATGTACAAGTAATCATTGCCTTTGTCTTCCCGGTGATGCTACAGCATGTCTGACATAGCAACTTGTGTGTTGCAATTGTATTACGTATTGTAACAGGTGGTCGACTATGCAAGGACATACCACTTTCTCAAGTTAGCTCATTGATGACTTACAGATGATGTCACAGGGGGAATGAGATCTGGAGAGTTTGAAAAACAAATATTTCCCCCAAAATATAAAAATCTATGAAACAAATTCGGAAGTTTACATATCAAAATATGAGATGCACTCAGGACTGCACACCAACAGGAATACACTTGTATTTCGATGTCATGGGCCCTTTAAAACTACTTGATCAGACTCCAGACGTTCAACCCTTATAGTTCACGGTTAGCATATATGTTCTAAATGACCCCGCATTTCCACATATCTCAAAACATGAAGAGGTTCCACCTTCTATATTTTGAAATAATCTCTACTACGGCGATGGAGGTGCTACATAAATAGCCTTTGTTTTCCCTTTTCAGAGAATACTTCCACATGTGTATCAAGGAGTGCAATGTTTGTGTATAGATGAATAATGATTACATAATTTTCATGAGCACGTATCCAGTATTTTATCTGCTTATGCTCAGACTGCAACCGTGAACTGGCTTATAAGAACAGCAAAAGCAAAAAATTTCACGATGCCAGTGTCAATCAAAAGAACCACGAATTGCTAACAACGAAAACAAAGGCCCAAGACTAATACACTAGAGCTTGCTTTGGCAGGTTTACCCTTTATGCAGAAGTATGATTAATTTTATCCAATCCAAAATATATTTTAAAGTTTAGGCCTAGCGCTCGTAGTGTATAGAATGTTTAACAGGCGACAAGGTCTTATTACGCAATGTACGCCTTATAACATCATCACCTAATTTGGGACGTTAAATTGGGGGAACTGGTTGGATGGGCTTGACAGACGGGCCTTAAACTGTACATAATATAGGGAGCGGATTACAAGAAAAACTAACGAAAGACTTACTGATGGCTGATCGTCAACGAAACGGAGTTAAGTCTTTTGTTAACTCTGTTTGTTGCTACGGCAGGCAGCCAGCGAAAACGAACTCGTTTAATCAAATTATGGAAATTCAAGCATTACTTTAAACAAACAGAACTTTGTTATTCCTGACTTATATTTCCTGATTGAGGTGTCATATGAATTAAAGGGGAGAAAATGAACCTTCTAGGAATGTGATTTTCTCTTTGAAATTCAGATACCACCCGCCAAATAACTTTCTGGTACCCTTCTTCAATTTAGTTTAAATCACTCATGCGTGAAATATGCATCATCTAAGGATCTTAGCTCTACAAATATGTGTAATTTATTAGTTATTATTGTAATTAAGTTATGATAAAACATCGATAATTTTTTTTTTTTTTTTTTTGGGGGGGGGGGCGCACTGTTTAACAAAAAATGGATTGATAGGTCATATATCAATTTGCCGATATTATGTCGTCATGGGTTCATTGTTTCATGCATTGTATATATAAGACTATTGTCCAAGTTTAAGACGGAGTATGGTCACACATATAGAAAACATATTTCCTAACTCAAAAAACTTCTAAAACATTTCTTGAGGCAAGTAGGATAATGATAGTTCATTGATCTTGGCCCTGTTGCATAAACATTACCATTGGTGGTAACTTTGCCATCAATGGCAACTACCATGGTAACAGGGCTCAACAGCCAATCAAAATCAAGGTTTCAATGGTAGTTACCATTGATGGCAAAGTTACTATCCATGGTAAGTTGTGTGCAACGGGGTCCTGACTCTCTACCTACCATGTATGGCACACAATGAGCTACATATTAATATTCGATTACATAGCTAAACTACAAGATATTTAGCTTACCTGATACAGCGAGACAGACTCCTACAGTGACTGTGTTTTTGAAGAAAGTGCTGGCAATAATAAATGATCCACACAACAATCCACCTAACATAGCGACAAAACGATGGTTGATCTTCGGCAGAACGAGTGTTACAACTGGACCTGATATATTGACAAAATAATAAGAAGAACAAATACTATATTACCAAATTCAAACATGAAACCATATAAGGTAAGCACGTGTAAAAGTAAACACTGTTTTCAGAAACGTTCACGAATTCCCCATTCATGAAAATACGATTACATCTCTCTTTTGTATCCTTCCTTCGCTAAGATCGGATATCTTCGGCACTGTGAGTCTGCCGAAGTTCCATAAATGGCTTTCTATAGGTCTTTTTTTTTTTGGGGGGGGGGTGGGAGGTTCTTAGATGTTGTCAAGTGGATTTTGCTGCCCGAATATAAGGTGACGATTACCCAAGTAAATTATGGGGAATTCGAAATTCAAGGTGGTCGAGAAGGAGGGCTGGGAAGAGGAGGGCCAGGGAAAGGAGAAGAAGGAGGTGGAGAGAAAAAGAGAGAAGTAGATGAGAGAAGGGGGCGGTGTAGCTCAAGTGAAGTTTGCTCGCTATTTACAGAAGAAAGCTAATCATTTTGTCGCGCGTTATGATTTTATTTGATTTGATTAATTGATTTCTATATCATATTTCAAACATACATATTTTAAACATACATAATTTCCATCATTTGGAACATCTGATGCATCACGCCACTTTCCGGTGGCAAAGCACAGCTTTGCACCCTGATCGTGGAAGTTATTTTCCCCGGTTGGATTTATCATCATCATCATCACCATCGATATACGGGGGGGGGGGGCGTCTTTTTGTAACCTAACCTTGCCATCCTATCGCTGCATTTCATTGGCTCAAAAGGAACCACGCGTCATGCGCAAGTCATAAATATTCATGATACGCACGCACACAAACAAAAATCGATGCGATACTTTATCAAATAATGAGGTTTGATACACAAATTACAAGTGCAAATATATATATTTACTTAAAATGAATATCATCGCGAGACAATCGGAAAGCTTACCGTAAACAAATGACTACGCAGGTCTTAAATTGTCCATAATCATTACTGGTTAAGTCCAGAATCTGGCCGCTTTAATTTTGATCTCCACAACACCATACCAACGCAAATATTGTTATATTCAAATATTAATATGCAGCGCATGATTGGCTAGGTTAGTTTTTAAAAAGGTCGCATACGGAGTGAGTTCAATTGACAGTTTACGACTTAAAACGGAGTGCACAATGCGTTGTTGTCAGGTTACATACAATTCTATCAACAAATGTACGTAATTTGACAATGTGTTACTCTTTTTTTTTTTGTACGTGTATATTTTGTATTTTCTCAATCATCTGTAGTATAATATATCAATTATTATAATAGACATTTCCATATTTACTATTGTAATTATCGTTTAGGAAAAGCATGCATAGCAACATTCAATACTACTACGTAAAGGCCCGGTCCCACTGCACTTACGGATGCAAAGAGGATGTAAAACATAAAAAAATCTTGCCATCCGTTGGAAAACGCTATGCATTCGTTCCGTACTCATCGCATACGTGTTTCATACGCTCTATCCATCGAGCATCCGTCCACTGTGATTTCATCCGCGCAAAAAGTTTTGAGCTGCACCAAACTTTTAGAACGGATGAACTTCCGCCGTGTACGATGTAATTCCGCGACAAATACGAGCAACAAACGTTCTATGTCCGTTATCATCCGTTAAACGTCCGCTGTATCCTCTCTGCATCATCTGGGCATCCTCGCAACTCACATTCGCTGCAGCCACTGGCGTACTGGTGGGGGGGGGGGGGGGCTTGGGGGCGCCAGCCCCCCCCCCCCCCCAAAAAAAAAAAAAAATAAAATTGAACCATGACTTATTTTCACAAGTAATGTATAAATATTCGTGATATCACATGATTTTCAACAAAATGCTATAGTTTCTCCATTATTTCTTGCAAACTGACCCATTCCCAAATAGCCAGGAAGAGCATGTATGTTGTTTATAGTCACTAAGGGCCTTATAGTGGCCACTAACAGTAACACTAATTCCTTTCCAGAAGCTACTGTGCGAAGCACGGTACTGTCGGGAGATAACATGCTACCCACCACTCGGGCTGAGCATGCACAGATTTGCGAACGAACGTTCAATACTTACACCATGTAACACTGCACATATACCGTTAAGGGGCCCATGCAGTGGGGGGAATTGAATTCAGACAAGATTAAGAGTAGAGAACGGTACAACGAATCGTCTTAATCTTTCTCTAATAATTAATGAAACACAAAAATGATTTCAGACAAGGATTAAGAGTAATAATTAAATGAAACAACAAAGCTTCCGCGCTTCGCGTGGGAGGGGGGAACTGAATTAAGTCAAAGACACAATAAAACGATTCGTCTTCTTTCCCTAATAATTTAATGAAACGTAAAAGCTTCAGCGCTTCGCGCAGGATGAGCGAAAATGAATTCAGACAAGGATTAAGAGTAATAATGTATTAAACGTCTAAGCTTCCGCGCTTAGCACGGGAGGGGGGGGGGGAACTGAATTCAGACTAGGATTAAGAGTCGGGACCGGTACAATGAATCGTCTTCTTTCTATAATAATTAAATGAAACGTCATAGCTTCCGCGCTTTGCGCGGGAGGGGCGAAACGAGCTTTAAGAGTTGAGAACAGTACAACGGATCGTCGTCTTTCTCTAATAATTTAATGAAGTGTAAAAGCTTCCGCGCGGGAGGGGAAAACTGAAAAATAACTTAGTTCCTGGCCCCGGGTTTAAAGGGTAAAATTTGTAGACATTTGGACATTGGCATTTTTATATTTGTCGGTAATAATATTGGTGGCTCGTTTTGTCGGTAAATCTAGCAACGCCCCTGATAACGACACAGTTTATACACTCGAGATCATTTTTGCAAGTACTACTGGTGAAGTACCGACCACCGTATTTGTGCATTGTGCGGCATCAAAGCATAATTTATACAACTTCTCACGACGTGACAGATCACTTTTCTCTAACTTCTAACTAATCCGAGGGCCTCTTTTTTCTCCATGAAGTGCCGGTGGACATTAATGCGCCAAATGTGGTTCTCAAATTGCAAAAGATCCCTACTCTTGGTAGGAGAAAGCAGTTTTACGTCATATTACTCCAGGAAGTGCCTGAAAATGCGTCTAATTTGGTTCTAAAATTGCAAATGCTTCTTACTCTGGGAGGGGGCCAGGACCCCCTCCCAGACCCACCCCCTGCTTGGTCGCTCCGCTCCCTCGCCGTTAAAGCCTCGTTCTGTTACTTCATCGTTTTACATATATTGCACCTCATGCCATTTTGTGCCCCCCCCCCCCCCCCGGTAAAAAAAATTCCTGGATCCGCCACTGATGCCCATACCCCTTGAGCTTCGGGGGCTTCGCCCCTTGATCCCCACAGGGGCTTTGCCCCTAGACCCCACTTTGAGAAACGTAATTCTGCGGGGCCTGCATGTTAGAGTGGGGTGATTCAGATTTTTCTTTTGTCAGCCCCCCCAAACGTTTTTGCCCATTACGCTACTGGCTGCAGCTGAAAACGGAAAGAGGGAGGAAAGATAAGGTACATGGAACGTCTATACATCGTTAGTAGCACGGAAATTGAAAGGATGTAAGCGTATGCATCTCGTATATAAAGTATTCAAAGCTGTCATCCACTTCCATCCGCTTTCATCCGCTAGGCTTCCGATGAACGTCCGTTTAACATCCCCGCTACATACTACCCACGTCCGTTATTTTCCGTTCAGTTTTCGCAAATTTTGTCCATTTCTGAAGCGGATGAAAACGGATAGAGCCAACCGCGAAATTTTGCTCGTCCTCTGTGTCCTTTATGCATACGTTTTGTGTCCATCGGCCAGTGGGACCGGGCCTTAAGGCGCATTCATGAGTACTGTCACAATGCGTTATATAGACACATGTAAGTGCATAATTATGTATCATGAAAGCCATATTTTGACTACAAGCGCTGCCGCAAAATCCCCTCTAGCGCCATCTCAGGTCATCTTTAGCAATGTGGTCCAGTAACTTGCTGCTTATAGCTCACAGAACTGAAAAGTAGACGTATTTTCCAGTTGTGTGTTAAAGCTGCGTTGTAATGAGTCATCTGTCTGCGAAGAGGAAATTAGGTATTGAGGTACGGAACACTGCTGGCAAGTTGACCACTAGATGGCGCTCTGCAATAAACAGTACCAGTGCCATTGATTAGGAAAGTTTGGCCAACCCGGTTAGGGTTGGACACAATATGGCGACTACTGCTTTGTTGGGCAACCACGCTATCATTGATGCGTACGGTCTTGAAAATCAACAAGACGGAGAAAATTCTGGTTCGTGCATGCGCAGATTGTTTTTTCGCTCGCGTTACCTTCGTCTTTGCCTTCCGTCTCGTTTGCTAAAGCACCTTGTTGTCGTCTCCTTGAGTGGGACTTTAAGGACTATATGCTGCTACGCCTCAAACCAATGAAATCTTCAATTACATCATGGCTAGTTTTCGATTTATCAGAGCTTTTTGTTAATTGGTGAAAACTTTGGAAACAAGAAGGCGGAGAGATTATTCGACCAATGACAATCATTTTATAATCAGCCTTGACGTTAAGATTTGAAGTATCCAGATCTGCTCGCCCCAATTTAATACGTTGGCGCATTCAGATGTTATTGGCGTTTGAACATGACCGTGCACACGTATCAACACAAAATTGAGGCATCTGACATAGACCTCTGTCGCAGAAGTGAATGCGTATAAACAACATTCAAGAACAAAAGGCAGATGGGTTAAAAGGTCCCCAGACATAATTTCAACTCTACAAAATAGCAGAAATTCTCCGCTTTCAAATGCGACTCGCCCCAATTTATAACG
Organism: Strongylocentrotus droebachiensis; assembly: GCA_035222895.1. NCBI lineage: Eukaryota > Metazoa > Echinodermata > Echinoidea > Camarodonta > Strongylocentrotidae > Strongylocentrotus > Strongylocentrotus droebachiensis. The sequence continues at coordinate 182,193 of JAVYIG010000714.1, read as the reverse complement.
TTAATGTTAAATTACGATATGGTCGAATCGATGCAACAATGTCATAATTCGTAGTAGTAGTTTACGTGTTGTAGCGACGTACACGAATGCGCACGCAATTTCCAAGAACAAATGTCCAACAGTTTTCATTATGATCTTTATTCAGATACAAAATCTCGGATGTCATCATACATAATTATTTACAACAAGCAAGTCATCACATATTTGAATACGATCAAATTATATATATCTATATATACTTGGGAGGGAAAGCAGATTTAAATGCATTTTATGTAAGTCATTAATCAGCATCATCCACTTAGTAATATTCACACAAAAAATCACTAACATAACTTTTAACACAAATAAGAAATATTTCCCTATTTTTTGTTGTTGCTATATTTTTATTTAATCTATTTGCAACACTCGCATTATAAATTGAAAATAAAGCATAATGAAGTACTAAAGTAGTATTTTCAACATGGATTGCCTTTTAAGTTAACACTTTAAAAAAAAAAAAATTCTCAGCTAGAGTAATTAGCATTATTCTCAATCCTTTGTGAAATACAAATCCGTTGTTGATCCATGATTCATTTCTCCATGAGTTAAAGGTGGGGTACAATTAGTTGAAAATTAAAATGAGGCTTAACATTTTTTAGTGGCCATATGGATAAATACAATATATTTTGTTAATGCCAAAGTTAATTGCCATGCGCCCTCCCCCGGGATGACCTTTAATATCATTGGAATGTTTACGCATGCAAGATGATAATGATGATGAAAAATATTATGAGGATGAGGATCGAGGGGGAGGATTACGATGGTAATATTAATGATGACTTATGATAAATGACACATATTTGGAAAGCTTAGAGCCTCCTCTTTCATGTGATGCAACTCAGTATGATGCATATTTCACGCATGAGTGATTAAAATCAATATGAAGAGAGAAAAATAAAGAGTCATTCGGCGGACGATATCTGAATTTCGAACAGAAAATCACATTTCTAAAAAGTTGAGTTTCTGCCTTTTCATATGACACCTCAATCAGGAAAAATGAGCAAGGAATTACAAAGTTCTGTTTGTTTAAAGTAGCCCTTATATTTTCATAATTTTAGCAAACAAATTTGTTTTCACTGGCTGCCTGCCGTAGCAAAAAGCAGAATTGACAAAAGACTTAACTCCGTTTCGTTGACAATCAGCCATGCATGAAGTCTTTCGCCGAATGACTCTTTATTTTTCTCTCTTCATATTGATTTCAATCACTAATGCGTGAAATATGCATTATTATGAGTTGCATCAAATGAAACAGGAGGCTCTAAGCTTTCCAAATATGTGTCATTTATTAATTATAAATGTAATTAAGTTATGATAAAACATCGATAATTCTCGGTTTCGTTTTATCTGGGACGCACTGTATATAAACAGATTTTGGACAGATGTTGAGTTTAGCTTTAATAGACATGGACATGATGGAAACAAAATACAATGATGAATAAAGAAAAAAATGGTAAATGAAAAAAAAAAAAAGGTCACCTACTCAATCAAGATTTATCATAACAAACCATTAAAAAAAATAACCTAAAAGACATTTATAATGAAAAATATGAAGATATAAGTAAAAAGATGTTTCAACAAAAATTAAGAATGTCGAAAGAAAGAGAAAACATAAATTGTAATATAAATATATCAGACAAATAAGAAGATTGTATAACGTGAAATCATGTCAGAAAAGATGATAGAGAAAGAGAATAAATAAATGAGCATGAAATACTAAATATCAGAATGAATATAGAGCCTCATACTTTGATTATGAGGTCTAGTTTTAATTTGAATGACCCGATTGCGAAAGAGGTTGCCCATAGACGAAAATGAAACCGAAATTCGCCAAAGAATTCACCTCCCACTCAACATTGGCAAAATTGAATGACCCTTACGCATTTCAAAATTGACTGAAGCAAGCTTTAATTTGAATGTGCATGCTTAGAAAATTCGGTGACTCGAAACGAAATTGAATGCAACAAGTTTGAAAATGAAACAGGGGAGCAACGAGTGGAGAGAATTTGCTCGAACATAAATGCACGTTAATGAAATTGATTGCTGCTTTTACGAAATTGGCCGGGAAAACCTATATTACTTATATACTTCTACTAATACTAATACTACTAGTAGTAGTAGTAATAATGATGATGATAATGAAAATGATAATAATAAAACAATAATAACAATAGTAATATTGATTATAATGATAATTACTATTATATTGAATGGCATAATAATAGGAGGAATAAAAAACAATAAAGCAATATTATAAAAAGTAGGAAGGAGTAGAAGAGTAACAGAATAATTTCGGCTTCTACTCTACTACAGCCTTACAAAGTGGTAAAAAAAAAAGATATATTCAACAATCCCCCTTTCATAGTTTCATAGTTATACATCTCAACTATTCTTTTAAAAACAATTTTTTGGGGGGCCAGAAGCGCGTTTCCTCATATAGGGTATGCTCATATATTTTAAATATGAGAAACTGTTTTTATTTTGTTTATTTGACCTACATGCAGGGGCGTACGCAGAAGGGGGGGGGGTATTGGGGGTTAAACCCCCCCCCCCCCCCCCTTGGTATTTTGATGTGTGTAAACCCCCCTAATAAACCCTAAAAACCCCCCCTTTGGATTTTTTTTTTTTTTTTTTTTATTATAAAAAAAATAAATAAAAAAAATTAAAAAGATTATGCCCATGGCTGACCTAAAAAAGGTGACCTTACCCCCCCCCCCCCCCCCAACCCAGAAAAATGTCAAATTTTCAAATTTCGAGACTCCAAAAAAAAAAAAAAAAGTGAAAAATGAAAAACTCTACCATCGTTTCTTTTCCACAAAACCCTAAATGTACGTTTCAAAATGCAATACAGTATTGATGATAATTGATGATGATATGTTTGGTATGAATTATTTGATATTTTACATTTATATTTACATCTTTTTTGTTTATTGTTGTAAAGAACTTATTGGCATGCAGCCAGTAGATTTTCATCATGACCTTGTATTGAAAACAAGATCAAACACATCATCATAATCTACAGAGTGCAACCAAAAATTTCTTAACAACAATTGAAATTTCTTTCAGGAAGCCTAACGTTAAAAGCTGTTTTTGATTCAAAGAGCATCGTAGAGACGATGAACAAATAAGAATAATAATACATTCACTCCTATCTTTCCCCGCCAAATAATCCGAACAAAAGAATCAACCGAGGGTAATCAACTGTTAAACGAATGTATCCTGAGTCCTTTAAAAATTAATTAATACTGCTTGTCAAGTATTATTGAAGAGCAGACTTGTTTATTTTCTGTATTTTCGAGGCATACAAATGCACAGGGAGGTAAGGGAGGGAAAAGTAAGGCGATAAAGAGGGAGAGAGAGAGAGAGAGAGAACGAGAGGGGGTAGCCTATGGCCCGGGTTCAAATTAAGTTCTCTTTTATTTATTAGACCCAGTACTGATGATCATAATTTTATCTACCATGTGATTGCCATATATGTCCGCCACACCGCATAGCACCTCACATTTGTTTATTGTTGTAAAGAACTTATTGGCATGCATCAAGGTCCATGGTACAGTCACGATGAACTAGAAACAAATACCCAAGCTTTCCTGATTTATTCTGACTCATTAGTCCCGCTGGTTCCCGCTGGTTCCAAGATTTTTTCTGACTTGTTTTGCAATACAGATCGATCAATCGATCTTATTTAATGGGTGTAAGCCACAAATATGTTTAAATAATTGAAATTTCTCCCAGGAAGCATTACATTTATAAAGTTATTGTCCTATGGCGGACTATTGAATATTAATGAGTCAGAATAAATCAGGAGAGCTTGGGTATTTGTTTCTAGTTCATCGTCACCAGGCGCGTACGCAGGGGGGGGGGGGGGGTTAACCCCCCCCCCCCCCCCTTTTTGGTATTTGTATGTGTGTAAACCCATCTAAAAAAAACTAAAACCCCCCCCCCCCCTTTGGATTTTTTTTATTTTTTATTTTTTATTATAAAACAAAATTATAAAAAAAATAAAAAGAATTATGCCCATGGCTGACCTAAAAAAGGTGACCTTACCCCCCCCCCCAACCCAGAAAAATGTCCAATTTTCAAATTTCGAGACTCCAACAACAAAAAAATAGTGTCCGCTTACCCCCCCCCCCCCCCCCCCCCCGCCCCCACTGAGCGACTTTTCGGCCGGCGCGATTTTCAAATTTTTCGGGCCCGATTTTAAACCCCCCCCCCCCCCCCCCTTGAAAAAATCCTGCGTACGCCCCTGCCTACATGTATGTATGACCTGACCTTCTTGTTTCATATCCTACTTTGTTATCATTTTATAATTATACATCTCAACTATTCTTTTAAAAACAATCTTTTTTGGAGCCAGAAGCGCGTTTCCTCATATAGGGTATCATTTAATAAAGGGTTAACGACTTTTTGACTCTGAAAAGATGAAAATTGTGGCTCTGATTGCAATTTCGTTATGCTATTTTACCCTTCTTTAAAATGGTAACACTATACAATGATAAAAACGTAGAATACGAAAAAAACGGGAGTGAGGTCATATATACATGTAGGTCAAATAAACAAAATAAAAACAGTTTCTCATATTATATGAGAAATATGCTTCATCAAAAAAATAATAACTAGCGCGCATAAAAGCTAATGAAACTTCATAATTTCTGTAATGAAATCTCAACACTGAAGACGCAGAAAAGACACTACAGGTTTTCAATTCTTTATCTTAATTAGCTTGTAGCTTGCATGCAGAAATGGAAAGAAATGGAATGTATTATATGCTTCTCATTTCAGTATCTTCATTTCATTTCGTTTATTTCCATTTCCAACAAAAAAAATATGATACATGGGATTGCATTGTGTAAAACAATGAAACTTAATAATGAAAAGTTAATTGTAATTGCTGCACAGTGTACAACAGGCATATATTAAAAACAGGTTGGTCATGGAGCGGAGGGGACTGCTGAAAAGCAAGGGCTTGTGGATTGCAGCCCCCTATTAAAACTTATAGTAGCAAAAAGAGTATATCAATAATAATTCATGGAATACATCTAATGATGCAGATCTTCCTGAATTCGTCCAGGATCTTTGTTGCGTCCAATTGGTATACATTTATTCAAAGAAACAGGTTTTTGTGACGGTTTACAATGTCAGTTTTGCATTAAGTTGTACATACTGGCCCGAATTCACAAAGGAGGTTTGTCGACAAACCGAGGTTTACGTACGTCATACGACGCGTTTTGACGCGTTTTTTACAAACCTGGTTTGTAAAAACGCGTCGAAACGCGTCATATGACGCACGAAATCCAAGGTTTGTCGACAAACCTCCTTTGTGTATTCGGGCCTATGTGTTAGCAGAGTGTAGACAGCAGAAAGTTTTGAATACATATTTATTTGTTAATATGACCATATTAATTGAGTAGTGGTCAGGTTATATTGTAACATTATACATGAAATGAGATGTCATTTGAGTTTATTTTGTGTATTATGTACATACATACAAGAGTGACTTGCAGAGAGGAAATTAAAGGGAAGAAAAGGAGCGTTGGTAATAATACAATGAATGATATACATCTGCTGATTGAATGCAGGTTCATTCATGGATGGATAAACGATGCTAGGTCATGGCCGATTACACATCATTGTTGAATGTACAGTCACTGTACACACGAACATGAATACAATTGAATTACACACGACAGGATCAATACTTAGACAATAACATAGTTTTCACCGCCGTTGGTAATAATACAAGACAGAGAATTAAACACCTGTAATGTCTTCTCTGCGCCTTCAGTGTTGAGATTACATTACATAAATTATGGATTTTCATTAGCTTCTATGCAGGCTAGTAATTATTTTTTGGATGAAGCATATTTTCTCATATTTTTAAATATGAGAAACTATTCTTATTTTGTTTATTTGACCTACATGTATGTAAGACCTTACCCCCTTTTTGTTTCGTATTCTACTTTTGTATCAGTTCATAATTATACATCTCAACTATTCTTTTAAAAACAATCTTTTTGGAGCCAGAAGCGCGTTTCCTCATATGGGGTATCATTTAACAAAGAGTTAACGCCTTTTTGATTCTGAAAAGATGAAAAATGTGGCTCTGATTGCAATTTCGTTATGCTATTATACTTCCTTTATAAAGTTAAAAGTATAAAATGATTAAAAAAGTAGAATACAAAACAAAAAGGGATTGAGGTCATATATACATGTAGGTCAAATAAACAAAATAAAAACAGTTTTTCATACTTAAAAATATGAGAAAACATGCTTCACCAACATCGAGTTGCGAAAAAGTGGTCACTTTTTTAGTTTGCCTTGGGTGGCCTTAAATGTATATTGCAGCATATGAGTTGCATCAAATGAAAGAGGAGGATCTTAGTTTTACAGATATGTGTAATTTATTAATTATAATTGTGATTAAGTTATAATAAAACATCGATAATTCTCGGTTTCGTTTTTTTCTGGGACGCACTGTCCACAACGTTTTTTTTTCACAATGCAATCTCATGACCAGAAGTGGTCTATACCTTTAAAAGACGGTTTAGCTGTATGAAAAAAATGAAGTGAGCACACATAAAACCGTTGTTGCATATAAGTACTTTTTTTCTTTTCTTTTTTCACCCCAGTTGGGTTTTAATCACCTTTTAAAATAATTATTACAAAAAAAACTCTCACAAATATGTTTGTGTCATCTGTGAATGAGCTATTATAACCACAGGTAGGTTACTCAGCAGAAATATTTGTACCCTTGGTCCAAGTTGGCCTTTTTGCCCTCGAAAGAGGTGGTTTGTGAAGACCAAATCAGTTTTAGCCATTTTCCTACTTCCCCTCAGGAAGTACATGTATGTGAAAATTGCTGGTTTACAAAAGTACTTGTAAGTATTGATATTGTCAAAACATAGTTTTTAGAAGAAGTACAATCCATGCCCCTCCAAGGAAGTCAATATTCTTTGTCTTATTCTCTTTCCACATTGCCCACTATGCATGGAACCTTTGGAATAGGATTATGTACGATTGATGATGATTATGATTATGATGATGTCTTTCATTTCTCTTAACATTTAGTAACCTTCTTTTGGCAAGATATCAATCAACATTTGCCACTAATTACCAAGGTAAAGTTAATGGGTACCATGTAGTTAAAGCATTAAAGAAATACAATCCTAAATCATTATTACAGGCCTACTGCTTATGCACAACAATAACTACTACTAAACCACAGCAAGAACAACAACTAGTACTTCTACTACTACTACTACTACTACTGCTACTACTACTACTACTACTTCTACTTATACTACTTACTTCTATACTACATCAACCAGTACTATGATGCTATACCGTTGATGTGCACCAATGATGATGCTAATGATTGTTATCATTATCATCAATAACGATGATTGCTATCATTATGATCAATACTTGTCGCTGTTATTTTTTTTTTAATCTGTATAGTGTTGTTATCATTATTGTTATTATTGTTATCATTGGTATTACTATCATTTTCATCATTACTACTACATATACCGCTAACTACTTCTACCATTACTAATATTACTACCGATAGTTTGTATATATCACGTTTTCACTTACATAAGAGGTACATCAGCGTTGCAGGCAGGCTAAATATCAATCCGACGGTAGCATAATCTGACTCCAGACGTTCCACCATTGTAGGAAGAAGAACACCGAAAGATTTCGCGATGCCACTATCAAGAAAAAGGACAACGAATTTGCTAACAACAATCACCCAGCCCCAAGACCACCCACTAGAGCTTTCTCTGGCCATTTTACACCCAAAACAGAAGTATAATGTATGATTAAATCCAATCCAATCAACAACAAGTATTTGAACCACGTGATACAGCCACTAAATCAAATGTCAGATGTCATTCAAAAAAACTAGTGGAGCCATTTCAGCCATTGGTCGATATCGAGAAGAAAAATAGGACTCCTGAGGTTTGTTGGAACCAAAGTCAAATGAAATTGTCTTTATATATAAAATGATCACGGTGCCATGACATGAATTAATTAACTAATTGCTTACTGGAACCTGGTAGTCTCTGCGTTAAGTCTATGGGAATTAGATAATTCAGTAGCCAACGGGTTAAGGGCAATTTTAATACCCTATTGTATATCCCGTATAAATCGTGTTCAGAGTACGCAATAGACCAGTTCACGGATAGCACATGTCCCAGATGACCGCGAATATCCACAGTTCTTCAGAACATGAAGAGATCTCACTTTGTACATTTTGAAATAATCACTCCTACCTCGATTGAGGTGCTACGTAAAGATGTGTTCCGGGCTCTCCGGATTGGCCTCACTCGCAGTTTCAGTAGCTGAGGAGCTCATTGTGACCAGGTGACAGTTCACAGCTCACAAAGCCTGTTATTGAACTAATGTTGACGTTAACTCAGCACAAACACCCTCATCCACCAACTTTCTATTTAAAAAAAGAAGTCCTGCCAATGCCGTGTTATGATACCATGACGTTTAATGCGCAAAGCGCGAAGCAATGCACAATGACTGAACTTCTGAAGCGAAGTGATGTAAAGTAAACATGAAGTGTGGTTCAATCTGTATATGAACAAACAAAACATACACAATATTAAATACCTTCATAGGCGCCGGAAGTGGGGTGGCAGGGGGTGCAGTTGCCCCCCCCCCCCCAACCAAAATCGTCCCCCTCCCTCCAACAAAAAAAGCAGTAAAGGAGTAAAGATGGTTTGTATTTTTAACCCAAAAAGAAAATAACAATAAAAACATGAATTACATCACACATAAAATTCCATTCAAAGAAAGGAAAGTTAACAGGAATTAAATTTCCTAAACATTGCGCATGCCACCTATATTTATCAATGGAGGTTTTTATAATAGGGATACGCGCATATCGTGGACATATTGTGAGAGAATGGGAAAGCGTGTCTGTTTTTTGTTATATGGGTGAGAAGACATGAGCCCCTGAACGCTGGCGTACTGATGGGGGTGGGGTATTTCTTATTCGATACCAGTGATTTACAAATGTTGCTGAAATGATATGAATTTCCGGTATTTTTTCTCATTTTTTTTTGTAAGTCATACCTTTTGATGCGTTTGTTGGAAAATTAGAAATTCCCAAATTTACAGTCGGGCGAAAAATATGCTTATTTAGACGCCTTTGTGTCATGGTCTGCAAAACGGCTGGGCTTGGGGGCTCGAGCCCCCCTCACTTTTTGAAAAAGTATGTTACAGAGAAACTTAAGAAAGAGAGAGAGAAAATAAAAGTGACCTGCCAATGTCACAAATGAGGTATCAAAATATGCTCATCTGACCGTAAGTAAATGCCTAAAACCCCAGAGCTTACGGGGGCTCCGCCCCCGGACCCCACCAAGGGCCTTAAGGCGGTTCCCCTGGATGCTCATTTGACCATAATGAAATACCTAAAACCCCCGGGGTTCCGGGGGCTCTGACCCCTGGACCCCACCAAGGGCCCTAAGGCGGTCCCTGGATGCTCATCTGACCGTAGTTAAAGGACAAGTCCACTCGAAAAATAATTTACTTTCAATAAAAGCAGAAAAATCAGACAAACCGATCAAAAAAGGTTTGAGCTAAATCGGATAACTAATAAGAAAGTTATGAATTTTTGAAAAAGTATGTAAAACTATGGAACAATGAGATTCACAACACAAATTGCCAAGATGGTTATCAGTTTATGACGTCATGTCCTCACAACTTATCAATTGCTTCATATAGTTTAATCACATTAATTTCCCTTTTTATCCCCCAAAACTTGATTTCCCCATGCCTTTGCCCAGGTTATATGACTTACATCATATTGTATGCATGACATTTCCCAAAAACTTTTATGAATTTTGAAGAATTGATACTATTTTCTGAATATTGTTTATTCATAATTATTGATTTTTATATAAATAGTTTATAAAAATTCAATTTTTCATGATTTAACTGGACAAAAATTACTCTTTATTTGTGCATCCACACAAAAACACATGACTAACAATCTAACTTGGATGCTGGTGTGAAGAAATAAGATTCTTAGGGTGAAAATAGGAAATTTATATTATCAATATAAAGAAAATAATTAGTGGATAGTGAGGACCATACGTCACAGACTCATGAGTGAGTTGCCAATTTGTGTAGTGATTTTCAAAGTATTTCATGTCATTAAACATTCATAACTTTCTTATTAGTTATCCGATTTTGCTCAAACCTTTTTTGATTGGTTTGTCTGATTTTTTTGGTTCTATTGAAAGTAAGTTATTTTTGGAGTGGACTTGGGCTTTAAATATTAAAACCTCTGAGCTTCCGGGGGCTTTGCCCCCTTGACCATATTAATGACCTTAAAGAGGGCCCCTGGATGCTCATCTAACCGTAATTAAATACCTAAAACCCATGAGCTTCCGGGGGCTCTGCTCCCTGGACTCTCCTCCAATTAGTGACCTGCCAGTGTCACAAATAAATATCTAAATATGCTTATCTGACCGTAATTTAATGCCTAAAGGCCTGAGCTTCCGGGGGCTCAGCCCCTTTACCCCCTGCTGGGGCTCAGGCCCTGGACCCATCGTTCTCCTATTCCTGTTGGTAGAACCTCTCCAGAGTGACACTCCCGTTTGTACTTCACTTCATAATGAATTTTGCTCTCATTAGTACCGCCGTTAGTTGGTGCATTGACCTACAAGTACGACCATGGTCGGTGCCCTGCGTTTATAATTAATTAATGTTTTCGATAAACCTTGTTTATCGTCGATAAACAGTGTTTATCGAGAGAAACTGTGTTTATCAGTCGATATACAGAGTTTCTCATGATAAACAATGTTTATCGCTCGATAAACCTTGTTTTTCGTCGATAAACAGTGTTTATCGGGATTATTGGTCAAATGGCGCGCCATAGTCGGTGCCCTGCGAACCGCTTCACCGCACACGATTAAGAGTGATACCGCCTCGGATGATACATGCTCCTGTAGTGCATGTCCACATGCTCGGGGAGACCTCTCAATAGGGACTTTTAGATTTGCACGTTTACAGCTTTGACTGCAACGTGTGACGTCATTTTAAGGCATTGCGCATGCGTCACGTCGTCTCAGTCGGCGATCGAGAATGCGTCAACCTTGATTTTCCTAAATCTAGTACGGTACTAGTATATGCCGCGTGCGCATAAAATATACAGTTCCTCAGGTAGACATTCCCTGCTATTATGTAAAAATGTGTAGAACAAGTGTCACGTGCGTATTCACCTGTTCTACACATTTTTACATAATAGCAGTGAAGGATGTTCTACCACAGCAATAGGCCATTTTCGTAATGTAACCATATTAATGCATAGGTCTTTGTGAAGTGCCTCAATACAAACTATTTCATTCACCTGATAAGAATAATAGTATTTCAATAGACAGAATCCTAACTGCATACATTCGTTGTTGCCACGTTGGACAAACATTATGGCTTGACCTACCTAGCAACACTTAATATATGCAGTTGCATTCTGACTATTGAAATACTATTATTCTTATCAGGTAAATGAAATAGTTTGTATTGAGGCACTTCACAAAGACCTATACATTAAATTTGGTTACATTAAGAAAATGGCCTATTGTTGAAGGTAGAATGAGGAACTGTATATTTTGTCCTCTTTCTTTGTCTGTCAAGTAATTCATAGTGTTACTTCCTGCATGCATGTATATCGTCGAGTGCAATCTAACAGATTTCTAATTGTAGTCAACATGGGCAGTTGAGTACGTTGACACGCATGATCAGTCGGCGTACGTCGTGTTCTCGTCTACTCAATCTAAAAGTCCCTAATGACCTAAGGGAGCAGCATGCATCCGGTAGTGTAGCCGTATGTCGCGATTGTGTTCATCAAAGCAAAAGTTTTCACTGAAGAAATCATTTATTTCAATGTTCAAGGACGGTGGCATGTAGGTCATTGGCAAGCCAACATCTGTGAAAGAAAATGAAAACTTATAATCTACTGGGTGCAAGCCAATAAGTTATTTACAACAATAAATAACAATGAGGTGATATTCGGTGTGGCGTACACATGTCAATCAATAGGGACTTTTAGATTTGCGTGGACTGATACGTGTGACGTCCATTCAAGGCAGTGCATTAAAAGGACGTCGATCGTAGCAATCCCCACTGTCTTCGCGCGAATCTAAAAGTCCCTAATAAAGCCAGTTCACGATTGCAGTCTGAGCCTGAGCAGATAAAGGTCATTGCAGAACAAATTTTAAATACACGGAGACGAAATACTGGATACGTGCTCATGAACGTTATGTAAACAGTATTCATTCATGCACAAGCAGTGCATAGCATGATACACAGGTGGAAGTATTGTTTGAAAAGGGGAAACAAAAGCTATTATTTCAAAGTGTACATAGTGGGACCTCTTCATGTTTTGATATTCGAGGTCATCGCAGAGATATGCTAACCGTAAACTGGTCTATTGGTAATGTCAGTACCGGGTCTAATAAATTAAAGAAAACTGAATTTGAAACCGGGCAATATGCTACCCCTCTCTCTCTCTCTCCCTCTCTCTCTCTCCGTCTCTCTTTCTTTCTCTCTCCGTCTCTGTTTCTCTCTCTCTCTTCTTCATCGCCTTACTTGTCCCTCTCTTACTTCACTGTGCATTTGTATTCCTCGATATTACAAAAAATAAACAATAATACCGCTGAATTGATTCCTCCTTTCCCATCCTTGTTCTTCTTAGTACATGTAGTATGAGTAGTATTAGCAGCAGTATCATTATAATAATGATAATAATTAGTATTATGAATATTATTATTGTTCGTGGTGTTTAATACTAATGTTATTTTTGTAATTATTATAACTGTTATTGTTAACATTATCATTACTTTTATAATCGTCATTTTCATTATTATCATTATCATGATTATAATCGTTAATATTATTAACATTATTGTCATTATTATTATTATCGTTATGATGAATATGAACATCATGGTTATGATGATGATTAATATTAGTAGTATTATTACAATTATTATTACATCATTACTATCATCATCAGCATACAGCCTTTTCACACACAGCTAAAATTCATCGTATCTAGAGATGATTAGAATCATCGTAAAGTTTTAAACATGTTTATAGACAAAATTTCCCAGTGTGAACATCGTTTATACGATGTTGGGATAGATACGAAGTCGCGATCCATACGCCCCTAAAAGCAGGCTGCAGAAACGAAGTTCGTATCTAGTGAGCTTGACATTTTGTGTGTGAAAGGTTATTCGTGTTTAAACGTGTTTCAGACGTGTTTAAACTGAATGGAGCGTGCGCTTTGATTGATGTGACATGACCTTCAATGCGCAATGGCACTACTGCGCATTTTACGAGCAGTAGTTAATCACGAAACGATTAACGATCGCACCGAAATTTCTGTGTGTGAAAGGCTCGTGATTAGTTTAAACACGTTCGAAACACGTTTATACTAGTCATGTTTATAGAATTTTAGCTGTGTGTGAAAAGGCTGATAGTCATCAATGGCAGTAGTGTAGTATGGTACATGTAGAAGTAGGCCTAGTAGTAGCGGTATCATTCTGATCCTTATTATCCTGATTATCTTTTGCAATACATCTACAGATTGACAATTTGTCATGAATAATTGCATTTAAGCTTACCATTATATGCATCTGGCTCGAATTTGTTTTGCTTGTGTATTTTGGTATTGGATGATTAACATAGTAAAAAGAACTTGTGTCTTATTCATTCTAGTCTTATTTTATTTGCATTATGTTTTATTCATTCTAGTTCTGATGTTTTCTGACTGTTTTCAAGACAATATCTTTTGTGTCGACCATAGTTCTATGTAGCTTGATATCTCATGGTGACTTTGAGGAAAAATCAATCGAAGCAACGATTTCTGAACTGTAGCGACAATCATTGGCCTTTGCTGCTCTTAAATACTTATATGACAAGCAGTATTAATTTATTTTTCACGACTCATTATAAATTCGTTTAACAGTTGATTCCCCTCGGTTGATTCTTTTGTTTGGATTATTTGGCGGAGAGAGATAGAAGTGAATAGTCTCATGCTTAACGACTTTGTAATATTATTCTTATTTATTCATTGTCTCTACGAAGCTCTTAAAATCAAAAACAGCTTTTATTATTAGGCTTCCTGAACGGAATTCCAACTGTTGGTTGCACTCTGTATATTAGGATGATGTGTTTGATCTTGTTTTCAATAACAAGGTCCAAGCCAATAAGTTGTTTACAACAATAAACAAACATGGGGTGCCGGGTATAATTAATTAAAGAGAACTGAATTTGAACCAAGGCCATAGGCTAGAATTCTGCTAAGGGTAACCTAAAAAAGGTGACGTTAATCTCAAACGGAACTAAATGTCGATCGGTCAAATTTTCATATTTCGGGACAACAAAAAAATTGAAAAAATGTACTCTTACCGCCCCCCCCCCCCCCACTTATTCAGCGGCTGGCTGAGTCGGTGCGAAATTTTCGGCCCGATTTAAAAATGTAAACACCCCCCCCCCCCCCCCCTTGAAAAATCCCTGCGTACGCCACTGTGTACATGTAATAAGCATCTGTATGCCTGGTTCCCACACAGTTATAACAGCTATGACGTCTCTTTTTCAGAACGCCATCCGCCCCCATTGCGTCTCTTTTTTTCCTTTGAAATCTTGCAGTGCAATTCCGACTGTTGCAATACGCAAGTGCCCCTAGGAGCCAGATTTTTAAAACCTGTCAAGATGGCCATTTAAGACTCCATTTTATTCTATGCATGATATTTTTTTTCAACAGTCTTTTTATTGATTCCAAACAATACAAATCAATCTTAGAAATAAAATACATGGCATGCCATCCAACCAAACACACTACTACTCCCCCCCCCCCCCCCCCCTCCCCACCATGCGACACACGCACCACCGACCGCACTTCCACCACACACTGTTCCTAGCCTCCTCAGAATACCCCAAATTGGAGCGACAAACAAACAGAAACAATCTATTTAAACATTTGTTTAAAATCATTTAAACGAGGCTACAATAGCCGTTAAAAGTTCACAATTGTAAATATTCACAATTGAATGACACACGCCCTTAAAACTAAAACAACAACAACAACAACAACAGTTCGTGAAAACTTTACTTGTTCCCCACCGCCGACAAATTTGACCCACATTCGACCAAACGTTAAATGCGTCATTTTGTGTACATCCCACACAGACGACGAACTTTCGAGTGCACTAGAGCGTAACACCAAGGTACCGGACTCGTCTATTTTTATGAAATAGGGGTTTATCGTTTAAAACTTGTGAGCGTGTGAATGTCAACACCGATGTGCGTGCGTGACTTGTCAACTCTCTCTCTATGTCTCTCTCTCCCCTCTTCTTCTCCCGAAAAAAGGAAAATAAATCAGGAAATTATGTAATAGTCTAGTAGATGCAGATGCACATCACAATGCATAAGTCCATTATCATCCCTCCGTCTAAGATGGGCGGGATCACCCTGCAATATGAATACGCGATTCCTTCACTAGCAGATCGTTCATGAATATTTAGATCTGCGAAGCTCTTTACATCAAAAACAGCTTTTCTCATTAGGCTTCCTGAAAGGAATTTCAACTGCTGTTACGAAATATTTGGTTGCACTCTGTAGATTATGATGACGTGTTTGATCTTGTTTTCAATAACAAAGTCCATGCCAATAAGTTGTTTACAAAAAATAAACAAACATGAGATGCCGGGTCTAATAAATTAAAGAGAACTGAATTTGAACCCGGGCCATAGGTTACCCTCTCTCTCTCTCTCTCTCTCTCTCTATATATATATATATATATAATATCTTGTCATTGCCCTTCTTTTCCCTCGCTTATTTCCTTCTTGCCGCGGGGGTATGTACATGTAATGAGCATCTTATGCCTAGATGATAGAGAAAATAATTACCGATATCGCTGAAATGATTCTCCTCCTTCCCCTTGTTTTTCATTTTCTTCTTCCTATACCGTGTTCAGGAGGTTCGTTTCGCCCCCCCCCCTACAGAAAAGCGTTTTATTTTGTTTAAAACTTAATTTGCCCCATGCATTTCAGGTTATTTTTTCATTTCTAAGCATTAGTAGAGATGTCACTTCCCAATTTATTTGAAATGTATCTCCCCTTGGTGGTCATTCACCTTTAAAACACGCTTCGTCCAGTTATTGTCCACTAATGACGCAAGAAGGTCCTTATTCATGTCTAGGCTATTTCATACTCGCCGGATTCTCTCTTTTCTATTGTTTTGCAGTATTGAGTTTCAAGTACTTTTTCTTCTCATAATAGACCAAAGTTTCTCTATGGGGTTCATGTCTGTCGAATTTTCTGGCCAATCCTCTTTCCTCCTCCAAACTACTGTTGTTCGTGTATTAGGCGCCATCTTTAAATGTCCGAGGTGAACAGACCTTTAAATTCCTCTTTTTCAACGTTTGACCTCGTATCTCAACCCAGCAAAATGTGTGGTCAGATTCTGCAGCCTGGATGCATCAGTCCACATGCAGCACCTGTACATTAGGTTGACAACAGATGGCGCTTTTACTAAAGTAGTCATATGAGCAGTTGAGTTGGCAGATAGGGGCGGAACGAATTTGTTCAACACGGTATAATAGTTGTTTGATTAATTTCAAACGATTACTCTTTGTTTGCTAGGAACATCGGGTATACAAATCAGTGGGTTGCCATTAGGACCGCTGGGCCGTTATGATGAAAACGAATCAAGAAATATTGGAATTTTAGGGAATATTATGATTTTTCAATAACATGACCAAAATAGAAAGCATCGACCAACTTCAGATATCTGTTTTATTATGATTAAAACAAAGTAACAAACAAGTAACAAAATATTTTAAAGGATTTTTTGCATTATACCTCACAAATGCCGTCAAAGGTAACATAAAGTCGTGTCTTGGCTGGTCTGTTACCGGTTCCCACACAATTATAACAGCTATGACGTCATTATTTTAGAACGCCATTCGCCCCCTTTGCGTCTATTTTTTCCCCTTGAAATCTTGCAGTGCGATTCCGAGTTGTTCATGATATCACATGATTTTCAACAAAATGCGCGTTTCTTTCATGTCTTGCTCGTACACTACTTTTTAACAAATCAGTATCATGTCGCATTTCGTGACAATGCGTGGATATTGCCCCCCCCCCCTACCCTCCCCCACTCCGTGAACGGAGGGGTACCATGCGTGTTTCCAGAATGTCCAGTAGAGGGGTAATTTTCACGCACCAAAGTCCGGCTCGTAGTACACAAAAAATCCGGCCCGTACTGACTTTACACACCGGACTTAGGGGGGTGTTTTCAAAAGGAGGGAACATGCATATGCGTACCCTAAATAACACTGAATGGGGGCCGGGGAATATTGGCGTGAACAATACAAAAGTAAGGCGTAATTATGGCATAAGTATGACGTCAGTATGTCGTAAACGTGAAGGGACAAGACATGTCATGATGTTAAAGAGAAGGTTCATTGATTTAAAAAGCTAACTTTAATGTCATTATTGCAAAGGTGACGCTTTAATTGGCCAAGGTTATCAAAAGCCAATGCTTGGAAAATTCGAGGTAATGATTATGAACAATTACAAAACTCTTAGATACAGTCCCGACATAGCATCTGAAAAGTTCCCTGGTCGCTGCTAACATTATGACGTCACATGTTGAACATGATGTACACAAGCAGACGATGTCCCATGACATCTCACACAATAATTTCAGTGCCTGTTTTGTCTTTTTTTCTTCAGTTATTTCTCTTACTTCAATACCTCAGGCGAAATGTTTAATATATTGCCTCACTCTTATTCCCGTGCATGGTATTATTTTGATGAAAAGTGCAAGGATAAAATAAAAAAAGGAATCCGTCGCTGTAAACAAACTAGACGCCATTGTATCTTCAACTGCATACACCGCGGCATGTTCGGCGTTTCGAGAGGGAACAATGACGTCCATGCTATCATTCCGGAGGTTTTTTAATTTGAAAGTGTGGTTTTATGATTGTTCATTAACCCATATCCTGTGTATTAACAAACAAAAGAATTTAGTTATCAGAATGGGGGGGTCATGTCCCTTTTTGAATGGTGTAAAATTCCATCACATTTATTATATACACTAAACTCATTATAATTTGAGAAATATAAGCATTGCAATTACGTTCATTCTTAAAGTTAATACAAAGTTTTGGTATGGGGTCATGAATTTGGTTCAAATGTACATATCGGAAGTATATTCGATCCTACAATATTCAGTGATCGTTGTCGTGGTTGAATTTGAGTCTAAAGTTATGAAATTTTAAATAATAAACTCTCTATACTGTATAGCTCCCTCTCAAGGTCAAGATATTACCTAAGCCATGAGTTGTGGCGTTGTGGCGTGCGCCTGTAATCCAGCTAACGGTGGAAGTTACAAACTGATTCAGCCGAGGACGCAGGTTCGAAACTGAGTCACGTCTTTCGGATGGTGACGTTTAAAGGTCGGTCCCCAGACGTAAATAATCATATCTGATTGATACACGTCTGTAAAAACCCAATTACACACACACACACACATGAAACTATGTTTCTTGACTAAAATCGACCGATTTGCTATTTCCGTTTGGAAATTATATATCACAACTACATATGCTGAGATTTTCATGGTCGCAGCTACAATTGTATGGCCGTAAGCGCTAGTTGAAATTTATCAAAATTTACCGGGAGCACCGGTAAATTTTTATATTTAATTTTACTCGAAAGCAGGAGTGTTTTAGGGGCTAAATTTTGTAGTGCTTATAAAACATCCACAGGGGCATCCAAATATATCAAACTTGTAAAGAATCACTATCCAGCCAATTTTCAAAATTTCCCAAAACTTTGTATTACCTTTAATGGGATGTCGTCTGATTGGGCATTAAAACATTGTTATTTTTCCGGCGAATCTCTCGCATATCCTAGATGCTATGGAGGTTCTTTTATTAGTATTTTTTTATAAACCACCCGATATGTAGTTGACCTAAAACTTGCATGATGGCCATCTGTTAGCTCACCAGTCTCTAGTAATACGCTATTTGCCATATTTGTGATTTTCTATGAACCTGCACTTAAGCATTGCACGAACGATACACGGTCTTCGTGCAACTAAATAGGGACTTTTAGATTTACACGACGAGAGCGTGGACTGTCGCGTGTGACTTTGTGTTAAGGCACTGGGTCGTGCCCGGCAGTGCCTTGCCTTAAAAGGACGTCACATTACCTTAAAAGGATGTCACAAGTGGCGGTCCACGTTCTCGTCGTGTAAATCTAAAAGTCCCTATAATGTCAAGCACTGGCACGCCTCAATGCGGGGGCAATGTGGGAACAATTCGTGCAAGTGTCAGGGCATGGCTTTACTGTTAGTGGCCACCAAAGCCAATTAGTGACTATCAAAAACATATGCTCTTCCTGGCTATTTGGGAATGTGTCAGTTTACAACAGAAATATAGAAACGCGCATTTTGTTATGAATCGTGTGATATCACGAACATTTATAAATCATTTGTTTTTAATTGAAAAAAGGTCATGGTTTAATTTTATTTGCCCCCCCCCCCCCCCTCCCCCACCAGTTCGCCAGTGTGTTCTTCCATGTAACAATGATAACGCTTTCAAATTATTTTTCACCTCTTCCCAGAATTCAACCTTCTCTTGAAAACTTTAGTTGATTATGATAATATTTGTACATAGAAAAAAATGCTTGTATAAAAAAGTAAGATTAATGTTATACCCAAAGCTTCAGTCTCTGATATCGACGGTTGTTCCGCTGAGATTGCATCTGGCCCCTCTGACCGCCTCTATACATAGACTGAAGATCGTCCTATTGGGACTGTACGGGAGGAAGGGTTCGGTTCGGCCGGATCACGATGAATGAGATATGCAACGAGTTATTCACTCTTTTCGTCTTCATATATCCACTTTAGCTCCAATATTACACAGATTCTTATTTAAGATTCAAAAATAACACAGAAATATCTACTGTGACTTACGATAGCTTGCTCATTTAGATCCTAAATTAATGATTAATCCGAGCAAGTCTCGTAGTCAACATGATTCGTTGTCAGCGATCTCGGCTTGAGTTGATGAATATTCATTGTTTTTTTTTTTTCGAACGTCTAATAGCTACTTACGAGTTAGCCTTTGAACAAGGCCACCTGTCTGATAGACGCCGAGCGACTAAAAAGAGACTAATCGCGAAAGCCCGAGTGAACAACAGAGCGAGAATCACAGCACCTGTCTGATAGACGCCGAGCGACTAAAAAGAGACTAATCGCGAAAGCCCGAGTGAACAACAGAGCGAGAATCACAGCCAGTTAGCCTTTGGAACAAGGCCACCTGTCTGATAGACGCCGAGCGACTAAAAAGAGACTAATCGCGAAAGCCCGAGTGAACAACAGAGCGAGAATCACAGTCAGTGAATCGTGGCGGTCGGCGAATTTTTTTTCCGTACTCGAGAGAGCAAAAATCCCATGTGCGCATGCGCGTGGACTTATGATTTCTCTGCTACTTCCCATACGAAATGTACATGTATTCGCATGTACTGTGCACGATTCGCGTTCTACGAGTAAACGATGGCATAGTAGTCTTCAAACACAGACTCTGATTTGCCAGTTTGACAAATCAATATGCGTATGTGTCGCGATGTGCTTATTCAAGTCTGTGTAGTTGTATGATTCAGACCCAGTAGTGCATATGGAAATACATTGCAACTTGTATAGAATGGTATAGTAGTCTGCAAGCACAGACGCTAATCTGACAGTTTGACAACATACTAGTAGTGTGCTGAGAAGTACTTTATTCAAGTCGCCAACTTGTATAGAATGGTATAGTAGTCTGCAAGCACAGACGCTAATCTGACAGTTTGACAACATACTAGTAGTGTGCTGAGAAGTACTTTATTCAAGTCTGCGTAGATGTATGATTCAGACCCTACTGGTGCGTGCGTTAGAAATGCATCTCAATGTGTAGAGTGTAGTATAGTAGTCTGCAAGGACATAATAATATATTGTGTATTGATGAGTAGTGATTTTATGCAAGTTTGTGTAGTTTAATGATTCCAGACCCCATGGTAGGCCTATGTATTGTGCCACTGCTCTCTCACACTCTTTCTCTCTCTCTCTCTCTCTCTCTCTCCATATCTCTCTCTCTCTCTCTCTCTAGCCCTCCCTCCAGTATGCTCGCACTCTCTGTATTACTTTTATTTATAATCATGGTCTGCTGAGAGCCAGAAGGATGTTAACTCTTAACACAACGAATGCCCTTCTGGCTCTGAACAAACCCACACACCATGAGGTCATTTATTGGCCTTCTCAAAACCGTCATTCTGTAATAATATTTCTAACTTTGGTCTAATAACTCCTTTGTCAGTATAATCCATGGTCAAATTAATAATAAAATCGTGATAGAACAAACACACATGATGAAATAAATGATTCAATCATCTTGATTGTGGGCACGAACGGAAAGACAAAGCAAGACAAATATTCAGTTGTAAAATTGATGTTGTCAAACTGTCCGATTAGCGTCTGTGCTTGCAGACTACTATACCATGCTATTCAATTTGGGATGCATTTCTGTAAGCACTAAAATGTCTGAATCATACAACTACTCAGACTTGAATACTAGTACTATTGCTACGCACGATATATGCGTAATTGTTTTGTCAAACTGGCAAATCAGAGTCTGTGTTTGAAGACTACTATGCCATCGTTTACTCGTAGAACGCGAATCGTGCACAGTAGATGCGAATACATGTACATTTCGTATGGGAAGTAGCAGAGAAATCACAAGTCCACGCGCATGCGCACATGGGGTATTTGCCCTCTCGAGTACGGAAAAAAAATTCGCTGGCGGTCGCGCGTTCACCCTGGGTATTTAGACTCATCTCAGCCGCTTAGCCAGAGTCACGAGGCCTTGTCAAAAGGCTACTTACGAGTCAGCCCGGCTCGACCCAGTGATATATGAATATTCATAAACCCAATATTAAACGAGTGCTCTGATTGGCCATTGGCTATGGTTTGGTAGGTTGACCTGGAAATATATCGGCCGGGTCACGTCATAGATTACCTGTTCGAATGCATGAACGTACCGCTTCGTGGTAAGATAAGATAAGATAAGTTAAGATAAGATTTGACTCAATCGACCCCCTTCAGGGGTATGAGAGCACAACATATTTACAACACAATACAGACAGATATATAAAACAAAGTAAGATATGATAATAGAGTACAAAGACATGATTTATACATTTGTATATTTCTAAAACACAATAAACATGAGCTAAATACTAGGTATACAATTTACAGTTTAAAGTTACAAGTCTAAAATATCATGTCATTTTCATTGTCTACCACTACGAGTAACTACACTTGTATTAACAAAAATAGGACCATGCCTTTCAGCCTTAGGAACCAACGAAACGAATTGTATTATTACTGTACAGTTATGAATTTTACGAGATTCTTAATTGTTTAACGCTAGATCTATTAAACAATTTGTCCATGTGAAATGTGCTAGGGTTACTCACAACAAACTGTCGATCTAACTGCCTTTCTTTCTTGAAGAAAGGGCAGACAAAAATATAGTGAAATAGTGAAATTCATCTCCAAAAACCTTTAAATTACAACTCGAACATTCAGTTTTACTTTCTTCAAGATTATTTTAAAACCTTCCATCATTAATTGGTAAGCGGTGTGACCTTTATCGGAATCCACACATTCTGACTATTAAAATAATATTGAAATACTGTTATTCTTATCAGGTGAATGAAATAATTTGTATTGAGGCATTTTTTTTTTTTTTTTTTTGGGGGGGGGGGGGGGTCTGTGAGAAGATTTTTTTGCCTAGTTGTCGAATAATGTAGGCTCATTATCATGACATTTTCATTATCTTTGTTTATTCTCATTTGTAAACTCTCTCAGCCAACAAAAAGTTAAACACATGAATATATAACTTGCCATATTACACATGGCACACACACATAACAAGAAGCTGTATACAGAAAACTGCAGAAACTGCCTGAGAAATGTGATCGAATTTTTGGTGAAGTGTCATATCACTGGATCCAAAATGACACTCTGCTACTTTACCCTTTCCAACTCATCAAATATTGTACAAATATCACACTTTATGTGGCATATTCAAAATATATAAATGCAAATAATTGAGATTTCAAAAGTTTTGTTCATTTGGTGGTGAACTCGGTTATGTCTGAGTATTGTACAATTGATTGCTGATCTTAAAGCCCCGCTGTCCTACTTGTAGCTACTTGCTCCCTCTATATATAAAACTTCCCCAATCGGTGCCTGTTGGTCCCCCATGATCCTCTTATTCTTATGTTAGTTGAGAGCTGAGTTAATGAGATAGCCACCTGTCAGTGACCTTGATGTGGTCTAATCCCTTCTGGCCCAGTTGTATTGACGGTCTTTAAGATAGGTGAAGGATACTTGTTCTTGTAGGGGGTGTTATCCGTATTTAATAATGTGTAATTGCATCAGCAAAGTGTATCTTTAGGGGGAAGTGTCTTTGGATCCATAGGTGACTGATACTCATCAGCTTATCATATCTGATTTTAATAGACCTACACAAACAGAGGTACAACAAATATATATGTAATGAAAAAATGGGGGGCTGGTAAAAGAGAAAAGGGGAAAAAGTTGAGGGAGAGAGATTAGAGAAAGACAGAGAGCGACAGAGATAGAGAGAGAATGGGGAGAGGGTGACATGTGAAAGAGAGAGACAGGAAGGGGGAGAGGGAGAGATATTGGGGAGAGCGAGAGAGAGAGAGAGAGAAAGAGAAGGAGAGAGAAAGGGCGTGATAGGGAGATATAGATAGAGAGAGAGTGGGAGAGAGAGAGAGGGACATAAAGATATAACTGGTATATTTATGTAAATCATACAAAGGAACAATTTCATAGAAAAAGTCTTTACATTCAAGTTTGTGGAAATGCATTTCAAAGTAATTGATTTTTTTTTTTTTTAATTGAGGGGAAATGCATTTCCGCATCACTATTGCAGACATCACTTCCAAATGGCTAGTTGTTATGTTATAAAACTTTGTCAATGATTCCAATAATTTAGAACTTGTAAACATATATGTTGAAAGAAAAGTGTTGTACGGGATATTCATGTTTAATTCATATATAATTGGCGGAATATTAATCAAATATATTATAAAAAGGCAACAATTATTGTTAGATAAACAAAAAGCATTAACTAAACTGTGTATATTTCATTGTGTAACAGTGATTACCAATAATCCCAAGTAATCTATTTAAAGAAATCAGAATTTCCCTCTTATCTGGAATCCCTCTCAATATTAAACTAAATTGAATGCACGTAGTAGGAAATTGATCACCAAAAAAATGAAATGTAATGCCCTAGACGGGCTCATCGTGAGCACCGCGTTAAATTGAATGCACGAAGGAGGACATTTTACGCACTTTCGTGAATTTGATTTCACCGAAGATGACTAAGAGTGCCGATTAATGAAATTGATTGCTCGAATTTTTAATTTGAATGCCCGAATTCACCTGCGAGCGACCTCTATGTGAATTTGAATGCCCGTCCATGAATTTGAATAAAAAGAGTGTGAAATTGGCCGCAAATATCTATATATAAATACCCCCTCCCCCATTTTTGTATTCTCCTATCACAAAAAACATTCAGATACAAATTGTGGAGGCATGATTCCTGATATCATACAAATAATCAAGTTTGTGATTTAAGGGAACCGGTTTGCAACATTTACAAACAGAGTTCTAGGAAGATCACAGAGTAAAGACATCCAACAAAAAAATCAAATTAAATATTTAAAGACGTTTACAGCAGGGGCGGATGTAGGATTTTGCAAAATATAAGCGCAGACAAAAATGAAAAAATTTGGAGATATGCAAGCAAGGCCAAGCAAAACGAATAATCAAATAAAACAATTGTCCAGGTACTAGAGGAATTGATATAAACATGTATAAACAAATAATATAAAACCAGTACCTAAAAGGAGGAGGATTAATGTTTACACTTGTGTCCAAAATGTATGCATCTTAGGTTCCCAAAACAGAGGAGGTGGGGAGGTTTTACCCCCTCCCCTAAGAGTTTGTTGTGTTCAAACTGAAAGCTGATGTCTTATCCGCCGTCTCTTGATGAGGATCGCTACGATGAAGAGATGGACGACCATGACGGCCTTGATGAAGCCGACAATGATGAAAACCTTCGTGAACGACTGGGTGACATCAAACAGATAACCTACAAAATGATCATAACAGAATTAGAATTATCAGTCAGAGGGTTGTAATGTTAAATGACATAGCATACTAAGATACAGTTTGACCATAACTTATGAAAACATGCGTATAAGGGAGCAACTATACATGTAGTTTAAATCATGAAACTCTTCCTCCCAAGTTAATTTTTTACGACAGGGTACGAACTTTTTGGCCCGAATTCACAAAGGAGGTTTGTCGACAAACCTTGGTTTTCGTGCGTCATATTATGACGCGTTTCAGCGCGTTTTTACAAACCAGGTTTGTAAATAGCGCGTCAAAACGCGTCATATGACGTACATAAACCTCGGGTTTGTCGACAAACCTCCTTTGTGAATCCGGGCCTCAAAGGCTGCACGAGTTGCCTGACTAAGTACGAGCAACTTCCTTTGACGGATCTTTCTCAACTAGCTATGACTTACATATAGATTCTCGGTCGAAGATAAATCCTAAAACCCGAGACTCCCCAAATTCAGAGCGCAACACAATTTGCCTGTTGACTGAGTAAAAGTGTTTAAATAATAATACCACTAAACATGAATTTAATAAATAACAATCTGAGCATATGAATACAAAGAACTTTGAAATATCACGCTAAGAAAAAGTAACTAGCCTCATGCTTTTGATATATGTGTGTAGGTCTAAAAGATATTCTTTCTATGTCCATTTACTTGGAGGCGGTTGGGTGACAATAAAATTGACCTTGAGATACTGGTTTCTCCATAACTTTCTGTCATCAGCATTTCTAGTTAGCTGCTATAAAGCCATTCCAGTACACTGCTTAGTGTTGTCGGTCAATAATCCGACAATAATTTATAATGGAAGTACATGCAATGGGACACAGCCGGCGGAGCAGGAGGGGGGGGGGGGGGCAGGGGTCAAAGCCGCCCCAACACTTTTTGAATCCCCCCTAAAGTGCCTCTCTTTACGTAAGGAAGGTGCACCGATTTACTTAAGATAAGCTCCCCCTTTTTATTTCTAATATGTGCCCGTTCCATAGTCTTGTTAGTGCCTCTCACCACCTCTAGTAAGTGCCCCTTCACAAATGATAATTGCCCCTATTCAAATTCGAGAGGCGCCTATTTTACTTTCACAAGTGCCCTTTTCTTTTGTTATAAGTGCTTTTCCTCTTCTGTTTGGTGCCCCTTTTCATATGTTATGATTGACCGTTGTCACCTCTCATATTAAAGTGCCCTCTATTTTTAAACGCCTCTTTTCATTCTAATAAATGCCTCTTTTTTTTTTTTTATAAGAGCCACTTCCTTTACTCACAAATGCCCCTTCTCACACGTCTGGTAAATGTCTCTTTTAAAATCTCATAGTTGACCTTTCGACAAGTGCCCATTTTCCTTTGAAATAAGTGCACCTTTCCAATCTCAAGTGAGTGCCCCTTTTCAGGTAAAGAAATGCCTCTTACCACCTCTGATAAGTGCCCCTTTACCTAATATAACTGCCTCTATTCAAATTTGAGAGTTGTTCCTTTTATTTTGACAGATTTTATTGCCTCTTTTCATCTCCGGTGATTGCCCTTATTAAAAAATGAGAGGTGCCCCCTTTAACTTTGTTATGAGCAACCCTTTCGATCTCTGATAAGTGCCCCTTCTATTTTGGCACGTGCCCCTATCCTTTCTAATGGTATATTGTCCTTGAGTTAATTTTCAAAGATTGTTGCGATCACGTTTGAAAATAACAAGTGGACTACAATTTACGCACCTGTGAATGTTCCAGCAAATGTCGCCCCTAGTCCTCCCGTGAAAACATTGAGAGCAACGGCCGTGTCAAAATTCCTTTCGTCAAAGACTGCATCCTTGCATAAACTGGACGGAATGTTATCCTCGACGAAAAAGGAGAACCCTTGGACAAAGGCTAAGGTAGCTAGCACCTCGTAAGCAGAACTGATGAAGTCTAACAACAAGGTTATCGTGCATATGAGACTTATGGCGATGTAGATAAGTTGATCCCTTTGCGGATGAGGATGATGAAAATGGTTCGACCGATGATGCCACCTAAACCGCCGATTGTGGAGAGGAAGATTGCTTTGGAAGGAGGGATGCCAAGGTGTTCAGCGTGGGGGACCAGAAAAAGCATCCATGCATAAATGGTGTAATATTGCAAGAAAGTAATAGGCAAGGAGAAGAGAAAGAGAGGTTCGTTTAGGAGTCCGCAAGACCCTTCACAGGTCTGAAAGAAGGGTGTGATCCACGATGAGCGTGCATTCGTTGATGTTTCATGCTTACTTTTGCAACGGCTCTCGGTTTGAATCAAACCTCTTTGCTCCGAAATGCACTGTCCACTATCCTCTTCCCCCTCCTCCTCCTCCTCCTCCTCCTCTTGTTCATCCCCTTTCTCATCATCCTCCTCCTCCTGTTCATAAATCCTGTCTTCCTTTTTCTCTAATAATACCTTTTCAGAATGGCACTTTCTTTTCTCTTTCACTTCATCATGAATTTCGCCTTCATTCGTAGCTGCGTTTCTTGATGACTTGCGTATCGCTGCACCGCACGCGACAAGGTTCAGAGCGATACCGCCAAGGATGATAAACGCCCCTGCATAGCCATATGCTTCAAAGGACCTTTCCGTTACAATAGGGAGCAGCATGGATCCGGCGGTGTAGCCATATAACGTGATTGTGTTCACCAAAACGAACTTTTCCCGGAAGAAATCATTTAGTGCGAGGAGTGTAGACATGAAGGTCATTGACAAGCCAGCACCTGTGGAAAAAAATTGATTATGAATATTAACAATATTACTAGTAATCATTAGTTTCAGTATTGTTTGTCTTTCAACTGTTTCATATTTCACTTTTCCTTTTTTTAACTTCATGTTTCCACAAACTAAAGAGTAAAAAAGAAGAAAGAATATTGATGGACTAACGGTGAAATCAGTCATGAGCCCCGTAGGGAGGTTAACTTTGTAACAGTCTCTAAAAATGGTCGGAACTAGCAATTTATGTCAATCACAGAAATAGCATTCGTTTTTCACACCCCCCCCCCCCCCCCCGAAAGAAATACTATGATAGAGTAGCGTTCTTCATGGTAATGTAACGAATTCACTTGATTTAAATAAGTTTGCAATACCTGTACAAACCTGCATTAAATGTAGGTTTGGGCCAAAAATACAACAACAACAACAACATCAGAAAATCACGACAATGATGTCACGCTTATCGGACGGAATTGAGAAGTCAGTCGTTAGTGTTTAATTTTAAAAAAACATGCAACAAATTATTCCATGCAGCTGGCTTTTGTTAGGTTTGCACAATAAAATCTACAAGTCAGTGTGCTGTTGCCTTTGATGTCCGAGGTTCGAAGCCGCCAATGGGGACTTTTAGATTCGCACGAAGACAATGGCCCGAATTCACAAAGGAGGTTTGTCGACAAACCTTGGTTTTCGTGCGTCATATGACGCGTTTCGACGCGTTTTTACAAACCACGTTTGTAAAAAAAACGCGTAAAAACGCGTCATATGACGAATTCACAAAGAAGGTTTGTCGATGCACTGCCTGGAATGGACATCACACGTATCAGTCTTCGTGCAAATCTAAAAGTCCCTAATACCCCGCAGTCAGCACTTGCGCCACCGTGCGAAAACTCCCTAAGATGAGACGAGTGCATGGAAGCGAAAAGTAATTATCATATACAAACGTAATTATTATTACAAAAGCATATTTCCCTTTGAAAGTGGCCAGTTAGTTTGCAGCTAGGCAGGAATCTTTTGTCTACATAATCTGCAAGGAGAATACGTCCACCTGTGTATCATGGAGTGCTCCGCTTGTGTATGAAAGAATTGTGATTACATAATTTTCATGACACGTATATGGTCTTTGTGTATTCAGGGAGGTGACATTGTAACCCCTTCGTGTTTTTCATAATTTGGTCTGCAATGACCTTTATCTGCTCTTGCTCAGACTGCAACCGTGAACTGGCTTATAAGAATACCGAAAGATTTCGCGATGCCAGTTTCAATCAGAAGTTCCACGAATTACAAACAACAAAGCCCCAAGACCACACACTAGAGCTTGCTTTGACAGGTTTACGCTTGACGCAGAAGTATGATTATTCAAATCCAATCCAATTTTTTTTTTACAGTTTAGGCCTAGCGCCCTTAATATATAGAATGTGTAACAAGCGACAAGGTCCTATTACGCAATGGACGCCTTATAACATCATCTTTACCTATAAATTTGTGACGTTAAATTGGGGAACTGGTCGGATGGGGTTGACAGACGGGCCTTAAACTGTACATAATATAGGGAGCGGATTACATGAAAAATCAACGAGGGAAAGGATCAGGTTCGGAGTAAGCCATTGTCATGTTCGCTCATTTCAAAAGGTGACCCTGTAAGGGGCTTGAAATAGATAATATGGCTTCTAGCTGTTGGGCAAAGGACTTAACTCCGTTTCGTTGACGATCAGCCATATCATGCACAACAAAGACGAAAGACTTGGTGCATGGCTGATCGTCAACGTAACTCAGATACCGTCCGCAAAATGACTTTTTGGTATCCTTTCTTCAAATTGATTTTAATCACGCATGCATGCGTGGAAAATGCACCATTCGAGTTGCACCAAGTGAAAGAGGAGGATTTAAGCTTTAAAAATATATGTCATTTATTATGTTTACTGGTAATAAAGTTATGATAAAACATCGATAATTCTCGGTTTATTTTTGTTTCTTTCTGGGACGCCCTATATAACAAATTGATCGATAATATAATTCATATAGCTATTTTCACCATAGCAATTTGCCGATGTATGTCGTCATGCATGAGTCCAGTGTTTTATGACTATGGTGATGTCCAAGGTTCAAACGGAGTATGGTCACACACATAGAGAACATATTTCTTAGCTCAAAAATCCTCTCAAATTCACTTTAGGCAAGTATGATGATGATAGTTCACTGATCTGGGCCATGTTGCATAAAACTTACCACTGATGGTAACTTTGCTTTCAATGACAACTACCCTGGTAACAGGGCTCAACAGGCAATCAAAATCAAGGTTCCCATGGTAGTTACCATTGATGGCAAAGTGACCATCACTGGTCAGTTTTGTGCAACGGGCCCCTGGCTCTCTACCAGGTATGGCACAAAATGAGCTACATATTAAAATTAAATTACATAGCTAAGCTACAAGATATTTAGCTTACCTGATACAGCGAGACAGACTCCTACAGTAACTGTGTTGTTGAAGAAAGCGCTGGCAATAATAAATGATCCACACAACACTCCGCCTAACATAGCGACAACACGATGGTTGATCTTCCGCAGAACGAGTGTAACAATTGGACCTGATATATTGACAAATAATGAGAACAGATACTAAATTACAAAATACAAATATGAAAACAAATAAGGTAAGCACGTGTAGAAGGACTGTTTTCAGAAACGTTCACGAATTCCCCATAATCTAAATGTTAGAATTATGCTGACATGAAAATACGATTACACCTCTCTCTTGTATCCTTCCTTCGCTAAGATCGTCGATCGTCGACACTGTGGCCCGAATTCACAAAGCAAGGTTTGAGCTCAGACCAAGGTTTATGTGCGTCATATGACGCGTTTCAGGTTTGAGTTCAGACCTTGGTCTGAAATGCATTTCACAAAGCCGGTTTGTCCTCAGACCAAGGTTTATGTACGTCATATGACGCGTTTCAGGTTTGAGTTCAGACCTTGGTCTGAAATTACATTTCACAAAGCAAGGTTTGTCCTCAGACCAGGTTTATGTACGTCATCAGACCCAAAATTTACAGACTGCTCAGATAGGAGGTTTGTAATTTCTCAAACCTGGTTTGAGAGCTATCAACCAATCAGGATGCAGCACTGGGTGGAGATAATTTATGCTCGATTGATTTTATCCAAATAATTCACCGCCAAAACAATCTGCGATAGTATCTGGTCAGCCCGATTTTAGTGCCATTGAAATCTCTCAATCTCTCGATCCTTTCCTTAAAATCGTAAGTATAAAACCTGTACATGTAGTCGAATTCATACTCTTCACGTTACTGACATTTCACTATTTGATATGCTTTATAACTTTCCATTTTCCATGAAATGTTCGATGTTTTCATATCTGACGGCCTCTCAATTCCAGAGTTCAGGGACTGAGTCTGACGGAGCTCGAGTCCAACGCCCAAGGCGGCGGCGGAGCTCGCAGCCTCTGACCCTGGGCTGGAGTTGGGCCTAGCCGGGCCGGGCCTACAGTAGATATCTGAGTATTACTGTCATGTTTAATTTTGTCTTGTTGTCAGCAATGCCATGACACATGCCAATTAGACTAGGCCTAGACCTATTCATGATAATGATAATAATACCAGGCTCTAGCCTAGGCCTGGCAATGATGATGTCCATCACTTGACTTGGACACTGGTCTAGTGGTACCTAAATAAATAGAAATTGAAGTGGCATCAGCAATGACAATGTTCCCCAAAATGAATCACACTGACAAGCATAGACCAAAAGCTTCAGTCTCTCTATATTGCCGGTTGTTCACTGAGACTACGTCTGGCTCCACTAGACCTCCGATTATAGAATGTCAACAAATGTCAGTTTTATTATTTTTATTAAAGAAATGACCCATATCAGACGGTTATTTCTGTTTATGAGTCATGACAAGCAAAGCTTTTATTAAATTTAGATCTGGTTCTAATTGTCTTAATTAACTGGCTTAGTCCCCAGAGCCAGGATCACCCACAAAGTCACAAGCACAAGTAACATTTCTTTATTTTAAAAACATTGTTTGAACATTTGTTTCATTTTATCTTCACTCCAGTAAAGATGGTAGAAATGCAGCTGATTCAGCATAATGAGCTGGTGTACCTGGAGGAGGAGCTGGAGCAATATATAGCAGCACACCCGGGCAGAGGCCTCTGAGATTGGGAAAACCCGCTGGATGATGAGCCTTTTGTTTTAGATTGAGGTACTTTGAATTCAAATTCTGTATTGGGAAAGTTGGCGAAAACATGGCCAAACTACTTGATGAATATTGTTAACATAGACTAGCTATAAAAAAGGGCTTCTGTTGTAAAATCCAACCCTAGTGTCGTTATTAAAATCCAGAAATGTTTCAATTCATGTTGACCGCCTAAATTCACTGTTCGTTTGCCCCGCTCCGCTGGTCTGCCTACGACCGTGCAAGCCCCTAAAGCCATGCACATGTGTGTTTACATAAATTTATTCAATTTCTAAGCATTTTCTGTCATATTCCATACATTGGAAGATTAGTTATGATATTTATTCTTTTACATGGTAGGTGATGAAAGCATTAATTTTCATAATATGTGTGTGGGGCATTTCCCAATACTGTTATTTGGCTTTAATACATGAGGAAATTATTCAGATTATGTGTTGGAAACAAGTTTGTGATTTGTTGCTTAAATTTCACAAAAGGTGAAGCCGTGAAGGAGATTAGAAAAGGCATAGACAATTTTGTCTTTTATGTTAAATTGATTCACACCACATCTAGAAATCAGGATAATTTTTGTTTTTAAGTGACAGTTACAGTTGGGGATGCAAAAATATTTAATAGCATAAACCAGCAAAAAAATGATTTATTTGAATGCTTGTTTTTTTATTTTTTTTGAAAAGGTAATTCGATCTAAAGGATGCACGGTGAGGAGGCGGCATGCCGTGTCACATTCATCTGTTTGCCGAATGGAGAGTAGTGAGGGATGTTTCCGAAGCTGTTGTCAGAAGAAAGGGACAAGTCATGAAGTTTCCTACAAGTTACAACAAGGCAAAAAGTGACTACTATTCAGAAGCAGTTTTTCCAGTACTGCAGATTTCCAGGAGTTGCTGTTGATGGGACACATGTTTACATCAGGAGCCCTGGTGGGGCAAGAGCCAGGTACTACTTCAATAGGAAGAACAGGTACTCCATCGATGTTCAGGTGAGAATAAATGAATACATCATGACTGGATTCAGCACGGCTTTCCCTTTAGACCTTTTTTTTGTACCTTGCAAAATGTTCACATTAGATATATACACTCTCCAGTCTTGTGTGTTGTACATCCATGCTATTTCATTGGTGACCAATGCAAGATTTCTAGTGGCCAAATGGATATTAAAGTAATATTCGCGTACAGGTACTCATTTCACTGCCTTTGTACACAGTTAAGAATATCCAATGGATAGTTAAACTTAAAAATCCTAACACTCGTTAATATCTTTTTAACGAAAGGGAAATTTGAAAAATCAAAACTTGTTCCATCCTTCTATTGGCAATGCAGATATGACCTCTAGATTTCTGATATTTTTTTGATGGCCATGGCAATTGGGCCACTGTTTTTGCCATTGATCAATGAAAGAAAAAACAACAAAGAGAAGCATGTAAATTGATCAATGGCAATTACCACTATATATTTTAAACTATAGAAAAACAAACAGGTTCATTTACCATAAAAAGATGAGAGAGTGGGTACCCCCTCCCCCCCCCCCACACACACAAAGCATTTGTTGTTTTAGGCTCGAAATGTTTTGTTAAAAGTGAGATTATTTTTGTTTACATTGTTACAAGATAAACAATGAAAACATGAGTTAAAAATGAAGAAATACTTCATCATTCAGTCAATAAATATAGGGTAATTAGCATTTTCTTCCAATTTGTGTTGTATAAATAGATATTGAAAAGCAATTATCACATATTCAACTGCATTTGCATTAATTACCATAAATAACAAGTGAAATTTATACATTTCACGGTCTATCTGAAGTGTGAAATGAGTGAGTTTCAATAACTAATGAATGCCAACATGTTATTTCATATTGACAGGTTGTCTGTGATTATGCTGGGAAAATAACTAGTATCGTTGCAAGGTGGCCTGGACTGGTAGCAGCCACGATGCCAGGATCTTTTCTGAGTGTGCACTGAATTGACAGCTTGATGCTAGGGCATATGAATAACAGTTGATTCTTGGAGATAGACTATAGGGTAGGTAGATTTTTTCTTTATATAAAAACATTTGTTTATTCTTTTTCTTAATCAATCTTGTTTCCTTTTTTGTATTTGGCCAACATGTGACATGTTAGGAATGTTCATTCGGTAATATAGTAACAACTCGCATTAAGTAATTAATTCAAACGAGCTCATGTGCTTTTACATTTCAGTTCACAAATCATAATTAATGTTTTTGAAATCTGGATGCAACTTGATTAGTTTGTTGTCAAGAGGAACCTCATAGTTTTTGTATTAGTGACACAGGATTGAATTATTCCTGATTATGTGTACAATACATTGTATCCTTTTCTATAGTATTACCCCCCCCCCCCCCACCCCCACCCCCCTCCAAGAAAAAAAATGAACAAGTTGAAATTAAGAATATTGTTTATGATATTGTTTATTTTGTCCATTCGATTTTGCAGGTATCCATGCCTTCTCTGCCTCATCAGAAGCCATTTCTTCATTCAGAGGGTCGACCACAGATGTGCTTTAAAGGCCATCTGTACTAGTTCAGCCAAAGAGGATTAGACAACCCAGCGAGGTCACTGACGGGAGGCTATCTCATCAATACAGTTCTCAATTAACATAAGAAAAAGAGGATCATGGGGGATTAACAGGCACAGATTGGGGAAGTTTTCTATATAGAGGGAGCAAGTAGCTACAAGTAGTACAGTGGGGCTTTAACACTTCACACACAAAAAAGGGAGATGTGTGATTGAGCACATATTTATTAAATGCAAGGATGAGGACGTTCCATGCCTCATCAATCTAAGAGAGAAGGTCGACACTTCTTAATTATTTTTATGCTTTCCTGTTACCCATATTGGGGAAATTCATGTTGTTCAAATATAGCATTGGTTTGGCCAAGTATAGCCTAAAACAGCTAACACTGGAGCTTACTAACAAGCATTTATTGCTTTCTTAGCTGTCAAGTAAAATAACTACCACTATCTATCTATTTAGTGAGCTATACATTATTTAATGAAGGATTCCACAAAAAATTTCAATGTATACGGTAATAAGTTATAAAATACAGATTTAACTCAATTGCAACTGGAATTACCTCGAAATGTATTTCTCCCTGCTCCCTGGTGTTCCCACAATACTTTGTAGTTATGCAGCATTACATCAAGAACCTGGGTGTTGAACTGTTGATTATTTATGAATATTTTTGATGTTATGTTTAGTTGATAAGTATTATTTTGTTGTCACTCTGACGGTATTTGTAATTAAGTGTTCTCTGTAGATTAAATGCACCCGATTTAACTATAATAAGCATTGTATACACTGCTGAGTTGAGGGGTGGGTCAATATAAATTATTTGGTTGTCAGCTAGGGGAGAGTATTCCAACAAATATTATTTACTGTACTAAGCGAAGTCAGAATTAAAGACTTTTATGTGCAAATTTGAATTTCGTCACCCATTTTGTTGTATTTCTGATTTTCTTTCTGCTAATAAGTAATAACGCTACAGTGAGACTTTTAATTGGCCTTCCAGAGCCTCTCTTAACCTCTAGTGGGCTATATTTCATATAAACATGCTACAAAATTTACAAATGTGAACTGCATTGTTTGAACAAACGGTAGATTACTATTGTGTTGTATGCTCAATTATTTATGTAAAACATGAAAATACAAATACAATATTCTTGCTTTCATATATTAACAAAGATAACTGAAATAGATATGTGTCAGATTATCTCTCTCTCTTTCTCCCTTTTTTTTTTTGGGGGGGGGGGTGCAGATGTGTGCAGTCTGCATGGTTTTGCATTATGTGTTTCATTGCAAAAAAGAAAAAAGAGAGAGAGAGAAAGTTGAATAGAGAGAGAGAGGGGACAAAGAAAAAAATTAATAGAGAGAGAAAGGGAGGGAGAGAGAGAGAGAGAGAGGGGAGAAAGAAAAAGAATTAATAGAGAGAGAGAACAAAAATGGGTAGAAAGAGAGAGGAGGGACGGGACAGAGAAAGAGACAGGGAGGGAGAGAGAGAAAGATGAATAGAGAGAGAGGGGAGAAAGAAAAAGAATTAATAGAGAGAGAAAGGGAGGGAGAAGAGGGACGGGGACAGAGAAAGGGACAGGGAGGGAGAGAGAAAGAAAAGATGGCCAGCATAGAGGATTTTTTTAAAAATTAATATTATATGGAAACAAATCATTTACCAGTTACAATTTTGATGTGAAAAAATAGCCAGTTGGGGAAACAAACGGGGAACTAGTTAAAATAATAATTGATTGACCATTAATTCTAACAAAATAACTATATAGATCTATAGTAATTAACAATTGCAATCAAATGAATTAATATATTAATCACAATAAAAACTTAATTCATATTAAATCATTATTATTATTATTATTATTATTGTTAGGTGATTTTATTGATAAGAATTTGTAGCCCCCAAAACAATAAGGCTCTTACAGTTAATTTAGAAGAGCCCTTGACAACCTTAGATGTATTAATCTAACGAAGGTTTTCAGGTGCCGATGTCAATTTGTTCTGGGTCAGATTGAGTGCTTCACCAGCACCACACAAATGTGAGTACGTGGGGCACTTTCTGCATCGGCGCGCCAGTTTGGTTCGATTAATTCATGAAAATGCAACTCAAAAGTTTATTTCAGAGATGTTCTAACCATCATCTTTTCAAGATTGCTCATTAAGATGTCCGGATCGTACTAACAATGCTTAGTTTAACAGTTTTGTCAATTCTTAACATTTAAACCCTAGCCCATAAAAATTATGTTAGAAACCCTATGGCTGAGACTAGTTTTACAAACCTTGGTCCGAGGTTTGGGGATGACAGACCGAAGTTTATACAAACCTTCCTTTGTGGAATCGATTTGAAAATAAACCAGGTTTGAGCTCAGACCAAGGTCTGTATAAACCTTGGTCTGATCAAACCGGGTCTGTCCTCAGACCTCCGTTGTGAATTCGGGCCCGTGAGTCTGCCCAAGTTCCATAAATGGCTTTCTATGGGTAGTTGGTGTTCTTAAATTTTGTCAAACAGATGTTGCTGCCCAAATATCAGGTGACGATAACCCAAGCAAATTATGGGGAATTCAAAATTCAAGGTGGAAGAGAAGGAGGGCAGGGAAGAGGAGAGCCAGAAGAAGGAGGAGGAGGAGAGAAAGAGAGATTTGATGAGAGACGATTTGATAATAGTAGTCAGGTGGGATCTGCTCGTTATTTATAAACACGACGATTTATAAAAGACAGCTATTCATTTAGTCGCGCGTTATGATTTGATTTTATTTTATTTTTATTTGCTTTATTGGTTTCTGACTGTATCATATTTCAAACAAACATATTTTAAACATACTTAAAGATAATGTCCATCAGTGTGATATAATTTATGTTTCAAAGTACAATACATGATACTCATACTGTATAGAACATAGGCAATATATAGGAGAACATTACTCATTTTACAATTAAAGAGAAGGTTGAGTTCTGGGAAGAGGTGAAAATAATTTGTGAGCGTTATCATTCTTATTATGCAAGTGTGGAAGAACATCAGATAAGACATGTTCCCTGAAAAGCATGGCTCTTCAAATGCCTTCATATTCTAAATATGTCTTGTAACATCGTAAAAATCCAGGTTCGGATTTTTACAACACGTGTTCGTGTAGTCCCATATACAGGGCTCAAATAATTTGTTTGTCCACGGGGGCTCTTCCACACATAAAAAAGCCCCCGTGAGCCTTCTCACGGGGGCTCTTTTAGTACTGACGGGGGCTCTTTTTTATACAAATATCCATTGAATTGGTCGTTTTAGTTAGCATTTTCCCTCTTAGAAATTTACAAGCTACATAGCTGTTACTGACCCCCATCTCCTGATGACATTCTCTCGACTTTTTCCCGTTCTGCACATTATTTCCTCCTCATGACATTATTCGGAGCAACCTTTACATTCTTTCTTTACTGAGCCGCGTAGCGGCAAAGCGATTTTGTGTGTGTGCTATTTTGGACAGGCGCGGATCCACGGGCCGATTCTACCGGCTCGCCCCCCCCCCCCCCCCCTAGCCTCCCAAACCGGTAAAAAAATAGGATAGTAACATAAATATTACCTTAAGAAAAAGAAGAAAAAAAACGCTCCCCCCCCCCTGACCTGCCAGTGACAAAAAGGCGGCATCAAAATATTTGTGCTTCTCTGACCGTAATTAAATGCCTAAAACCCCTGAAACCCCCCCCCCCCCCCCCCCACACCAATTTACGCTCGCTACCCTCTACCTGATCGTAAATACTTTAGCCCCCCAACTTTGATAAACGTTCCGCGGGGCCTGTGTATATAATATATACGCATACAACAGTGATCTTTATGATGTCTTTAACGTGACATATCTTCTTCTCCCCTTGCAAACGAGAAGGAAAACAAGGTCATTAAAAGGGATTAAGCGACAAATAACGATTTTGATTCAAATTGATGCGAATATTTGTTTGAATAAGCACCAGAATCTTCTTTGTAAAAACAACTTTTACAAATCTCAGCCATGCTTACTGAGTTGAGACGTTCCATTCAATGTAAAATACTCATTAAAGAATACACTTCTCCTAATCTGAAAGTGATCTTACAACACAGTGGCAGATTTGCATGGCTGAGATTTGTAAAAGTCGTTTTTACAAAGAAGATTCTGGTGAAAAGCATTGCTTATTCAAAAAAATCCTTGCATCAATTTGAATCACAATGATTATTTGTCGCATGATCCTTTTACTAATAACCTTGTTTCTTTTTTGTTTGCAGGGGGAGAAGAAGCTATGTCACGTTAAGAAATCATAAAGATCAGTTGTATTATGCGTATATACATATGATACCAGAACAAATGTTGATTATCAGAATGTCATTATGGAATACCTCTATACAAATACCACATTGTCTTTAGCCCGTATTCAGTTCAGTATAATGCTTTTCCTCAAAAACAGTTTTGCTATTTTTTTTAGGGTTGAGACGCTAAGAAGTGGTTTCAAATGTACATTACACAAACCCTGAACCATTGCAAAATGATGGTGGTTCTCTCTCTCTCTCTCTCTCTTTCTTTATTTTAATCATGCATTATCAACTACATATAAAGGATCAACCAAAAACTTAGGGTCATCTGAGATAGGTGAAAGTAAGAGTTAAAAAGAAAGTCATGCCAAAACGGCGCTTCACTCCCCCCCTCCTGAAAAAAATAAAATAGATTAGTAGTCCTCCGCTCCAGCATCCCCCCCCCCCGCTTTAATATCACATTTTCACTTGGCAGCCCAAGGGGGCTGGGGGGGGGAGGAGGGGGTAAACCCCCTCACCCCCCCCCCCCCGTAGATCTGCCCATGTTACAATTTCATTCCACGACATCTTGGTCTTCCTCTTCTTCTCAATAGGGAATTTTAGATTTGCGTGGACGTGGACGTGTTACGGCCTTTTAAGGCACTGGCAGTCACATGTGATGTCCTTTTAAGCACTGGCAGTGCCTTAAAGGTACTATGTCCCATTTGCAGGCCAAAAAAATGAAAAAGTTAAATTCCAACTGCATTTTGAAAGATAATACTTATTTAGAACTTCCCTAAAAAGGTGGGGCTTGAAAATGTCTTCAAGTGGGAAAATAACGACTATTAGTTGTCAAATCGACTTTAGGGCTATAGAGCCCAACAGTAATAGTCTTGATTTTCAGACCGAATGGTCATACGTTTTATGCTGCACAAAGATTCAATCAGTTTAATTTTGGCCATCACAAGAAGTGGGTTATTGATGTAGACAAATGCGTATCCTAATACAACTCTTTATTTTATAATTCCACGGGGGCGATTTTTAATTTTGCAATCGCCCCCGTGAGCAACCTGACGGGGGCGATAATGTAGCTCACGGGGGCGAATCGCCCACCGCCCCCGTGTATTTTGAGCGCTGCCCATATACATCTTTCTGTGTAACTTTACCAAGACTTGGCCAAATTTCTTATCATTTTGATGATTCCAGCGGGCTTGACCCGACCAGGTACCCCCACCCAGTAGAACGATTGATGATGATGATGATGGTGGTGAAGAGGTAGATGAGGATGTATTATATATATTTTAAGATAATATAATAATGTACTTTGGAAATATATCAATTTACATGTGCCACCCTCCACTCTCTATGCTTTGCTGGAGTGCCACCAAAGTAAAGTTGGTGGGTACCTGGTAGTTATATAATCAGAATAAAATATCGGTCGTCATGTTTTCCATATTAGCTTGCAATAACCAGTTTAAGTCATTATAGCCCTACTGGTAATGAAGGCCAAGGCTACAGCAAGAAAACCAACAACATATTATGAACATCAACCATTTTACTCTTACTACTACCATTAACAACAACAGCTACATAATGTACTATGGATATGCTGTTGATGTTGACCAATGGTGATGATGTTATTGGTCTTCTTAATATTATTATCAGCATTATTATTGTTATCATGATGATGTTCATGGGGATGATTATGATCATCATCATTGGTAGAAGTATAAATATCATTATCATCATTACTTCTACTAGTAGTAATACATATTACAACTACTCCCAAAAGTTTGTTTATAAAACAAGTTTACTTACATAAGAGGTACATAAGCGTTGCAGGCAAGCTACATATCAATCCTACAGTTGCATAATCTGACTCCAGACGCTCAACCATCGTAGGAATAAGAACACCGAAAGATTTCGCCAGGCCAGTGTCAAT
Organism: Strongylocentrotus droebachiensis; assembly: GCA_035222895.1. Lineage (NCBI taxonomy): Eukaryota > Metazoa > Echinodermata > Echinoidea > Camarodonta > Strongylocentrotidae > Strongylocentrotus > Strongylocentrotus droebachiensis. The sequence continues at coordinate 141,263 of JAVYIG010000714.1, read as the reverse complement.
AAAAACTACCACGAATTTGCTCACAACAATGACATAGCCCCAAGACCACACACTAGATCTTACTATGGCCATTTTACCCTCAAACTAGAAATATGGTTCATCCAATCCAATCCTGCATCATCGATACACGGGAGTGAGGTAATCATGTAGATCTCCCGTTCGTGTAGCTTCCAAAATGTAAGTTCAATAAGCGAGTTCGTAATACTCGGATCGTGCTCATGACATTTATGTTTAATATCAGTATTCATTTATGCACCTACAGTACATTTATCTGATACACATGTGGAAGTATTCTTCTCAAGAGGCAAACAAAAGGTATTCATGAAGCACCTCCATCACTTTGGCAGTGACTATTCTAAAATGCACAGGTGGGAAGTATCCATCGTGTCTAAGATCTGTGGATATTTTGGGGTCATGTGGTCCAGAGCTATTTACGAACTCGCTTATTGACAGTTTGCGACTTAAAACGGAGTGCAGAGTGCCCGGATGTCAGGTTACACATTGTTTGGCAGTCCAGTGTCTATCTAGAACAGTCTTAAAAATATATGTGTTACGTGCAGTGACTAGAATTTCTGGCAGTTTATTCCATAGCTTGAGAACACGTTTACTGAAGAAACAGCCTCTGACATTGAGCTTGCGGTGAGTTTAAACGGATGAAATGGTCTCTTGACAATGTACCGACCTTTACACAATAGAACAGTTCACGGTTAGCACATTACTGCAATGACCCCGAATATCCACAGATCTTCAAAACATGAAGAGGTCCCACTTTGTACATTTTGAAATAATCACTCCTACAGCGATGGAGGTGCTTTATAAGTAGCCTTTGTTTCCCCTTTTCAAAGATTACTTCCACCTGTGTATCATGGAGTGCACTGAATGTGCATGAATGAATAATTATTACATAACTTTCATGTGCACATATCCAGTATTTTGTCTCCGTGTATTTCAAAATTGGTTCAGCAATGACCTTTATCTGCTCATGCTCAGACTGCAACCTTGAACTGGCTAAATAGACGCCATATAACATCATCTTCAAATTTACGTTTAACTGCTGGACCTGGATGGGCAGATAAAGTCATTTCTGATAAAATTGTAAAACCCACCGAGATGTATATACGTGCTCATGTTATGTAATCATTATTCATGTGTGCAGCTATGTTACATTCTATGATACAAGAAGGCAAACAAAAGCTTTTCATGAAGCACATACATGACTTTGACGTTGATTAAAAACGATAACGAATTTGCTAAAAACAATAACATAGCCCCAATACCACACACTAGATCTTGCTGTGGCCATGTTACCCTCAAAATAGAAATATGGTTCATCCAATCCAATCCTGAAAAAGTATTTGATTTAGGCCGCCTAGCGCCCAAACGAAATAGACAGTACGTGTAACAGTCAGATGACAATGTCCCATTGCGCAATGGACGCCTTATAACATCATCTTCACATTACGTTCAACCAGGCGCGGATCTACGGGGGGGGTTAGGGGGTTTAAACCCCCCCCCCCCTTGGGCGGCCGGAAAAAAAAAAAAAAAAAAAAAAAGGAAGAAAAAAAAAAAAAAAAAAAAAAAAGAAAGAAAAAAGAACGCACGCTGGAGACAAACTCTTTCAAGTGCAAATATTGTGAGAAGATATTCGACTCATCTGGTAACTTAACCAAACACATGATAACTCTGGATATAACTGTGTATTAAACTGTTACTTGATTTAAAACGACGTTATCATGCACTGCTTTTTATGGTCTCCATTGTGTTAATAGATGCCAGGAAAACATCACTTACGGGGTTCAAATAAACACCCCCAAAAAAATCGGCTCGCCGCTTCGCGGCTCGTGGACGATGCTCCGCATCGTCATTATTTTGGTCAACCCCCCTCCTTAGCAAAAAGCTAGATCCGCCCCTGTCAACTGTTGGAGTGGAAGACACGGGGCAGACAGGCCACGTACAACTGGAATCGTACATAATATATTAACAGCTAGGGAGCAGATTGGGTGAAAAGTACGGCAATTTAAATATCCTATTGTATATCCCGTAGAAATTTGTTTCGGACTGGGCCATTATCATGTTCGCAAATTTCAATAGGTGCCCCTAGTAGTTTTACAGGTTTTTGATACATGTTATACTGTTATGAGTTGTTGGATGGTTGGATTTTGGGCGTTCAGTCAAATTTGACTATTTACTTCTTCTCCATTTCTTAAAGTTAGTCGCCCGGGGGAGGATTTGGTTTGGACGGAGATGTGCCGCTCAAGCCTTGAAACCCCTACCTATTGTTAAGGGTCATTTTTCTCGACAAAAAAGTTTTTGAAATTCTTGAAAAAACGGACCAATTCTTCTTCTTTTTTTTTTGGGGGGGGGGGTAAAAGTGGGACCCATGTTTAAGGATTTTTTGTTAAAAAGTTACCCATTAGAGCGGCACATCCCGTATGTCCTAATATGTGAGTACCCCCCCCCCCCCCCCCTAGCTTGGAAACTCTGTGACCCGAATTCACAAAGGAGGTTTGTGGACAAACCGAGGTTTATATACGTCATATGACGCGTTTTGACGGCTTTTTTTACAAACCTGGTTTGTAAAAACGCGTCGAAACGCGTCATATGACGCACGAAAACCAAGGTTTGTCTACAAACCTCCTTTGTGAATTCGAGCCTTTGTGCTGGTCCATTGTTGTATCATCCCAGCCGATGTCGTTCTATCAAGAACAAGCAAAGAAACTGTTTAACAAATTTTACATCACACATAACAAAAACAAATGATTCACACTCATTCACAGTGTGGACACCGCCACAATGTAGCCACATTGTGAAATTCGATTTCACAGTGTTAATGTACCCGCCCACAGTGTGAATGGTTTCACAATGTGGCCACTCTGTGGAAAATATTTCACAGTGGAAAATAGAATTCGCGTTGTGGCCGCATTGTGGTCAATATTACGCAGTGTGATGCTTCTATCAGAAGTAAATGACTCCTAACCAAGGCAAATAATGGAGTATTTAAAGAAAAGAGACGCAGGCATAAAAAAGGCTAGTGTACGCCTGGTTTTGAGAACAATTAAGGGTTGGATCGAGGGATGGATGATAGGAGATGATCATACTGAAGATGTCACTTAGAGAGAAAGGTCAGCAAGCCTCGAGCGTAGGAGGGAATTCCAGTGAATTTACTGTATTTTCAAAGTATAAGCTGGAAATTATGAAGTTACTTTAGCCATAAGTACATCGTGCAACACTTATGAAGATCAACAGTTTGCTGCACTATGAATAGCTAACAGTGACGATGTATTGTTTTTACAGTGCGCGCCTACTGCAAGCACAAAGAAATCGCTCAATGAGTGCGAGTTCGCTCACGTATATAGCATATTTGACTCTTTGATTTTGTATAATGAGATGTGATATAAACATTAGATTATTTAAAGGAATTCTGTCATAATATGAGAGGTGTCCGTCTTATCATTCAAGTATGTATGTGTGAAATGTACGGTGATATAGTTACAGAGTGCATAGTCAAAGCACATTGTTGAAAGCTACTTAGTATGGCTTTGTTTTCATACTAGTTTGTATATGTAATGGGCCCGATAATGGGTCGGTGACGACAAGTTCAGAAACAAAATGAAAACGAAAGAAGCGCGGATATACAGTTGAAGTCCACTTTATTAATTATAATGATAATATTAATAATAGCTAGTTCTTATATAGCGCTTTTCAGGACCGAAGGCCCTCTCAAAGCGCTTTACAGATATGTATTATTACCCCGATCATAGGATTCAGGCTTACCCGCACACAATGTATGCACATTTTCCATTCCCTGGGGAGCATTCCAGCCAGGCGTCTTATTATAAATTATAAAAGTCAGCCGAAGCTCCAGTAGTTACAAACGAAGATTAATTATTTTAGAACATTTCAAGCTAGCTGATTTTCTCAGAGGCTGGGCGGCCCTATAGACAGTAAAACTAGCAGCACATCCTAAACATGATAACGGAATGAAATAAAACTCAAATAAACTCAACTACAAAATCCCGCACATGGCATTTAAATACTCCGGAACCCGACGAGGCTTAGATATCACATGATATTACCAGCCAACCAGGAGGACCCTTACGAAGATAACAATTACAAGATAGGATATATAACATTACCCTTAGGTCACCCGACCAATTAAGAGAGGAGTTATACATTCAATTAATTATAAACAATGACAAAGCATAATAGATAAGAGTGACTTGAACTAGTCACCGACAAAAATGGGAGGATTCTTTCTCTTCGCGAGAATGTCAGGTCCCCGGAAAAACATTCTATTGTCTAACGTGTCTATCGGAAATGAACACCTGTACATCTTAATGCAGGAATTCATTTCCAGCGTGCTTATCAAAATGAACACTTTAATCTAATGCAGGAATTCAAGACCAGGGGTTGTTTACCCGTTCCCGGCATACTATTGGAAACATAAGTAATGCTATTTAACTTTTAGATGTATACCAAGTCAAACTAATAACCGTACAATTAATCAACCCAACCCGACTCTTCTATGGCTCTAGTCTCTTACCCTAATCAGTTTTGTTGGATTGCTGGAGCTGTACATGTGTACATACTCGTTATTTGTTTCGGGTTAAATCTATCCTCTCTTCTCTTTCATTATGTATTTCTGTGTTCTCCTTCAATCTATCCTCTTCTCTTTTGTCATGTATTTCTTTCTTTTTTCTTCAATCTATCCTTTTTCTCCTTTGTTATATATTTCTGAGTCCTTCAACTAGTCCCCCAGTTCTCCTTCGTTATTGATGTATTTCTTTTGTTCTCCTTTATTCTAACCTCTTCTCTTTTGTTTTATGTATTTCTTTGTTTCTCCTTCAATCTATCCTTTTCTCCTTCGTCATCGATCTATTTCTTTGTTTTAATCTGATAGATTCCCTTTCTCCTTCTTTATGTATTTCCCTGTTTTTCCTTAGTCTGGATCTATGATTCTCTTAGCTCTTCAATTATATATTTCTATGTTCCTCCTTTGACTTATCCTCTTCTCTTTCCTTATGTATTTCCTTTTTTTCCTTCTCTATATCCTCTCCACTATCCTTGTTTTCCCCCTTTTCTATCATCTTCCCTCCCTGTATGTACGTGCTTGCACATATATAGTGCACTGACGACTTAGACTCTTTCACCAGAGCACTTCTTGGATTTTTTTTCGCGAAAATGGTTAAACAGTTGTGTAAAAAAAAAAGATTATGCGCAGCCTGCGCCCTTATTTAATGATCACGCCATCATCGACTGGTAGCAAGTAAGTATAGTAGAGGGAGGTATAGCGTTGGTGTGGTAGAGATCAAAATTAAATAGGTCAGATTCTGGACAAGGTAAACGGCTAAATCGAACAGCTGTTGTTGTTCTTGTCAAAAGTTTTTAGTTGGGTTAGTCGGTCAGGAAGGCCAAGTTATATTGATGATTGTTTTTCAACCCGTCGACGTCTGAATGGTGTAGTTCCCATAGGCTTAATACAGGGACTACCCGGTTGCAGTAGGCAAAGGGTTAAATGATAAAACAGTTTATTCAATTGTTATTGTATTGATATTAACAATTTGTGGTAGAAGAGTCATGTGTTCATACAGTCAAACCTTTCGATAGCGAGCGTCCAAGGGAAACACAAAAGTGGCATGTGTAGACAGGTAGTCTTTATATACAGGTTACTTTAGTACATGATTCAATCAGAAAACATTTCCAAGGGAAACAACAATTGTGGCCTTTGGAGACAGGTGGTCTCTGTAGACAGGTGGTCACTAAAGCAGATTAAAATGTAATTCGTCTATTTTACATGCCAGTTGTCGTCATTGTACGTACACTCTTGCTCATAAAGTTGGAATATTTTTGTTTTACCCCAATTTATCGAATTATTTAAAAATAATTTAAAAATAATAGATCTAGATAATAGTATACATTCTCAGATTTTATTTAATAATATTTTGACAATGTGCGTTTTGCGTGAATGCTATAGCATGTGTATGTTACTATGCTTATCAACTAGGGGACCTACGCCCTTAAGTCATAGATGTCAAGTAATGAGGATTAATGCCCCACAAAAGGGCACTAATATAGCACATCGACACGGGGCCTCACAGTTACGAGGCCATTGCTTTGTAACTGAACCATGACTGTACGCAGTGGGGGCTAGGGTAGGGGGCAGTTTCCATAAATAAAATAAAAAACAGAAAATGCAATAAATGTTGAATCCTTGATTGCACTTTACCTCGGTCCCCAACATAAACAAATCTTCTTGGCGGCTATGCATTATGGCTCAAGTGGTAGTACGACTATTCTGCATGTGTATTAAATTACAACCCATCCCCTTTTTATGTGTATGGCCGAATTGATGTTCTGCGTTCTGACAAAGCGCCCCCACCCCACCCCCACAAATTATATATATATATATATACATACATACATATATATATATATATATATATATATACATAGGCGTGAAGAAAAAGGTCTAGGAACGTGAGACGTAGCTGTACTTTACAAGTTTATTTCGAGCTTTCGGCTAGACTACAACAACAGTAGTAGTAGAAGTAGTAGTAGTAGGCGGCTGATTACACTTTTACCTTATCATTTTACACTAAACGGAAAACAGGAAATTACACCCTAAACCTTTAGATAGGCATATCTATCTATCTATCAGGCTATAGTTCATCCAGACGTTGGACAAAGCCCTCCTCATAACATTTCCATTCTCTTCTGTCTCTAGCTGTCCTAGTCCAAGCGGCCGTTCCCATGTTTGATGTTAGATCATCTCTCCATCTTCTCTTCTGCCTTCCTTCCTCTTCTTCTTCTCTTAGGAATATGTACATGTATATTTCATATAAACAATAGCATTGCCCATCCCATCACCTATTTAATTCATAGATCATTGCAATGAAATAATCTCATAATTCAGCTCTCAAAATATGCCTAAAATCAATGACTGACCCAGCATTGAACGTATTTTAAAAGAAATCATTCATATATAGGAGATAAAGGCCGACGAACGTACATGACAAAGCGAGGGTCGTGGTAGCAAATTTCAATAAAAAAAAACTCCGATAAATCTAGTGAATAATATATTTTACAAATCAGTCAATGTATATCCTTTTGAAATATAAGGAGCCTTTCATTGGGAATGACAAAGCCGATACTGCACAACTAAAAGTTCACAAACTTTGTCCCATAAATGCATTCAAGCATTGTGTCTCTATATTTCGTTGACGTTACTGTCAAACTATAGGCCTACTGTATACTACGCTCTGCACGGCAAGTTCATTGTCCATTTCCACGATAAAGGCCTACCGCTTTCAACTTTGGGACTGATTTTAGTAGAAATGTCGTTTTCTTTTATTTAGCTTCCTGCTAAATTGTTGATATTTATACTTCAATTTGTTTAGTGTTGATTCAGAGGAAGATGTAGATATGTCATGTAGTCCTGTTTGAAGGGAAGCTGATGAAATATTAAGGAACTACTTTGCCATGAGACTGTGTGCTGTGAAAATGCATCTGAAGAACCGTCCAAATGATACTATTAGACCTTTCCCCTGCTTAATTACTACTGTTTCGAAAGAGGAAGGCGTCTCTTTTCTGTGTACACACTGAATTTAATCAAATAAACGTAAACCAAATTTTGAAACAATCATCGGTTCGAAAATCAAATTTGGCGGACGATTGTCATCTCCCCATCGCCTTATCGGTTGCTGCAAAGTTGTGGAATGAGCTATATACCTCTTTGAAAGTCATCTTTAACTGCCTTGTTCAAATACTTGGTGAAGTCTTATTTATTTCGCTAGAGAACAATGGATTGTATCGGCCGAATTGACCATTTGAAAGCGACATCCTGTGTTAGTGGCCCTTACATGTGAACCGATATGTGAACGCTTTGTATAGAACTGCAAAGTAAAAGGGGCGTCAGGCCTAAATCAAATACTTTGTGGATTGGATTGGATTAAATCATACTTTTGCTTGGAGGGTAAAATGGCCATAGTAAGCTCTAGTGCGTGGTCTTGGGGCCATGTTCTTGTTGTTAGCAAATTCGTGGTCCTTTTTGTTGACACTGGCATCGCAAAAGCTTTTGGTGTTCTTATTCCTACAATGGTTGAGCGTCTGGAGTCAGATTATGCTACTGTCGGATTGATATGTAGCATGCCTGCAACGCTGATGTACCTCTTATGTAAGTGACATTGTGACATATACAAATTGTTGGTAGTAGTAGTAGTAGTATAGCGGTAGATGTAGGAAATAGCTGATGACTTGTAGTAGTGATGATGATAATGATAAATATACTATTAATAATGATCAGCATCGTCATTATCGGCATCACCGTCATAAACGTCATCATAAAAGTAATAATAATGATAACAATGATAATAATAATAATAATCTTAAAAGTTTAATATTTCGTGCAGGTCTGATGCCTTAGTAATATTTGTTGTTTTGTATTCATTTACATGTTTGTAATTTGTGTTGTACTATTGCAGGGCCCCCGAGTATAACAGTGTTTTACTCACTGATGGGGTTACCCTGGGTAAATAAAACAAAATAAATAAATAAATAAATAATAATGACATCATCATCATCATTGGCCAACATCGATTGCAACATTTTAGTTGCCGTTTATAGTAGTAGTTGTAGTAGTAGTAGTAGTCATGGGTGTCGATCCTTACGTAATACCTATTGTTCAGGGGGGGATGAATGAATATATCATCCCCCTGAAAAATAGGTATCAATTACAGATCGACACCCATGGTAGTAGTAGTAGTAGTAATGGTAGTAAAAGTTGTTGTAGTAGTAGTAGTAGTAGTAGTAAGTAGTAGTAGTAGTAGTAGAAGTAGTAGTTGTAGTAGAAGGAAGTAGCTGATGAAGTAGTGACGATAATAATGATAATTGATAATAATAATAATAACATGTCTTGTTTACCCAGGGTAGCCTCATTTATACTGTTCTCCCTGAGGGCCCTGCAATCATATTATTACCCCGACTTTAACCGAGCTACCATTAAAACTATACTAATAACAATGATGATGGTAATCATCCCCGCAATAAACGTCATCATGGTAGTAATAATAATAAGAAGAAGAAGATACAGAAGAAGAAGATGAAGAAGAAGAAGAAGAAGAAGAAAAATAACAATAGTGTAATACATCATCATCATCATTGGCCAGCATCAACAGCAACATTATAGTAGTTGTTGCTGTTGTTTAGTAGTAGTATTAGTAGTAGTAGTAGTAGTAGTAGTAGTAGTAGTTGTAGTAGTAGTAGTATTAGTAGTAGTAGTAGTAGTATAAGCTTACTCAAATTCGGGCAACAATGTGGTTTAATAATATTTTCATATTAGTATTATCCTGACATTTAGCCTGGGGAATTTCTTGAGGGTTACAAAAACCAGTGTTTATTTTACACGTGATCACTTTATGTTTTGTTCATATTTGTAACCTTTAATTAATATGTTTTGTCATTTTTGGTCAATTCTTAGGTCCACTTGTGACACTCGTTCTGCCGAAGACCAACCATCGTTTTGTCGCTATGTTAGGCGGAGTGTTGTGTGGATCATGTATTATTGCCTGCGCTTTCTTCAAAAACACAGTTACTGTAGGAGTCTGTCTCGCTTTGTCGGGTATATATAGCTATTTAACCGAATCTTTTAATCTTAAGCTCATTTTGTGCCCTGCTTGGTAGGTACAGAGCCATATACAAACTCATAGTTTAGCCTTGATTTTACTTAGTCACAACTTACTTAGTGCTCGCCCACCAAAAGCAATATTCGCTATATTGTGCCATACTCCAATCGAGTTGGCCAAACTCTTCTTGTTAACCCTTACTGTACTGGGGGAGAGGGCCTATTAAAATAAAGTCTTGCGCACATTTTGATACCATTTTCGTTGAAATCGGATATAACTGTAAGGTGTTACATAACAATTGGTATGCGCATGTCATCAAAAAGTGCTATATAAATACAAATTTAGATGTATTTCTTCGTACATGGGAGATATGAATTGATATCAAATTGCTTTAATATGTTAAGAATACATTAGAACTAAAACAACAGATTTAATATGAAATAAAAAACAATAAAATACATGAGAAAATAAATATTTGAAAAACGCATCAAATTTGCATAAATTATCATTATTAATTACATCAAAATAACTATTTTGTGTTAGAAAAGAAGTTTCATATGATAGTGGGGGCTGTTAGGGCTAAATAGGGGTTGTTTGGTGCAGATTCTTCTAAAAGCACCAAATTTGGCCCAGAGGTAGATTATACCATACTTTTACGATTTCTGCCGAACGCCAAGAAGGGCGCCCTCTGGGTATGCCATATTGGGCAAATCCAAAATGGCTGCCATCTGAGTTAAAGGTCAAGCGTAGCTCCAAAAGGAAAAGCGCTTGTATGGTAATAGTTTATATATTTATCGGGTTTTCGGGGTCAGAGAATCTGATTATGATGTGCTTGTATCAATTACAGGTCCCCTTGGGGCTGTCATGCTGGTCATATTGGTCAAATCCAAAATGGCTGCCACCTTTGATTATTAAAAAAGGTCAAGTGTAGTTCCAAAAGGAAAAGGGCTAGTATGATAAAAGTTTGTACAGTAAGGGGGTTTTCGGGGTCAGAGAATCTGATTATGATGTGCTTGTATCAATTACAGGTCTCCTTGGGGCTGTCATGCTGGCCATATTGGCCTAAAAAATGGCCTCCATCCGAGTTAAAGGTCAAGCGCAGTTCCAAAAGGAAAAAGACCAGTATGATAAAATTTGATAAATTCATGGGGTTCCGGGGTCGGATAATGTGATTATGATGTTCTTTTATCAATTTTATGTAACCATCCTGTCCTAAGGCTACAATGAAGTCCATTTCCTGGTTGAAGAAGATGAGGGAAGATGCGCCAAATTCACACTTGAATGGGTAGAAAGCTTGGCCTGCGCTCATATGTTTAATCATTGACTTTCCTCTGTGAAATGCATAATGAATTAGTTTTCGAGGGTTGGCAATGAAATTAGATAAACAGTAGAAAGAGACCATGAATAAAGAAATTAACAGCTTGCTCGATTTGTTTTGAGGCATTATCTTCAAAAACCCGAGCAGCTTAAACTGTATTATCCTAAAAAATAACGCCTATAATCACTCTTAGATGGAATAAAATACTAATACGAATTGCATTTTGCAACGTCTAGACATAAAGGTCAATCTCAACTTTATTTTTTCATATTCTTCTTAACATCATAATGAGATTATCCGACCCCGGAAACCCCATGAATTCATCGAATTTTATCATACTGGTCCGTTTTCTTTTAAAACTACGCTTGACCTTTAACTCGGATGGCGGCCATTTTTATTTGGCCAATATGACCAGCATGACAGCCCCAAGGAGACCTGTAATTGATACAAGCACATGATAATCAGATTTTCTGACCCGGAAAACCCCCATAAATATATCAAATTTATCATACTAGCCCATTTCCTTTCGAAACTATACATGACCTGTATAACTATCAGATGGCGGTCATTTTGGATTTGACCAATATAACCAGTATGGCAGCCCAAAGGAGACCTCAAATCGATGAAAGAACGTCATAAAAAGTTTCTCTGACCCCGAAAACCCCCATAAATATATAAACTTTTATCATACTAGCCCATTTCCTTTCATAACTACACTTGACCTGTAACTCAGATGGCGGCCATTTTGGATTTGACCAATATGACCAGTATGGCAGCCCCAAGGAGACCTCAAATCAATGAAAGAACAGTATGATCAGATTTTCTGATCCCCAAAACCCTATCCATACATAAACTATTATCATACAAGCGATTTTTCTTTTGGAACTACGCTTGACCTTTAACTCAGATGGCGGCCATTTTGGATTTGCCCAATATTGCAGTCCCAAAGAGCGACCTTCTTGGCGTCCGGCAGAAATCGTAATAATGTGGTATAATCTACTTCTTGGCCAAATTTGGTGCTTTTAAAAGAATCTGCACCAAAATATCCCTAACAGCCCCCACCATGAATAATGAGTTTCAACATTCAAAAAGTGGAGTCTGACATTTTTGTAATGATTCTAGTTCCCTGTATATTTCCAGATTTGATATTCATGCATGCGTAATTTGCGTATCCATAATTCATGCAAATTAACCTATGCATTTTCAAATATCATAAAAATAATGAAACCTCATGAATTTGAGATGAAGGACAAATTTATTCAATACTTTTTCAAGATTCTTCGCAACTCTACAGACAAATATGAAGAGTTTCTGTAAAATGCATATCATTTTTCATAATTAATTATGCTATAACGACAAAAATTTGCATATTAGGAAAAAAAGTAATTATACCATGTTTTTCCTTACGTAAATATCTACAAACATGCAAAGTTTCGTGTTCATCGGACATTTGACGCCCCCGCCCCCCCCCCCCCAGTCAGTGAGGTGAGGTGCCCAAAATAGCCCAGTACAGTAAGGGTTAAAGATCATACCGAGTTTTGGTATGGGGTCATGAATTTGTTTCAAATGAAAATATTGGAAGCATATGCGATTTTACAATATTCAATGATCGTTGTTGCGGTTGAAATCGAGTTTAAAGTGATGAAATTGTAAATAATAAACTCTTTTTGTTGTTTAGCTCCCTTTCAAGACTGATATTACTTTAGCTTTAAAACAATGTTTCTTGACTACAATCGACCGATTTGCTATTTCCGTTTGGAAATTATATATATCACAACTGCATATTCTGAGATTTTCATGGTCGCAGGTACCTTGAAATGGTCTTAAGCGCTATTTAAAATATTTGAAATTTACCGCGAGCACGGGTAAATTTTGATTAATTCAATTTCTCGAAAGCAGAAGTGTTTTAGGGGCTAAATTTGCTAGTGCTTATAATCAGGCACGTAGCCACGGGGGGGGGGGGGTGGGGGGCACGGGGGTTATATTGCATCCACAGGGTCATCCAAATATATACAAAATGTAAGGAATTACTATCTATCCAATTTTTAAAATTTCACAAAACTTTGCATTACTTTTAATGGTTCTGTGCAAGTACTGCAAACAGCGGCATTTCACAATGTGATTACCCAATGACAAGAGCACAAACAAATTAATAAAGAAGAGATTTCATCACGAACGCAATAATCGTCATCAACTTTATCTGTTGTTGTTGTTGTTGTTTTAGTCTTAAGGGCGTGTGTCATTCAATTATGAATATTTACGCCGAATTCAAGTTTTTAAATAATTTTAAATGGAAGCAGTAAAAAGGAGGGAGAAAAAAAAATCGACGCTGTTAAATTTTTCGCAATTTGCGGAGATTCCAGACAGGCTGTCAACATAAAATCATTTGACCGTTTTGTGCGTATTTTCTGGCCATCTGGACAATTGCTTGGTAGTCTCCTCCTGATCTTATCATCATACTTGCTATGATCATTATTATTGATTTAGATGTAATCTTTATTGGAAGCAGTTCATTTAGTATGAGTAGAATTATTATCACTACAACAAAACAAGACTCTTGGGAGAAGCGTTGAATGTCAGCTGGAGGGGCCACATGACACACGTGGAGCTATATAGAGGTATTACGCCAATCTCCGCTTCAGTGGCTATTGATGGAGGAGCAAGAGTGAAATGATTTTACAAAATGGCCTTCTAGCAGCCTTGAAGGGAAAACGTGCCAGAAGTCGAAAAGTAGTTAGCAAAAAGGAAGCTTGTTTATCGCAACGCTTGAACTCCTAAAGAGCATGGATAATAGAACTGAATGGAAATTTTCAGAGCAATTGGGGTACGTTCAGTGGTATCCTCATAATTATTGGTCTTTATTATTATTATCATTTTATTTTGTTCGCAGGTGCTGGCTTGTCAATGACCTACCTGCCCACAGTCCTTGCAATAAATGATTTCTTCCCAGAAAAATTCATTTTGGTGAACACAATCGCGACATACGGCTACACCGCCGGATCCATGCTGCTCCCTATTGTAGTTGAATGGTCCCTCCAAGCATATGGCTATGCAGGAGCGTTTATTATCCTTGGTGGTATCGCTCTTAACCTTGTCGTGTGCGGAGCAGCGGTTCGCAAGGCACCAACCAACGACGATACGAATGAAAGCGGAAGTCATTCTGAAGTGAAGGATAAACAGCGGTGTCACTCTGTAGAGGAGTCATTAGAGAAGAAGGAAATAGGGTTTCATCATCAGGAGGAGGAGGAAGAGAAGGAGGGGGAGGAGGAGAAGGAGAAAGAGGAGGAGGAGGAAGATTGTGAAGAGTGCATTTCGGAGCAAAGACGTTTGATTCAATCCGAGAGCCGTTGCAAAAGTAAGCATGAAACATCATCGAATACACGCTCATCCTGGGCCATATCCTTCTTTCATATATGTAGAGGGTCTTGCGGACTTCTAAACGAACGGCTCTTTCTGTTCTCCATCCCGATCGCCTTCTTGCAATTTTACACCATTTATGCATGGATGCTCTTCCTGGTGCCCCATACTGAACACCTGGGCATCCCTCCGTCTAACGCAATCTACCTTTCCACAATCGGCGGTATAGGTGGCATTATTGGTCGGACCTTCTTCATCATCCTCGTCGGCAAAGGTATTAATGTCACCAACGTCTTTGTCTTGTACATCGCTATAGCTCTCATCTGCACGGGATCATTTCTGTTGGACTTTGTCAGTTCTGCTTACGAGGTGCGTGCTACCTTGGCTTTTGTCCAAGGGTTCTCCTTCTTCATCGAAGATACTATTATTTCCAGTTTATGCAAATATGCAATCTTGGACGATACGAATTTTAAAATGGCCCTTGCTCTCAGTAACTTCACGGGAGGACTAGGGGCGACATGTGCAGGAGCATTAACAGGTGGGCAATTTATTTACTCCTTGTTCTATACAAACCTTTTCGACCTCTGACCTTTTCAGAAATGATAGCAAGAACGTTCAAGTAATCACTCAAAGGGCAATTTCAGCGCATCAATTTTACGCACTTGGAGAATCATGTTCGGATTATAAAATATGTTGTTGTACAATTCGCACATTGCAAAAGGTGGCATAGAAGGTCGTTAAAGGGGAAGTCCGCCCTGATAATAACTTGGTTTGATAAAAGTAGAAAAAATGAAAAACAAAGAAGTGAAAGTATGAGGAATGTCCGATTTAAAATAGGAAAATTATGAATTTATGAAGTTTGAATCATCCTCATCAACTTCAGGTGGCGCTATAAAGCGCTGCTGTGGTCTTCACGAGAGCACGCCGTGCAACTCTTTCGCCTGCCATTTGTGTTGCACCTTTCATTCCTTGTCCAGACACTTTCTTGATATCATCAGTCCAAGATATTGGTGGACGACCTCTACCCGTTTTCCTTCGACTGCTCCTTGCAGTATTTGCTTCTCAACACCTTCAGATCTCCTAACAATGTGCCCCAAATAGTTTAGTTTTCTTTCCATGCATGATTCCCCTTCTAATGGTCAAATCTGTTCCAATCTTTTCCAGGACCAACACATTTGTCTTTTTATCTTTCCATGACACTTGCAATAGCCTCCTGTAGCACCACATTTCAAAGGCATCAACTCTCATTCTGTCATTCTTTGTCATAGCCCAGGACTCACTTCCGTAAGTTGCAATAGAGAAGGAAGTTGCTTGAAGCAGACGAACCTTCAGACTGAGAGATAGGCCTCGGCTCTTCCAGATGTGAGACATATTCTGTACTGTTGATCTCGCCATTGCCATCCTTTTTCTTATCTCTGCGGTGCTCTATCCTTTGTTAGTGATAATTGAACCCAAGTACTCAAACCGATTTACTACTTCAATCTTATTTCCAGCTACGGTGAAGTCAGTGTTATTAATATCTCTATCGACAACCATTATTTTTGTCTTTTGGGTGTTTAGAAGAAGGTCTTTCTCTTTACTTGGCTGTTTGATGCGATTCAACAAATCAATCAGCTCTTCTCTGCTGCTGCAAACGAGAGTGGTGTCATCAGCATACCTTAGGTTCGTGATCTTCTTACCTCCAAACTTAACTCCCCCCATTGAATCCTTCCAGAGCATTTCTCATAATGTCCTCAGAATATAAAAAAAAAAAATATTTAAAAAAAAATAATATTAAAAAGGTTAGGAGACAGTAAGCAGCATTGACGTACTCCCCTGCGAATTTCAAACCACTCAGTATTGCCGTTACTGGATCTCACTGTTGTTTCTTGGTCATGATAGTGGTTATTGATCAGTTCGATGATGTGACTTGGGAACCCCATCTTTGCCTTTGTATTCCACAATTGAGAGTGGCTTTACACAGTCAAATTAATCTATAAAGCACAAATAGAGGAGATGTCTGTGTTCTCTGCATTTCTCTATTATGTTTCGAATGTTGACAATCTGTTCTCTTGTCCCTCTACCTTCACGGAACCCTGCTTGCTCATCTGAAATCTCGGCTTGCAGTTTGATTTTCATTCTTCTGCTAATCACCTTCAGAAGTATTTTGCTTGCATGACAAATCAAGCTGATCGTTCGGTGATTAGCACATTCTTTTAGATCTCCCTTCTTTGGCAATGGTATAAAAAAAACAGCTCTACACCAGTCCTTAGGACACTCCCTACTATTCCCGATATTGCAACAGAGACGCCATATCAGGTCAATACCTTCTTCACCTCTAGCCTTTCACATCTCGGAAGTCAAGTTGTCAAAGCCAGGGGACTTGCCATCCTTCAGTTGTTTCATTGCAAGCTCCACTTCTGATCTTAATGGAGGAGGCTCCATTTCATCACTTTCCTCCCACTGAGTGTCAACTTGTTCATGTGCAGCAAATGGCTTGGTACTATACTGCACCCATCTGTCCTTGATGTCTTCATTTTCCGTCAGTGTTTTGCCATTTTCATCGTTAATTACATCCAGTCTTGGGATTCTTTTCTTTGTGATTTTTTTTCACAATTGCAAATGCTGCCTTGGAGTTGTTGTTGTGACGCTCTAGGTTTTCGCACTTCCCCTCAATGTAATTCCTTTTGTCCTCCTTCACACTACTTGTAACCGCCTTGTCTCGTCCATTCTCCTCTATTGTGTTTTGCTTTTGCCCTCTTCCTGTCATCAGCAATGTCGAAAGTCTGATTTGAGATCCATGGTTGTTTCCGCTTCCTTTTCTTTGGGATGTGATTCTTTGCTGCATTTTCAACTGTTTCTTTCATGTCTTCCCACAGCTCATTTGTGACCCGGCACCACAAAACCACCAAAAAGTCGCAAAAAATTATTTTCCTGATTTCATCTGATTATGAAAGAAGAAGTTCTCCTCATTAAAATGGTATATTACTTGTCCAAATTGAAGCTTCCTAACCCTTTCAATTTAGTGAATGAAAATAGCTTGTGAGGGATGTTACTGGTATTAAATTGTGAGAAAGAGAGCTTTAAAGTTTGGGGCTATTCAAGCATGCGGAGCAAGCAAACCACAGGGAAATCAATAGAAGGGTGAATCAAAAGGCCATAGCAACCACTATGAAGAGATTTTCAGATTAGGCTGAAATTTGGCCTGATGGTCAAACATAGTCTGTTCATTATGTTTCTGAGGTTTCAATGTGTGGACTTAAGTCTTTCAAAAGAAAATGTATAGAGTTGTAATTGGACAGATTAAGTCAACTGCAACATAGTGCCGAGACACCTGCACTAGACAATGCCTATCCATGGTGGACCCGGAGTCTTTTTGTTCCCCCTTACATAACACTGCTTGTCACCTATCTTGTTTTGGTGCACCCCGGTACCATCCCACGGCTCTGCTCACGTACAAAACCTGGCATTGTAACGACGTTGTAGATCGAACTCGGATGTGAAAGCCGATACAAACAAAATGCCGCGCCGCACTGATTGCTATAACGGACCAATCACAGCCCGCGTAGCACGACCCGTTAGCAACGCCCGACCATTTCCGGACTACGATAATTTCGCTCGGGAAAAGTGATCAAATTTTGGAAGAGACCGAAGGCTGTGCGAAAAAAACTGGTCTAGAAAAACCGTTTAAAACAAATCTTCTACTATGTTTTAGACTTCCAAATTTTGATACTAGGTACAGAAAAGACCACTCTTTCAGAAAATGCAAAAAAACAAAAATCTATTTTTTTCACCTACATTGACATTTTAGCTGATTACGGAGAATCGCTGGTTGCGACTTTTTGTTGGTTTTGTGGTGCCGGGTCACATTTGGTGTTTGCTCTGCTTCATCGTTCTCAACAGCAGCTCAAACTTTTTCTTCACTTCCACGGAGAATTGAGAAGGGATATTTTCAACATCATACCTTGTGGGAGCTCAATCACATTTCTTAGCTTTCAGTCTTAGTCTCAGTTTAGCCACAAGCAGCTGATGGTCGCTGCCACAGTCAGCACCTGGTCTTGTCATGACGTTCTGTAGTGAATTCCGCCACCTCTTCTTGACCATGATGTAGTCTATCTGGTTTCTGGCTCTGTCTCCCGGACTCATCCAAGTCCACGGTCTTCTGGGATGCTGCTCAAACCACGTGTTACCAATGATGAAGCTGTTCGCTACACAAAATTCTTCAAGTCGATCTCCTTTTTCATTTCTGATGCCAAGACCATAATTGCCAATGCATTCAGATTTTCCCTCGTTTTACCAATCTTGGCATTCCAGTCACCCAATATTATGAGGAAATCTTTCCTAGGAATGCTGTCTACGATATCTTGTACCTTCTCATAGAAATCAGTGATTTCTTCCTCCGGTTCATCTGCTGTTGGTGCATATACCTGAATTATGGAGATATTCATAGTTTACAGTTAAATCAGTTAAACATAAATTGGCAATTCTGCGAGCTCCTCTCCAAGTTCCTCTTAATAGAAAGTTTCATCAACTTTTATTTTCTTAATTATTGATGACAGAATAAATTTGTTTAATTCAAAACATTTTGCAATAATTATGTTCCGAGTAACTTGTTTACTTTTCTTTGTCTCTATAAAGTACAGGGCCGAAATAAATGGGGCTCGCAAGATACATTACAGAATTACCAATGACCGCGCATTCAAAATTTCATAACTTTTATATTGGTTATCGGTTTTTGCTCAAAATTTCACTGACCTGTATATTTCATTTTTCTGTTTCTCTTAAAAGCAATTGAATATCTGACATGGTGAACTTTCCATTGAAATCTCTTTGGGTGTGTTTTTCGAACGTCTTTGTGATCATTGTGAAACTATCATGCATACACTATACACTTTTAACGAGCAAAATGTATTGTGCTACGATTTGTAGGTAGCTGAATCATTTAAAGTCCGATCTTTACTCGATTTTTCGATTTTAGGCAATGATATCATATAACCAAAATAGAATCGTATAAATGTGTGTTTTCAGTGTACAGATTATGTGACATGTATACATATTATCCCATGATAAACCTCTTCGAGAAAACTATTTGGAACTCCATGATTTATCCTGCATCATTGGAAGTTGCTCCTCGCTGATTAATCAGGCATCTCCTGAAGCCTCAGATTTTTCCTTGACATTAAAATTGTATTTGGGAGGAAACTATTAGGAGTTCCATGATTTCAACTTTGATCTCGCCCCCATACGCATGTCTAGATAGGCCATGGTCATAACTGTATCGGTTGGAAGCGCTTTATAAGCTTCGTTTTATTATTAGTAGTAGTATTATTATTATTATCTTAGTGTGTTATGGCAGCTATGCCATTTAAAGTGAAATGAACTTGCGAACTTTCTGAGTACTCGGTGTGATAACCAACAGCGCAGCCATAGGGAAGCTGCAATGATCGAGTTACGGGACCATATTGCTACAGGTGACTTGTGATGGCCCTGGAGGGAATTTCGCGGCAATGTTCTTGTACAGTATGGCTTTAACATGGTAAACCTTTGCCAAATACATAAATGTTGTTATAATCATTTTCCAGGTTATCTGTTTGAAGTCACCCAGTCGTTTACGAAGGTGTTCATCATCCTCGGCTTCATCCACGCCGCCATGGTCGTTCATCTCTTCATCGTAGCAATCCTCATCAAGAGACGGCGATAAAATGTCAGTTTTCTTTTTGACAACTTGGGATCTAGGGGAGGCGGGAGAACCGCCCCTACCCTCTCTCTCTTTTGGAAACCCAAGATGCATACTTGTAGTTCACAAGTATTACAAATCACCCTCCACCATTTTAGGTGGTGATTTAATTAAAATTTATTTATTCATCTACCTAGATATTTTATTCAAGTTTTTATTCTTTTTGCTCGGCAATGCTTGCATGTCTCTAAATTTGTATCTGATTTCTGCCCGTTAAAAAAAATCCTACATTTGCCCCTGCTGTAAACGTTTGTACTACAGTCACGTAGTTATTGTTGAAGAACAGTCTTAACTGTTTGATCTTTTAAACACAATATTGGCATTATTACTATCTTCTATATTATTTTTACCTAATTATTTCACTCTTTTATCACTCTCTGTATTTTGAACAGTGTATTTGTCATGTTTTGTAGATGTTCCAAACCGACATTCTTATTCACAAGCTCATTGATATGATATGAGTAACCGTACCTCCACATTTCTGTAGAAAAACATTTAAGAACAAAAAGTGATAATGTACATTTCATGTAAATAATGTAAGCAAAAACTCAAAGGCATCGTTTAACAATGTTAAACCTGAGATGCACGGCTCTACGTGTTATCAGTGTATGTGATATGGTGTAATAATAAGCCCTATACAAATTGCGCTTCAAAATGATCAAGAAGTGCCTCAAAAAGTTAAAAATCTTTGAGTGACCGAATTACCATACTCGTTTTCCCCAATAGACTGAGTGTTATGAAAATCGTAAGGCAAACGCAAAATTTGGTTTCGATTTCCAATCATGAATATCTTGATAATCAGACAATAATAGTATATTTGTAAAGCGCTTAGAGACATTTGTATTAAGCGCTATATAAAAATTAAATATTATTATTATTATTTATTATTACAACAGTTTTAAAAGTAGATCATACTTGTTCTGCCGCCAAGTATATACCTGTTTGTGTTTTTTTGTATCAATCAAGATGAACATTCATCAGCGAAAACAATTATACCGGTATTCTGTTTTGATTCAATAGTTTTAGTTTTCAATTCAACCGTTTTAATTTCCAATTATTTTTCAATTCAACAGTTTCAATTCTCAATTAGTTCTCAATTCAACAGTTTTAATTTGCAATTAGTTTTTTTAATTCAACAGTTTTATTTAAACAGAAACTTGTAACATTGTACGATTGTTGATGTGCTGATGCTTGAACAAAGAGCCTTTTTGTAACTATTTTCACGTTCTTTTTATTTGGTTGTGTTATCCATCATTAGGCAAATCTAATTAAATGCTGTCGTTTTCAGTTATTTTACCCCGAATCCTGTTTCTTCTTACTTTACTTTAGTCGAGATTGCTTGACTGAGAAGGTGATAGAAATATTGAAGATGTGATTGAATGTTTGTTTGATCGTGGGCTAATATACACAAATTACACATCAGTGAGGGCATTAGTAAGAATTACCCACATGAGGTACCTTTGGAACAGTTTGGACTGTTTTGAAGGTACCAAGTGCGGGTAATTTTACTAATGCCCGAACAAAATGATGTGTATTATTTGTTTATAAGATTATGTTTTATTTGTTTTATAAAATGATGTTTTCTAACATTATCCAAATTACGCGCGATTACGCGTTATAGGCAAAAATAAATGCCTGGTCACATGGACACTTTCAACCAATCATAATTAGTTATACTATTCTTGCCATGAGCGATGCGCACATATTGCGTCTCTTTTAGTAACTTATATATCAGAACCTCAAAGGTGAATTAATTTGTTCAATTCTATAGTTTGTAAAGATTGACAACTCAAGTTGGGTCCGTATAGCTCTCTTATCATGGCATAATCATTGCTTATAGATGATTATCATTATAAAGTGTTTTTATAATTGATATTAATGTTAATAGCAATGATAAATAACGATACTAATTATACTAATCATAATAATTAATATTTCAATAATAATCATTGTAATGAATTCACAATAGTGATAGTAATACTAATAATAACATTTTAAGATATTTCTGTCATTAATGTTATTGTGTAACCTTTACGGGTAAACTACATTTTCATATTTATTTAATCCGTCAAAATTATGAAGGATTGATAAAGGGTTTTTAACGAGTATACTAACAACTATAATGTAAAAAAGAATTAAAATTTGATCTGATTTTTAGAAATATATTTCATTTAAACAGTCAAAGCCAATCAGTCTTAGGCAAAGAGCATTGTCCATCTCACAGAGAGAGATAGAGAGAGAGAGAGGGAGAGAGAGAAGGAGAGAGACCAAGAAAGACAGGGAAAGAGACAGACAGAACTGATAGGAAGAGGGATAGAGAGAGAGAGGAGAGAGACAAAGAAAGAGGGGAAGGGAGAGGAACAGAGGGGAGAGAGACTGAGAACGACAGGAATATACAGACATAAAGGAGAGAGCTAAAGGGAGGGAGAGGGGAGGAGAGAGACCAGGAAAGACAGGGAAAGAGACAGACAGAACTAATAGGAAGAGGGATAGACAGAGAGAGAGAGAAGGGGATGAGAGAGAGAGAGAGAGAGAGAAGCAGAGCGCAGAATTAGAAAGGGGAGAGAGACTGAGAAAGACAAGAAAATATACAGACAGAAAGGGGAGGAATATAATAGGGGGAAAGAAAGACCAAGAAAGACAGGGAAAGAGACAGCGAGAGAGAAGGGGGAAGAGAAAGGAAAAATGGGGAGAGAGACTATGAAGAGAGGAAAATAGACAGACAGAAAGGGGGAAGGATAGGGGAGGAGAGAAAGTCCAAGAAAGACAGGGAAAGAGACAGCGAGAGAGAGCGAAAGATAGAGTGAGAGAGGGGGAGAGAGACCAAGAGAGACAGGAAAAGAGACATCGAAGACAAAATATACGCGAGTATCCATCCCCTGCATCCAAACAAAACTTGCCTCCATGCAGACAAGGATCATTCGCGCACGCTATTTTTAAACCTAACATAGCCATCCAGCGCTGCATAATAATATTTGAATATATGAATATTTGCGTTGGAACGGTGTGGTGGAGATCAAAATTAAATCGGCCAGATTTTCGACTTAACCAGTATGTCGCAATTATTATGGACAATTTATGACCTGGCTAGTCATCTGTTTGCAACCCGATTTTTGTATGAAATCTCATTATTTGATAAATTATCGCATCGGATTTTGTGTGCGTGCGTATCATGAATATTTGTGACTAGCGCATGACGTATGATTCCTATTGAGCCAATCAAATGCAGCGAAAGGATGGCAAGGTTAGGTTAAAACAAAAGACGCCATCCGCGCACGCTATTGCAATGGCTGAATGTTTATGACTATTATTGTGCATGCATGTATGTATTAAACAGTTTGGTGGAAAAACAAGTCAGGATCACTCTTATTTGTAAATATGTCATCACAAATTGTGATCAAAACTCGGTAATAAGGACCCTTGGGTAAAGGAACATTAAAGATAAAGGTGAGTTCTGGTCATCCGATTGCCTTGTGAAAAAAAAGGTGTGAAATGGATCAGAAAAAGTTGATTATGTAGCATGTAAGTATTGGTGTGTACTGCACAGTTCTGGAGTCATCAAAATCATAATTAATTTGGCCCAGCCTTGGTAAAGTAACAAGCACTGTATACAGAAAGAATGGTGTCGGGGCTACTATCCTTGATTTCCTTATCTTTCTATGCTCATTACTCAGCCAGTATACATTTTCTTCCAAAATTGTTTGGCAGCTGACATATATTTGTAATATTGAACATTCAGTGTAATTTTCGTTTGATTCTGTGAGAATTAATTTTATTTTGTTTAACCAGAACTCACCTTTATCTGTAATAATGCAGAGTACGGTGGTGATTAGGTACATGTATGGTAATTTCTACATGAAATCGTATCATTAAACATTACATCAACAACATAAAAGCTTATGAAAAAGAAAAAATGTACGCAAGTAAGAAAGCAAACTAGGAATAAATAGTCAGGTTACGAAGTCAACACATTTTAATTAATTGATAATTCACATATCTGATCTTAACAGTCATATATGAGATCATATAAAGCATTTATATTACATATTCACCATTAAAAAGTATACAGGGTAATACATGGAAATATCATATTTACATCGAAGGCAAGGACATTTACAGGGAGAATTTATCAACGAATAAATGCCGAATCATGAAATGAAATGTTATTTAAACAATTGGATATGATATGGAGCATATTACCTTTACATCATTAAAGGCTTAATCAGATATGACACTTGTTTACGTGTGAATGAATGGCAACTGTGCGCCACAATGGAATTGCGAGTATTCACTGAAGTCATATAAATGTGAAGCGTATAACACTTTGTCGTAGAGTCTTGAGTCAAATAAATGTGTAGACTTACATGTATGAACTCTTGTGTTTTTCCTTAAGAAATTGTGTCCTCATTATACGCAAAGCAGTTTACTAAATTTCAAGATACATTTGTACAGAGTCATGGGCATATATCCAATTGTGAAAAGCCTAGATGATGTTTAAAAATACATTTACAACAGAAAATGCGGACTCTTGGACAATAATGCAAATCCCAAAGGAACGTTCCTTTACTATGGAAATGATTCAAGATATGTTGTATAACCCTGTAAAGAAATGTAATTTAAAGAGGTAGATATTGTATTTAACAAATAATATTTACATGAAAGACTTCGATTAAATATGTGCAGCGCGAAATCTAATCTCAGTATGATATTGTATGACATTAAATGCAACGAACATTCACCATTAGGATGTGCAGACTTATGCACAAAAGATAATCTTAGTGTGATATTATATGTGATATATATTCATTGGACATTCAACATTATAAAGTGCAGAAATATGCGCGAAAATCCAATGTCAGTATAATATCATCAGACATGTTGTACAATGGCTATTCACCATTATTACGTGTAGACTTTTGAGCACAAAGCTAATCTCAATAGGATTTAATATAAAATTTATTCAATGGACATTCTCATGCACAGGAATCCAATCTCAGTATGATATCATATGAAATATATATACAATAGACATTCACCAGTATGATGTGCAGACTTATGCACAAAAATCCAATCTCAGTATGATATAATATAAAATATATATGCAATGAACATTTACCAGTATGATGTACAGACTTATGCAAACAAATCCAATCTCAGTATGATATAATTAAGTAATATTGACTGCCTTCTGGGCAATACGACATATATCGCCCGAACCGAAGGCGAGGGTGATATATGACAAGTCGTATTGCCCTGAATTAGGCAGTCAATATTACTATTATTAACCACATCAGACATCTAGAGCAAACAAGAAACTCTTACTATCTTATACTCTTAAATTATGTAGGCTACACAGGGTTTCCTAGCATTAGAAGTTGCAAAAACATTGTCAAACCAGCACTGTTCATCCAGTGTTTGACAGATTTTCGATACACTGCAAACAGTTTGCCTAGGGTGTGATTGTTACGTCACAATAGAGTTCGCGCAAAGTGCGCATTTTCTTATACACGATGCGCGATGTAAATTACAATAGCTGATGCGCGATGTAAATTACAACTGGCACTATATTATTGCTCACTAGTTTAACACGCATTTTGCCATTGACTTTTCAGAGCGGGCTAAAATATTTGCGCATTGGTTTACTGTATAACCTATATTGCCCGCCAAATTACACACAAATCCCATTGACTCTTCTGAGCGGGCTAAAATATTTGCGCATTGGTTTACTGTATAACCTATATTGCCCGCCAAATTACACACAAAATCCCATTGACTTTTCTGAGCGGACTAACTTATTGTAATTTTGTTGACTTATCCATCAAACCTTGAGGGCAATAACTTTTAAAAATTGCCCTGCTCAGATGTCTGATACGGTCAATAATATGAAATATATATGCAATGAACATTTACCAGTATGACGTACAGACTTATGCACAGGAATTCAATCTCAGTATGATATAATATGAAATATATATGCAATAGACATTCACCATTATAATTTACAGATTTATGCACAAAATTCCAATCTCAGTATGATACAATATACAAATATATATGCAATGAACATTTACCAGTATGGCGTACAGACTCATGCACAGGAATTCAATCTCAGTATGATATAATATGAAATATATATGCAATAGACATTCACCATTATAATGTGCAGACTTATGCAAACAAATCCAATCTCAGTATGATATCATATACAAATATATATGCAATAGACTTTCACCATTATAATGTGCAGACTTATGCACACAAATCCACCCCAGTATGAAATCATATGAAATATATATGCAATTGACATTCACCATCTCGGTATGAAATATCAAATATATATGCATTTCACATTTACCATTATGAGTTATGATATGCAGGCTCATACATATAAAATCAAATCTCAATTTAACTTTATAGGAAAAGTATATGTATTGGGTATCCACCATTACAATATGCAGACGTATGCACCCAAAATAACATAATTCCACATTGAGAGATGATTGTATACGATATTTATTAAAGTGGCCATCCTTCATCATTATGTGCAGAATTATGCACACAAATCTAATCTCAATATGAGTTTACAGGAAACATATTTTTGTTGGTTTAATTCATTTTATTTATTCACCATGTAAAATAATTGTTTACAGATAATAACAATCAGTGAGTTACATTAATATATAATACAAGAAAATCTCTATATTGACCTAAAAATGATAATAACCATCCATTTTCCACAGATCTCACGCTTGCTAGGCTACGCCCCTCGGAAAAATGTAATACTGTCACGTGGCTTGATGACACATTTTACGTCACTGTGGGAATGTCCTTTTGTTTGTCCCGCTACAACTAAGGATCTTACAATCTCATCGTAATTCCTAATTAGGAATGACGAAATGGCCAGAAGCGTTCTGGGGTTATCAAGTGCATATTATTTTTCGGATAATGTCTCCTTTTTTTCAATTAATGTCATAGTTTGCCTTTTTAAAGATATTTTAATGCCTAAATCACCCTCCTTTTACGGAGAAGTCGCAAGCGGACGCTTTTTGCTTGAACTCGCACCACAGTCCTTTCATTATTTTGCGTGCGCGTTCTTGTCAGGCTAGCGTCAGTTTCCTTTAGAACACAACCTATCAAACGAGGTGGCAAAGAGTCTACGGTGTTTATTTTTATCATTATTTTTGTATGGCATTCGTGCTTTTATAATTTCGGCTTAGTTTCGTTATTTTTTTAAATTGTATGGCTGGAATCTACCGATTTACAGTATTACGAAACAGGTAAGAAAGATAACGACTTTTAAATCATGACCATTATTTGATCAATTGTTGAAGATTTAGTTCATTTTTGGTATGTTATAGAACTTATAGTAGGGTATCTCCATTCAAGTGCTACGTTATGTTGAGTATAATGCCAATGTTGTCTCCCGTAGTGACGTCATATGCTATTGCGCAATACACCTCCAAAACCGGGCTTTTTTTCTGAGCGTTCTGAGTCGTCATTTCTAAAGCTAGATTCAAGAATTAATGATGATTTCTAAGAAAAATCATTGTCATGTTCAGAATCTCCGTCAAAAAATATTCAACATGTCTTGTTTTCATTTTTATAGCCCTTTTTGGTTAGAGTGGCCCTTTAACTTTTACCAATATAACGAGACAAAACTGGAGAAAGATCACGTACGTGTTCACGCCAAAACTCACCAATATAAATGCCTAGGAATTTGGTATTTTTCTTTTGTTCAATGGAGATGCTATCTATCTTTAATGGAACATTAGTTTGTTCAGTATGAGCACGAGTTTGTAAAGTGGATGAAGTTAGTTTTACCCAAATTCAACGATAATTTATTGCTTTTAAACCAGTTAGCTAATGTTGGCAATTCAGCATTTAGTGTTTGAACAAGATTATCTAGGTTTAAATAAGAGCAAAAAATGTTACCGTCATCAGCAAATAATATATATTGAAGCAAGGAAGGGACAATAGAGATATCATTAACATAAATCAGAAGAAGAAGCGGGCCTAAAATAGCGCCCTGGGGCACACCAAACGTAACTGATGACATGGTCAATTTGGCATTATTAAATATTGTATATTGATTTCTACAAGAAAGGTAACTACGAAACCAATTCAAAGGTACACCACGTATCCCGTAATGGTAAAACTTGTGTAAGAGTATGTCATGATCGAGGGTATCAAATGCCTTACCTTAATTCATGAAAATTCCTATAACATGCTCGTGTTTGGCTTAGGCAGATGATACCCTATCATATAATTTTATGATAGCAAATTCTGTTGAAAGAAATTTCCTGAATCCATACTGACCATTATTAAAGGGAAAGTCCACCCTGAAATTAAGTTAGTTTTAATAGGAGTAGAAAAATGAGAGAAACAAGTCAGTGAAAGTTTGAGCAAATTCCGATTAAAAATAAGGAAGTTAGGATTTTTTAAGTTGTGATCAATCAAACACAAATTGGCAACTCTATGACGTAAAATGCGAGCTCAACTTCCATTTGCTTAGTACTAAAAAAATCTAAAATTTTCATTTTCCCTCATGAAAAATTTCAACCATACATGCACGCTAAATATAATAATTGCAAATATGTTTCTATACTCCCCCTGCAAGGAACAAATATATATTCCGTCATCAATAACGAAGAAAACATGATTTTATGGAATATTATGCACAAAGCAAATGAAGGAGAGCTCGTATAATACGTCACAGAGTTGCCAATTTGTATTTGATTGATCACAACTTCAATAATTCATAACTTTCTTATTTTCATTCAGAATTTGCTCAAACTTTCACTCACCTGATTTTCTTATTATTCTGCCTCTATCGAAACAAACTTATTTTGGGGGTGGACTTTCCCTTTAAGTAAACTGTTGTCAGTCAAAAATGTATATAGTCTATCATAAACGAGTCGGTCTAATATTTTAGAAAAGCATGAAAGTATGGAGATAATTACTGAATAAACTAACATCCCGCCCTACCCCCATTCAGTGTTATTTAGGGTACGCATATGCATGTTCCCTCCCTTTTCAGCACCCCCCCCCCCCATAAGTCCGGTGTGTAAAATCAATACGGGAAGATTTTTTGTTTACGAACCTTTTCCGCACCCCCCCCCCCCCCCCCATAAGTCCGGTGTGTAAAGTCAATACGGGCAGATCTTTTTCTCTGTTACGAGCCGGAGATTTTGGGAGACTGTTTCTCCACTTGTCCCAACAGAGATGAAAGGATTGTTTGGCCAACTTGCATTATTAAGTAGCATAATATGAGAAAGTATAACTATTTATCCATTTCTTCTGGAAAAACACAAAAGATTAAGAAATTAAAGAGATCATATCATAAAATTTGTAGCACAATACGATATTAGAAAGCAAAACTGTTTTTCTATTTTTAACATTTCTTTTGAAAAAAATAAAGAAATCACATCATTAAAAGAAATCAGAAACAAAATTGTAGTACACTATAATGTGAGAGGGTAATACTACTTCTCAATTTCTTCAGACATTCCTCTGAAGACTTAAAGAATCACATCATCAACTTTGCATCGTTAAGTAGCATAATATAATATGAGAAAGTATAACTATGTATCCATTTCTTCTGGGAAAAGTCAAAAGATTAAGAGAATAAAGAGATCACATCACCACACGTGTAGTATAAGACGATATGAGAAAGCAAAACTGTTTCACTATTTCAACATTTCCTCTGAAGAAAAAAAAAGAGAGCGTACCATTAAATAATATTTAAAAAACTTGTGGTACAATATAATATAAGTATGTAAGACTGTTTCTCAATTTCTTCAGAAAACCGAAAGAATCACCTCATCAACTTTGCATTATTATTAGTTTCATACACCAATGTGAGAAAGTATAACTTTTTATTCATTTTTTCTGGAGAAAAAAAAACCCAAAACCAAGAGATAAAAGAGATGACATTACCAAACCTGTTGCACAATACGTTATGAGAAAGCATAACTATTTCTCCTGAAAAAGGTTAAGAGATCACAGCATCAACCTTTGAAGTCGTTATAGTAAACAAATATACCATGCACTAAGAGGCTCTAGTTGAAATTATGGATCGAGGTAGCAGGAATAGCACTATTTTCTGAGGGGCATAGCCCCGAAGAAAATAGTGCCATTTCCGTCGCCGAGGAATCCATCATTTTAACTAGTGGCTTGAAATAGTGCATGATATATTTGTTTTATAGTTTTCAAACCAACCTTCATAAAAATAATAATAAAAATAATAATAATAATAATTATTTTTTATTAATTGTCACTGAAGTAGTGTAGAGTGCAGTGAGAGCAGCGCAGACGACAGTACCGCGACCAAGACCGATAGCACATTGATCTTGATCGATCGCATATATATGACGTCATCCATGGTATAGTGCCATGGTATAGTTTGCAATATATCATGGATGACGTCACGGTTACATCATAGCAATGTTATGTTTGGTCACATGATGCTATGTTGACCAATCACTGAACAGGATTTCATTGATCGAAAATATAATGTACTATAGCGTACGAACAATATGATATGAGAAAGTAATGCTATTACGGTTTCTCCACTCTGTCATGAAGAAAAAAGAAACAAATATCACACTCTATCATATTACCAATCCTTTGCAGTAGTTACGGTATACAATAAATACAATATGGGAAATTAACTGCTTCTCCATTTCCATTGATAAAAGATTAAGGAATTACGTAAAATCACATCATAAAAATGTGTAGTAGTTACAGCATATAGAAGCACAGATATGAGAAAGTATATAGATTGAGGGATCACACTGGATCACACCATCAAATCTGCAGTACATACGTAGCACATTAAAAAAAAAAAAAAAAAAGTATGAATGAAAGTCAGTAGTACCTCATTGACTGGTGATAGTCATTTAGTCCTTGTAATCAATCCACTTGGATGTGCCTTTTCCCTTTGACTGTAAACAAGCTTCCGTACTTCTAACGAAGATTTTCGTCGAAAGCCTTTGTTCTTTTCGCATCCTGTAGGCTTCTGTGGCTAGGAAAGCTCGACGGATCTTCATGGAAGGCGGAAGATCCGTTCTAACGGTAAGCCGCGATTGGGGTTGGGCCCTGGCTGAAGAGGCGGTTGCCTTCGCGCGGTTCTTCTGTCGGTTTTCGAATGCAGCTATTATGGCGTTCCTGTTTTCCATGTAGCAGAACCAGGCAATTATGGGGACGGGTCCACACTGGCTGGTCTGGTCTGCCGCTCCTCTTCGAGGTAACCGATGAGCATTGGCAATATCAATCATCGGGGCATCATCAACGCCTAGGGTGGTAAATGCACCCTTCAAGATACACAAATGGAAGCAGAATTCACAATGCATAGTTTCATGTTTACAAAAAAAAATTGAGATGAGTATACAAATAACATGTTAAGCATATTATAAAACATCATATAGAGACTTAAATGAATGAAAAACAACATGATTGTGCAATGGTTCTTCAACATCACTGCATACAACTTATGAAAATGACCCTGTGCTTCCGTACAGCAGTTAATAGTAGAATAAATGCAATCAAAGATATAGGTAAAACATATTAAATCAGTATAACATGATAAGAAAAACAGCTATAAAGATGGCACAGATATGTGATGTTAGAACACCAGAAAAAAGACTTGACTGGTAAAAATATCAAATTAACTATATACGTGAACGTGAATATCACAATATACAGGGAATCATGGAAATAACTTTACATTCACTCGTTCTGACCAGTGGAGAACGGAAAAGAAATAACCATTTTCGTCTAGTATATATGTCAAAAATAGAATGTTTAGTTAAAGATTAGCTCCTGCCAAGTTGCAAAATATGCTGCTTTAAATTTGGGTAGCACATTAATGAATTGATATTTAACTAGTTTAAATTGTGCACATATTGAATAAGGCAGACTAATGGAACATGGTTACAACCTCGAGTTTCACGCCTTGCGAGCGATCATCAGACAACTGGTAGCATCTCCAAATGCCGCCATGAAAACAAATTCTACCTCTGCAACTTCAAAAGAGACTATACTTAAATAAATAATTAAATATTTATGTACTAGCACCTTGGTAAAGACTATTTTGCGAAACCCCCTCCCATGTTTAAAATTCCATCGCAGTACCTGAGCAATTACAATAGCCCCTTCACCCATGAGTAAATCTCATTGTTTTGTATTGTATTAGTTGGAATAATGAAATTTATAGAAACCGTCTATGCTTAAATTATAGGCTTTTTAAACAGGAAGGTGGTTTGGAGAGTTATTTGTTGAAATTGGACGTATGTGATAGGATACCTCTTTGTAAGTTTCGTTGTGGTAATAATAAGCTGCCAGTTACCAAATGTCGTTATTTATCTGATCAACCTCTTGAGTTATGTTCCCTATGTAATATTAAGGTGCAGAGTGATGAATTTCATTATGTTTTGGTGTGCCCGGCTTTCAATGACTTTCGTAAGCAGTATGTTAAGAAATATTATTACAGTAGACCTAACGTTATCAAATTTCATCAGTTATTCAATGCAAATTCTGTCAAGCAGTTAAAGAACCTTTCCAAATTGTGTAAGATCATTATGTCTAATTTTGGATAATTTGTTTTGTCCTTTTTAATACCTTAGAGTTGTTAATTGGTTGTTGCCGTTTATAGTAGCATAGTGTACATACATGCATTTAGTAGTGTTAGTACTGCCAGTTGAGATGTAGAGTTTATTTTTATTTATTTTTATTTATTTTTAAAAGTAGACCTATACCCTTAAGCTTGCCTTCATTTGTTTGTTGTTCGCTGCCAAAGATTTTCTTGCTTTTAAAGATTTTCTGTGTGTGTTCAAAAAAAAAAAATTCTATATGAATATCATTGTTGAACATTATATATGTACTATTCAACTGTATTTCTTCCATGCCCCAGAAGGGGCAGTTAAAGAAATAAAAAATCATTGTCATTGTCATTGTCATTGTCAGTTAAGTCTTATTTTGAACGTATTTGCACCCAGGTTGGAGAGTACTTTTAAGATTGCTACCAGTTGCCTGATGATCGCTCGCAAGGCGTGAAACACGGAGTTGCAACCATGTTCCATTAGTCTGCATTATTCAATATATATTTTGCTCTGCCTATAGGCGTTGAGCACTGTACGGAGGAATAGACCAAATCTAAGTATACATATTATATATGTATAAGCATGCTGAAAGACACTGTGTGTTGTATAGATATTTCACACTTCATAAAAATTTCATTTCATGCCCTTTCTATAACATAATGATATGCGTCAAGAAACAACACTCGCTTGAAGAAAGAGTTGAGTTTTTGTCAACGATCAAATTGTTAAAGGAATCGACTGCAAGCAATTGGAAGTTGTGACGTTTTTTAGATCATCATATTGATTTGTGTGTGTTTGCAGGAAGCCACATTGACCGTTCACAGATAAGGATGTGTGGTACTACTCAAACAGATATATATTGTCATATTTCGACTATTAGAACAGGTATTGACCCATTTTTCAGGGTTAATCTATTCTGTGGCATTCTTCCACACAAACAAAAGGAAAATGAAGAAGACACACAAGTTATGCTTGGCCTTTCCCAGAACTCACCCTTAAGTTTAACGTAGTAGTATTGCACACGTCAAAGTATGAATTTGAAAGCCCTCAAGGTGACATTGGTCGGTCTGTCTTCTTCTTTCTCTTCCTTGGAGGTTCGTCGTTGTGATCATGGCTCTTTCTACGGTATGGACGAAATAATCATATTAGACGACATGAGTAGAAGACCCGACAGCAATGAGTAAAAACAAAATTAAGCAAGTTATGTACGGCAGTAAATAACGATTTAATCCTTAGACTGGTGAGTGTCATGATAATGTGAGGATCTTCTGAACTCAAAAGTTTGATCTTTCCCATAAAGTTTGTCATTGCGAATGTCTATGATTCTGATTGGACAATTTTCCTATTTCAGTGGTTACTGTTCTGGGAATGGTTTTTCCCCGTGCATGAAATTATTTTGAAAGCGTGAATCCCTAATACATTATGAATACAATTTTTGCAGTTCAACATTTCAATATTAAAGAGTGCCTCATAATCATTTATATGTATTTTGTGAGATACACATGTATATATTTCTTGGGAATATTAATCAAGTTCGTAGGCATTTGTAACATTCCCACGAACGTAGGAATCATCTTATACTATTTAACAAAGTCAACAATCTTTGCGTATCCCCATTGCATTGTGTGCTACATTACTATGTATATAAATATGTCTTGTTTCATTGTTTTAGTTGTTTGCTGTCAAGTCATATTTTCTTACTGAATTTGAATATACATGTCCATTTATGTATCGATATACAGTGTAAATACCACGAACTCACTATAAGCATGAACCTTATGATCCTAATTAGGAACATTATGTGATATGTAGAGCATTGCGCTCTGCCTCTTTTGTTACCACATTTTCAGTTTGTTATTCCATGGTTGCAAAGAGTTAATTGTAGGTATCAGGGTCGAAGACCACTTACGCCAAGTTAGAAGGTGACAGGGGATTGAAAAACAATTGTATATCAAATAAAATTGTTAAGGTTAAATTGCATGGATTCTTTCCGATTGAGGATGACCATGTGGTGCACAATGCCCGATTAGGGTATGAGCCCATCGAATTGCCACAGCAAAAACACTTACCGAGGAAAATTGATGATATTGATAATCTGTTGACCTATCATCTTATTTCCTGTGACACGACTCGAATCTGTTGATTTTACATGTAACTCGATCGATGAATCTTCTTGCTTTTCCGATGGAAGTTGTTTTCCTGTTGAAAAAGTAATTAAATGAATAAATGGAGATGAGGATGGGGATGGCAAGTAAAACAACAGCAATAACAATATGGAAGAAAAAGGTAATAATGTTTGACGATTGCTTTACCTGACTGCTATTTAATAGAAAGCATGTATATGCTTGTAAGCAACCAGGGGACCGACGACTTAGGCCCTCTCCAAGGGACTTGAATGAGGATAAAAAAAATCTTTACCGAAGAGCAAGAACGCATTGACTTGGTTCCGAAACCCGGACCTCCCGGTTACGAGATCACTGCTCTACCACCTAGCCATGTTATAATATAGTATTAATGACTGCTTTGAGAGAAATAGTTGTTTTTATACGCTCAAGGGAAGGTTAGAATTGTGCTATTGCCCGAGGCGTGCCGAGGGCAATAGCCCAATTGTAACCTTCCCGAGAGCGTATAAAAACAACTATTTCTCGAATATTAAAGCAGTCATTAATACTTTTATATGCCGAAAACAAAAGAGTCAACTAATGACACCACCTTGGCCTTTCTCTAGTTTATCTGCACGGTTGTTTTTTATGAGTGTATCTTTGAGAGTAGACTAGATCTAGATTCTAGTCTAAGCAAGATATTTTTACAATTTTGGGGGTGGGCCGGCCCTGTGGGGAAATAGGAGAAGAACCTGCCTCTTCATATGACACCTCACTTATTGAGTATCACCTTCAGGATCACAACAGATAAAGGTTTGAATCTCGAATTGAAAAAAAAAACTTGACTTTTTTTGCATGGTCGCGCAATGCACGTAGACTGCACGTAGACTGCATTGCGTACAATCTCTATGGGAATAATTTTAACACACAACATCGGGTGCGCGATCAGACACCCTGACAACTAGATCTATTTTCGTCTAGAGTCTACGTCTATGCTTTTTCAGCAACTAAACAAACATGTTTATGGATAATTTCACGTACCCTTTTTGTTGTTCTTGCTGTCAGCGAGTCTTGCATTTGATAAGTTGAAATCTTGGGAGAGATTCTTGAGCCATTTTTGTCTTGTTTGGAATTGTCTTGTCCTGTATGAAAATACCGATCAATTCTTCGCACACGTACGGTATCCTCGATCGCTCAAACCATTTTTTAACATGTAAACCTATGGGGTAACCATGGAGACTGAACTATTTTCCCGGTAACCATGGTTACTGGGATTTTAGAACGGTTTTAACCATGGTTACTGGGAATTTTACAGAAATAGTTAAAGTTTATGAATGCAATTTCGACCAATCAGATGGCTGGATTTCTTAAGTGAGGTATATAATAAAATTATGATAGTAATGATAGTAATAATGATAACAATAATAGTAAGAATACTAATGATAATGATAATAATAATAGCAATAATAATAAATCTGATAATAATAATGATACTGATAATAATAATAATAATACCGATGATAACAAGTATAATGACATTGATAATAACTATTATATTAAAACAAAATACTTAAAATAATGATAGTAATAATAATGATAATAGTAAAATTAATGTAAGAATAGCAACGATGATTTTAATAATCATAATAATAATAATACATTGTTGCCGGTATTTGGATATCCTATTAGGTTTACGTATTTGTTTGTGACAATAGGGTTTATTTGTAATTGATAACGTTTGAACAGTGCGAAAAAAGTACACACTTTGGAAATATCATCATAAATTAAGATTTCTTGATGTCTGCATGATTCTTTCTAATACAATTTTAGGTCACGGTCTACCCAATCAGACCCATCAACGCATGTACCGTCCGGGACTCCCATATTTGTTACTAAGTTACATCATCAAGGATATGGAAGTTGCAGTGAACATGCAGTTGCGGTGAACATGCAGTTGCGGAAGAACCTCCTTACGAATGACTTGATCTCTTGCTGACAATTAGGCCGGGTCACAGCACTGCTGATCTTCTAACAACCCTCTCACAGAAGTGGAATAGCGGTCTAGACAGAGGTGAAGAGATTTGTGTTGTAGCTTTTGACATGAAAAGAGCGTTTGACAAAATCTGGCATAATGTGTTTTTTCTAAATTACTAGCGAAGGGTGTGTCTGGTAATCTTCTCACCTGGCTTCGGAGCTTCCTCTGCTGATGAATTTTGAGGAGGAACGGTGTCTGATGTGGGTGTCGACGGTCTTGGGGAAGTGGAAACTGTTTTTCTTAGTGATGCCTCAGTTATTTCTGGTTGTAAGAGTGAAAGAATGTGTTAAATTCGTATACCTATGCATTTATTGTGTTCATGTAATTGGTTGTACAACTATGTTGCATTGTAAATTGAGGTACAATTCAATTACACAATCAATCATTTTCAGTGATTAACCCATTTTATCTCATTTCTTTATTTTTTTTATTTTTTTTGGTATCTGCTAACGCTAAACAGGCAATTCATGCTGGTGACAAAAATGATTAATGTAATCAAACTCCTGACATCTCAATTAAAATTAAGGGAAAGAGGAACGACAAAAAGATTTTAAAAAATGTCCAAAGCAACAAGTAGATGTGTTTTTATCTCAAAGAGGACATTACTTGTTTGTATTAAGTCCATCTCTTCCCATGACATGACATTATGTCCGTTCATGACAAAGAGCTTTCACACCTCTAACAGAAGTTGAAGTTGGTTTAAAATTCAATCAATGTGACAACAAAAACAAAAACCTCCACTAATATTTGCAGTTGAAGTAAATGTGAATGTCAGTTACTTAAGATTAAAACAAAACAAATTAGAACCGAAGTCAAGATTCCCATTTCTATCTCATCTGTCAGTGGCAATTAAAATTAAATTAATTGTTTTTTAGGAGGTAACCGTGGAAACAAAATGTTATCAAATGTCAACATCTCTGGTGATAACTTTTACTTGTAATTATGGATTAGCTACATTGCATTTGTTATCGAATACAAAAATGATCATTTAGCTTACAGTTGCGGCTTATAGTCAAAGTGAAATACAGAGCCTCCATTACAAGAATCAAACAAAAGAAATAAGCTAAATTATGTAAAAACCCACCACGAGAAGCAAAGAAATGTGTTCTGAACGTTATATCCATCGAACGATTCGACTGTTTTACTTTCAGCTTCACCGGCAGGTTATCTGCTTTCCCGTAAAAATCCAAATCAAAGTAGCGAGTATGCTTATTCTCTTTGATGAAGCTTGCATCGATGTTCTGTCATTGGATAGAAGTAAGCGTTTGTATTAAAACGATTGGCAGGAAAAGATGATTCAGACTAATGTTTAAATATATTTGTAGGGGATAATACATGAATTACATAAGATAAAAGACTAAAGATAGCCTTTTCATATAGGATACAAGGCATTGGTACTGTGGACGGTACTATATAATTGTCTGTGAAGAAGTTCAGAGCCACCACAACAAGCATACGAAATGTTTCCCTCCCTTGCAAGTGGAGAACTCAATAAAAAAAGCTCTCTATCGCAGAGTAGTGTTAACTTCATATTCGCTCGTCGAACAGGTTACTGGTTCTAAAAAGCATCGTATTGTTCGCTATCTCTTAGCGCTGAGCACCTGACGCAAAGGCAACCTGAATGTAAAGCTCAGGCTGCAGTTTCGGTGAAGTTCATAATTTTGGTTATATGCCAGAGCTTGCAATATTTTATAATAATGGTAATTAGTTTTGCAAACCTAAATGTTGTGACTAAGAAAGTGTACAATTTTGTTTTTAAACGGGTACAAGCATACATTTTAAGTCTAAGTACAAAATATTACATGTCAAAATTTGTTCTCGGAATATGTGGTCATTAATGATACCTGTTTCATTTGATAGAATAATCTTTGATGATAGAACATGTACGTGACACTCTCTCTAGACCGGTATATCAAGAAGTTATCAAAGTTGAGGCTTCGAAATTTTAAAATGTAAATATCATTGATCATGCTACAACTGCATATTTACTTCTTCAGCTCATTCATTCATCAAACTTACTGCTCATCACAATACTTCAAAAATCTAACGAAATATCTCGTAATCGCTTCTCTCTTCCTTGGCGGCTTGGAAGCTTCGATATCAATGAAACGAGGCAATTCAGTAATTCAATTGAGTGGCCTTTTGATTCTACCAGACGTTAACATTCCTTTAAGTTAGCTGGGACTCCATCTTAGAATGGCGGCATAGCTGAAAACTTGTGCATTTTTGTCTAAAACCACAAAATGTTGTACATTTGTAAAGTGACCCATTCTGACCAACCTCGGACATGGAAAGACTTTCATAAATTGTGTTATGTATATATTAATTGTCCACTAAATTGTTGTTGTTTTTTCGTTTAAAAATTCGAATCCTACCGCTACGTAAGCGGCCATAGAGGTTTATGGAAAAGCGTTTCTACATCCAGAGCATGTACTTTTGCCCTGTATTTTAGAGTGAGTCTTGTTGGGTCTACAGTGTTTAGTCATTGCAGTTTGATAATAAATCATTAGAACCTGTTGCAACTGGAAAAAAGTATGCATGAACATGTAAATAGTAGAGTAGCGCAAATCTAGCCATTGATGGGGCACTGTATTGCTGGGGAGGGGATGGGAGGGATACATGGTATATGAAATACGAGAGAACGATCGGGTGGGGTATCATCTTTCTTTCACGTTACCTTCTTTTTTTCTTCTCCTCTCCTCCTCCCCCTCATTCTTTGTTATTTGTTTACATTTATCATAACTTGATTGGAAGTGGGGTTAAGTTACGTGCATCCTCCTTTATCTGTGCCACTGCATTTGGAAATTTGATCCCTAGATTTCCTGAATATAAATTTTGAAACAGTCCAAGAGTTTATCATATTGGCATTCCAAATCTGAATAAATCCATAATTATGATTCTAATAATATAATTTTGTATGATCCTTACGTTACTTTGTGGGTTAATTATTTGTCGACAGAAATAAAAGTGAAAATCAACTCATGATCATATCTTCATAAAGAAAAGTAATTGCTCATTCATATTTATCATGACCAAGGTCATTACAATTTATGTCTAGTCAATTTCAGGTTTAAAAAAAAAAACGCGCACGTGCCCATACGTCCGCGCGCTAAATTAAAAAATGCTCCAAATCGTCTCAAATTCATTTTGCATACGTTTTAGGCCATTTATGGCCGTACGTAACATTAAAAGCCATTTTGTTTTCTTTCATGATATTCCACATTTTTGGTAAAAACAATTTGATACCATGTTTTTAT
Source organism: Strongylocentrotus droebachiensis (assembly GCA_035222895.1). Taxonomy (NCBI): domain Eukaryota; kingdom Metazoa; phylum Echinodermata; class Echinoidea; order Camarodonta; family Strongylocentrotidae; genus Strongylocentrotus; species Strongylocentrotus droebachiensis. Next base: position 101,259 of record JAVYIG010000714.1, on the reverse strand, counting down.
CTCTTTATGACTGTTGATAATGGAATGAGCGTCCGTTTATGATAAATGTCCGTGCGTGCGAGCTCATGTAATACATAGCATACATGGGCAAAAACATGCTTATACAAAATCCATTATAGCTCTTTGGGATGAAACTGAACCCCCATTTTTTATATTTTGATATAATATGAGTCGGAGATATGATTTCTTGTCTCGTCAGCATATGTATGGAAAATTGATTATATTTCTGTAAATGTTGATCGATTTTCTTCCTCATTTCGATATGTTGTAGCTAAGACAATTCTGTTTAGGATCAGTTTCCATCATTCTTCATTTAGATGACGGCATCATAGTGAAATTATCGATTAAAGGTCACATGTCAGAAATTTCTTTATTTGCATGTTATGCCTCAGGAAGGTGAATTTCGTTCACTCATGAATCTACATGACATTGTTTTTTAAGCAGTATCTCGCTTATTTTGGCTCCATTTTCTCAGAAATTTTAGTTGGAACAGCCCACCTATACTTGTTTCAAACAAGTATTACATGTCTCGTTATCACTTATTATACCCCATCTCCCTCTGTTTTCAGGTACCAGGATCAAGTGCTTGTCTGTGTGGAATGTGCAAAGTATGACAACACATTCCAAACTCTTGTATGAAACTGGTCTGCTTTTCACGATTTAAGTGTAAATTTTTTACTTTAATGCTCACATGAATTGATTTCTGAACGCAAACCTAGTCAGCCTACTGCACATAGATTATGTAAACAATCTACTAGAACTATCGTACAGGCTTACCACCAACTGTGCAATCACCATGAACAAGGGCGAGATTCGGGGCGTACCGCTAGGGTCCGAATTCAGTTGGGCAAGTTCACAATAGGGAATTCCTTTAAAAATTAACTAATATCTTTGTGTAATGCTCCCAGATTGGAGTTGCCCCGTTTTGCAAACCTCTTTCATCAGACCAAAATAATGGTCGCACTGTATTCCTTGATATCACGGTAAAATCAGTATCTATCATTTAGTAACTGTTGTAAATTCAGAGTCTTTATAGAAAAGTGCACAAACGTCATGCCCAAATATTATATACATATTATATATTTACCAGATGTCATTAAGTCTTTAAATTAAGTGGTGGTTCTTGCAATGCAGGTGTGTTCTAGATGACATAAACTGTCTGTCATATCAAAAGCAGTCTTAATGCTCATATTACTTGGAAATGTATGAATGTGTATTCCAAAGAATATATAAAGAGTATATAATATTAAGGTTTACTAAACTTGAGATACAGTCGAGACCAGTTTAAATTCAATTAGAGCCACAACATAAATAAGGGAAGGCTAAGGCGAGGTTGGGGAGGGGGAGGATGACTCTCACCTGTGTAAGTATGTCATTGTCATTTAGTTGGCAAGTGACTTCTATATCTTCATGTTTGACATTCATCTCATCGTCATCATCTTTAGCGGGTTGAAACTCTGCATCGTCTTTGATGTCATGAACATCACGCTTCGACAAGGTAGTGTGAAAAACGATATTTAGAAAAACAAATTTGTCAGACTTTAGAATATGCAAATATTGCTTAAATCCCCGTTCAAGAAAAAAAGTTAATGAATTGGAGGAAGGGGTAACAGCAGTACTTTGGATATTGACTAGAACTTCGAGAATAATTTATCATTGACCATGCCCATAGTGAATTCAATATGAATAAGTTTAACATTCCATAATTTTGCGGTTTCAATGTGGGTAATCGTGAATATGGCTGTATGGTTTCAAAGGGCATGGAATACAGGTGAGAGAGAGTGCGTTCTTTCGGTAGTCCTTTGGAGGACTACGTAATATTGTATGGAGAGAGGTAGAGAAAATAAAGAGAGGTATTCTTTAGTGTATAGAGTGCGGGAAAAGGTGGTCAAACCAAGTCATGACTCACCCTGCATTAATATTCTGGTCAAGTTCACCTATCTTCTACGAAGTACCCACATAGAGAAATCGCAAAGATAATGAATATCACACACATCGCTATGCAAAACCTAGCCTTAAAAAATCATGTTATTCTTTGAATAAATATATTTATTCATCATAAATGAGTAGTTTTGACCAACAGCACGGATTTAGTTAACGTATTTCCTGTTAATGATAATGATCATATCAAAGTACATGTATCAGTAGTGAGCATTGGACCACTGGCCATTAATGAATATGGGTCGTTATGAATGAGTAATATTTATGTCATACCCACTGTAGATCGTGAGGTTTGGTGACCATACGAAACTGCAGCACCATTTGCCTGCACTCCGACATTGTCCTTCGAAGAAAAGGCATGAATGACATTCGTTTGATCATTGTCTTTCGAAGAAAAGGCATGAATGACATTCGTTTGTACGTCGTGAGGAGTTCTCTAATCATGGCCAAAAAGCCATTTGAAAAGTGCTCCAGTGAAATCTCCACATGGCTATATGTAACCCGACAGGTTCTTGACGTTTGTATAATGCGATCAACTTCCCCTTCTGTAAAAAGTGAAAAATGTAATGAGTTAAACACGAAGGAAATAGAAGTGGTAGTAGTAATATTAGTAGTAGTAGTAGTAGTAGTAGTAGTAGTAGTAGTAGTAGTAGTAAGATTTGTTGTTGTTGTTTTAGTAGTATGGTATATAAGTTCTTTCTTCACAATCAGTGAAAACAAAACCTGTTTTGGTAGCTTTCACTCTCTGTGCTGAACTCTTTTTCATACCTATGACATATTTGTCCACTGTTTGTGAGGAAATAACTAATTTCAAGTTACATCACCACTCGTATGAATCTCCCGGGTGATTTCAGTTGTAGTAGATGATTTTGCGGAGGAAACACAATTACTATCATAATTATTATAATTATCATATTTATTATTCTATTACAATAATTATTAATATAATTAATGATATTATTGTTATCATTATTAAAATCAGTTCAATTATTATTATATTTACTACTGCTACTCCTACTACTTCTACTACTACTACTACTATTTCTACTACTACTACTACTACTACTACTACTTCTTCTTCTACTACTACTACTACTACTACTTCAAGTTCTACTATTCAAACTGTTGTAGATCCTAGCCAACTTATCCCTTTTTGTGTATCTACAATCCTTTAATTCACTCAGTCGTTACACGGATATCTGCTAAGATTCTTTTAGTTTGGTTCGATTATAATTTGCATGCCTCTAAAATGACGACTGGCTGAAATGCTCTCCATTTAGGTATAGTGTATACAATATTATAACGACTGAATGTACACAATCAATCTATTGTTTCTTTCTGATTTAGACATGCTAAAGAAGTTTCCTTTTTTCCTTTACCGTGATTCAAGGAGTACATAACGACCTGTACTTTTGACGGATCAATGAGCTTGGCACAATGGGGCATCTTCAATCTGACAGGTTTCTCTGATTCAAACTGTAATCCTGACGGAAGACACTGGTAGCCAAAGGTAACAAGCGTCTCGTCGTGTCTCAAAATGATTTCAGGTGGGATATCTTTGAGAACATCTAAAGTTATCGTTTGTTTACAACCATCTGGCAGTGCACCGGGAGGGATGGAAAGAGTGAGTCCGTATGACGGAATATGTAGCTCTCCTCCAGTTTGGTCAAACATCCCTTCAGAATGGAATTTGTCTACGGTTAAAATCATTTGTAACATTATGAATATATGTATAAATTATGTTTCGAGACGATCTTACCTTAGGTACTATGAATATTAATTGCATTGTGTATTTGAATACTTTAATTAAACTATTTGTATGACCATTTCCCCCGGAAAATTACTCCTAGGATAATTATCCCCTGGACAATCACACTAGGACAATTACCTCTTATGTCAATTACTCCCAAAGACTTTTTGAGGCCTTTCTTTTTTGTTGCTTATAGAAATCTGCCAGTAATACTGAGAGACGTTTTTTTATGATCAAATTGAGCCTATAAATTATTGTTCAAGATCCTTTTAAATCAGTACAGCACCAAGTTGGGCGAGGCTGGTATTGTGATGTAGTATTTGCACATGAGAACAAAGGAGTTTACAGTGTCATTATTGTAATAGGTGCATGCATGATTTACTATATAACTTTGTTTGGTGATCAAGTAGAATTTTTTTCCAGAACGTTTGGAATTTAAAAGTAATATGGTTTATATTATGGTGTTAGTTCTTATAATGGATTTGTTTTCTTCTATATGGACAAAGCTTGATACATATTACGAAAGAATCAGGTAAGACAACCTGTTTATTATTTTTAGTATGTATATATATATATAAACATATGAAATTAGTACTCTTAGTTTCATATATTTTTGATATATGAAACAATTTAAGTCGAGATTTCAATAGAGTAAATCATTTGGTTTGAAGTATTCTTGTCCTGAAAACATGTTGTTTAACAAATGTGTATAGTTCTTCAACTGTTAATTTATACATCAGTGAAACGTTTGGTATTCTTGTTCTATTTTCGTACAGGTTTTTTTTTCTCTCGGTTTTCCTCCTTGTTTATTGATGTTACAAATAGTTGTATGAATTAAAAGTAATTAGTTTACCACTTTCTAAACTCCACATCTGTTTTGGCGTACAACCAGGAAACATTTTTTACAAAGACAGTTATATTTGATGGTTAATACCTTATTCAATAACATATATTTTGATAAAATTATGATTTTCAGTCAGTTTCATGCATATATGCTTTATCTTGAGAAAATTGAACGAATTATCATTTTACGTGAAGGGAAACTGCATGTTCATCCTAAAAAATATTGAAACCCGTAGTGTATTTTAAAAGACTGTACTTAATATGGAAGTTATTTAATTTGTAAAATGCCTATGAATATATATTTTGTTGTTGACATAACGGTTTAATTTTGTTTAATGATAATAATAATATGAAATATATAAAGGCGTTACCAACCTTCAAATTCAGGTTGCTTGTCGACACTCAGAATTCTAAAACGAAAGATCAAAATGTAAAGTAAAATTTGAGCAATTTTCAGGAGAATGTTGCACTCAATTTACCCTACCTTCCGTAATTAAGGGGCCATTGCCTTAGGATATAAGTGGATTAAATCAAAATTTCGGTCGGGAAGGGTTTGAATAGCTTATTCGGGTAAAAGTTTGCCCACATTTCCGCAAAAGGGGCCTTATTGACCCTCGTCATGACATTTTGGTTATTTTTTCCCAAACATATTATTGAGGTCACTTTTGGAAAGAGTCACGAGTGGTTTGTTCATATGGTCAGTAAAGGATATTTGATGGACCTAACTTTCGAAAAAGATGTGCCCTGATGCGAAAAAAACATGATGGTCATTTTGGTCACTTTTGTTACAAATAAAGCAACATTTTTATAGTCATTTTCATAATCAATTGATGGTTGTTTTTTAACATACCTTTCTCGATGTGCGCTGATATAAGAACAATCAATCTCAATGAATGAATTTACACAGTTCAGACTGTTCAGTTTTGGCTACTTTGAACCATATTGACGATTTAAGCAATTTCTGCGACAAAATTAAAACTTCAGTGAATAGGGAAACATTCGATAGGCTTTAAATCGAGCAGAAGGTGTGACGAGGATGATTTGATGGACTGATCCAAGGTAGAAATTTCCAAAATGTCATTTTTATTAACTCCATGCACTCTGGACATTCTGGTAAGTTTTGGTCACTTTTTAGCCAAAAAATGAGCCAAATTGAATATTATGACGGTTTATTTTCTGCTCTCATGTTCCCATTAGATTATTCCTTTCCCCTTTTCCCACAATGCAATTGTTCAGTAAGATCCTATTGTTTAAACAGTTTTTCCAAATTCTTGGACAAATTGATTTTGATATGCCATTGTTAAGATAATTTTTCTAACTGAAGCGTATATGAATCCATGTTAATAGCGTATAATTTGAAAGGGATTTTATTATTCAACTCATGGTTCGTTTATAATAACCGTTTGATTTGTTTTCTCGGACGCACTAAATTACTCGTAAATCGATAATCTTTGTTCCATTCATGTTGAAGTGCAAGGAGTGAAATAATGAACCAATAGAATGTTTGACCAAAATTATCACCTCACTCGCCCCAAAAGCGATATTTTGTTAAGCACAAAATTATGCCTTAATTTACTTCAAACCATTGATATATCCAACAAATTAAAGAGCTTGCCGAGCTCTTCCGTTTAATAATATTGTTTGTCATTGTATCAAACACATTTCTCATCCCATGTACACACATTGAATCGTTGGATTAGAAATTAGAAATTAACCTGTACATCGTTTAAGACCAATGAAAGTAATAGAGTAACATTTCAAGGCCACATAGGAATGTTCTAATAGGGGGCTACCAAATGTCATGACTCTTTTCGCATGCATGGAATAATAACAAAAAATAAGGAAAGACGAAATATCAATGCGATGAGGAAGAGGAAGAAGAGAAGAATAACAAATAATCATATATTACTTTCGTCTAGGAGGTGTAGGAGTTGAGAAGGCCTGTAGTATATTGCCACGTGATGTCCACTGGTCAATCGCTTCATGTAAAAAAAAAAAAAAAAAAAAATCTCTCAAATGTGTACAAGGAAATAAACTTCATATCTAAACAAAAAATAAAGATCACTACACTCAGGAGGGACAATATCAGAACCATTAAAAATTATAATTGACATGTGTTTTTCGCTCTAACTCAATCTATACCATGAGGTTTCTTCGGGTGTGTATCGTGTTATAGTCTGCCAGAAAATTATCTATTGGTTCTTATCGGACTGGGGATGGAGGAATCTATCCACCTTTTGTTACTACTTACCAGAAGACTGAAAGTGATCTTTGTCGTCTTGAGCTCTGCTCACACTGCGAAGAAAAAAAATTGCAATTCTAAATTAATTTCATATCCATACAGCTTTCATTGAAGTTCCTGAAAGTGACACTTCGAGCGAGAAATTGTTAAACTGAGTCATAAGACATAAGTTATCGACTATCAATTTTGATGTTGCTGTTATGTGCAATATTAGTATAAAGGCCTGTGCCAAATTACATCAGATCGGCGCCATTTTATGTAGGAAATCGATTTTCTTTTAGCTTACTTGCTTGAGGAGTCGCTTCTGACGCTGGGAGTCCTTCTTGGCCCCTGACGCTGTCTCTTTTTCGTTTGAGCAGTCACAGTCGAGCGACCTTTTTCTCTTGGGATCTTGTCAAAATTAAATTTGCAGAGCACTGTTAAAATATTTATATTTAACATTTTTGTTGCATCATTTCTTTGTAAGAACATTTAGTGATTATTTTATCAACATTCACGGTGTGTCAGATCATTTCAAAGCGAAGAATATTCCACTGATCAAGGTGAATGTAAGACCAGAGCCCTGTTGTATATATAGTTCATATCAATTGCAACTTATTTGCCATTAATAACAATAGCAACTATGTACATATGTGATAAGAAAACTGAAAAATTGATTTGGATCGATCGCAACGCTTTATAAGACGGGGCCCTGGTTAACGATGTACGGGAATGTGTTATTCGGTATCATGATATACGATTTTATTTTCATTACGTTGCCCTGTGTGTGTGTGTGTGCGTGTGTATATATATATATATAAATATAACCCTACATGATGCATTACCAGGACATCTAAATATATATATATAGTCCTACAAGGTACATTAACCGAACATCATACAAACTGGTATATTACCCTTATCCTAACCCTAACTCTTACGCTAAATTTCAACTAATATAACTAATCAAACTATGACTAATGATCAAACCTTTTGTTTTGGTGGAGGCCTTTCAGTCTCCTCTGCCTGCAAACGTACGCAAATGGAAGTAGTTCTTTTGTTCAATCGTTAACAGGACAAAAAAATATCCTGCTAATGACCATGTCTACTCAATGACTCATTTGTTCACTACAAATGTCCATCTAATGACACCGTAATATGTATACCACTACTACTACTACTACTAGTAATAATAATAATGGATTCTTGTATAGCGTTCATATCTGTCAGACTTGGCACTTCTGGCGCTTCACAATTATTACCCCGGCTTTATCATGGCTGCCATTACAGCGCTCTAAGATTTAAAGGATTTAATTTCTGCCAGGTACCCATTTACATCTTCTGGGGGGAGTGTGGCAAATGTAGATTAATTTCTTGCCAAAGGACATTAGTGCCGCAGCGGGACTCGAACCACAGACATTGTGATCCACAGTCTGACGTATCCACTCGACCCCGACACCTCTCCCTCCCTATCTTTATATAAGTATGTGTGTGTGTGTGTGTGTGGGTATATATGATATGTATTTGCATATGTGAGTACAAATGTATATATTATGTCCAAATATTCATATGCATTGTTCATTTAAATATACCTATATATATATCATTACGCGTTTATACATGTACTCTAATATTTATTACGTATTTTGAACTCCATTTTTGTGTTCATCAACCATATTATTACCTACTGTTGTAGTGATTGATGCATCAAGCAAATCCGTCCGAATCCCCCCCCCCCCCCCCCCCCCCTCGTATTTCCCGACGACCTTGTTCTGGTCGAACGTATCGACGTATTAAATAATACAAGCCTTCTATTATACGCCCTCATTATTACACATTACAACACAACACAATACACCTATTTAGTTTGGATATATGCCATTCAGATTCAGTATAAACCAACCTCATTTCCTTGTTGACTTAACTTTTTACTTGGTGGATTGTGTTGCCGCTTTTATGCTGAGTTTATTCGGTTATCTTTTAGTGGGTTTTTTATATTATTGTTATTTATTCCATTTAACTTTTTAGGGCAATAAGCGAAAAATCTTAGAAAACCATTAGATTGTGAATTTTTACTTTGCAGTATCATAACTTGAAGAAACAGTTTAGGCGAAATATTATTCAAATACATACGTGACAACGTAATCTTGTATGCTAGTGTTTTCAGTTTACATATTTATTTCCTTCGTAGGTATCCATATAAAAGTACACACGTTAAACATATCCTAAAAGAGAATTGTTTCACTATATCTGCATGATTCTTTAATTATGAGATCGTGGGTGAGGGTCAATTCAATAAGGGGCACTAAAAGCCTTGACAGCATTTTGAGCTTGAGTGAGCACTGACTAATTTAAAAAAAAAGTCGCGAAAAATAATTTTTGCGCAAAAGTGCATGTACTCTGTCAACGCATCTGATTGTTTTAAAGTGAGTTTACTCATTTAAACAATCATTTATATTTAACCCTGAACCTCGCTGGGCGTACCCCTAGTGGCGTATCCATACTTGGATGAAGGAGAGGGCTGGATCCTTCAAAGACAGGGATTTTGGGCAGCTTCTTTCTTGTATGTACCCCTAAGAAATTTGCACTGATTTTTTTTTCTGGCTCTCAAAGAAGAATCTACACTCCCTTCACATACTGCAGGATACGCCACTTTCCCATCACCACCACCACCTACAGCATTGCAGTTGATGCCTTTCCAGCACAGACCATATGCGTCAGTACCCATTTTGGCCTGGTTGGCGTTTGAATGATTAAATGCAGGGACAAGAAAGTACCCTAACATTTACACTATACATGTTCTATTCAGATTTCAGAAGACCCAAGAAACAGGGTGTGATATGGCCTCCGACCACACAGGATCGTTGACATACGGTTCTTATATTCTTTAGAGAGTTTCCCAACTTCCTTGCAAGATTGATGGCAGAACCACGGCGGCGCCTCTAGATAACCAGAGCAATGTATCCTCTTCTGTGAAACCCGTACAACATGTGGATGTTCCGACTCATCTGCAAGGATATACGTTGTACATCGTTGCTACACATCCCGATGCAGATATTGTGTTCGGAGTTTATAGCACTGGTTATTTACCATCAGATCATGTTGTAGTGCAATGTAAACTATGCATAGGAAAACCTGATCATGTGAAGACTGACAACCTCGAAGCTTTCTGCAGTGACATCCTTTTAGTCCGAACTGTACACGTTCATGGCAGATGATGTTAATGAATTGGTCATACAGTATTTCAAGTTTCAAGTTTATTTGTTTCCAATTTGTTAAAAAAAACATAATTGAACACAATATACCTGGTAATAATTATAACTAAACAAACAATATAGGAACAAAACATACATGGTGATAGTATTTTAAAAAGATGCATTCATAAGTATGATAAATACACTGAACAAGCTAAATAGAAGGGGGATCTACTTAAAAACAAAGCTTGTATTCTGTAGGACCCAATTAATGGTTGTGTATATAAATTAAAATATTTGAATCAACAAAAGTTCCTGCCTTAACTTGTATTGTAAACAGTTCTTTAGCATCTGGTATTTTCCCAGAAGCTGCTCACGAGGCTGTAGTTGTACCTATCATCAAGAAACTCAACTTAGATAAGGACACTTTACGTAACTACAGGCCTGTTAGTAATCTTTCACATGTTGCCAAACTGATAGAAAAGGTAGTAGCTACTCAACTCACAGACCATTTAAACGATATCAGCTTATATGATCCAATGCAATCAGCTTACAGGTCCAATTTCAGCACTGAAACAGCTCTTTTGAAGCTACAGAATGACGTTTTAACATTTTTTGATCAACGAAGGTCAGTTTTCTTAGTCTTACTAGACCTTAGTGCAGCTTTTGATACGGTCGATCATGTGATATTACTTAATCGTTTAGAGTCTCGTTTTCATATATCCGGTGTAGTTCTTAGTTGGATGAAGTCATACCTAACTGGTTGGTCATCCAGGGTAAATATAGCTGGGGAATTATCTGACCCATGGGTATCTGACTTTGGAGTTCCTCAAGGGTCAGTTCTCGGACCGATCCTTTTTAGTTTATATATCACCCCAATATCTGACATTATTAATAAATATGGTTTACAGTATATTTGCTATGCTGATGATATTCAGTTATTTACTTCTTTTGATCCACGCTCTTTGGAAAACATTAACGAAACACTCCACCAAATCTCACTTTGTATTGCAGAGATCACCACTTGGATGTCGTTGAACTTTCTCCAACTTAATAATAACAAAACTGAATTCATGGCCTTCTGTTCTTCTGCTCGCCATCTGCAATATATATCAGATGTACAGCTTAAAGTAAATAATCAATTCATTCCTCTCTCTCCTAAAATTAAAGATCTTGGTGTATGTATCGATAGTATGCTCAAATTGACCTCTCATGTTAACCAAGTAGTCCGTAATAGTAATATTCATCTCCGCAATTTATGGAGGATTCGCAGATTTATTGATTTAAAGACATGTCACCATGCTGTCCGAGCTCTTATTCTTTCTAGATTGGATTACTGCAATAGTCTTTATACTGTTTTATCTGCTAAAGATAGACGGAAACTTGAAACTGTCCAGAATCGTGCCGCTAGATTAATCTTTGGCCTTGGATCAAGAACTCATACTTCACCTTTACTTAAGGAGCTCCACTGGTTACCTCTCCACCAACGTGTTCTGTTTAAATTCTGTCTGTATGCTTTTAAAATACTCAATCATCTGGCACCTGAATATCTTAATGACACCCTCCAAATATATACATCAACTCGTAATCTTCGTTCAGCAACCGACACATGTAAACTTAACATTCCCAAATCTAGACTCGCAGCAGCTGAAAAACGCTTTGCAGTAGCTGCATCAAAAACATGGAACAGCATCCCTCTTTCCATAAGGGAAATTACCTGTCTTGCCACCTTCAAAAGATCCCTCAAAACTCACCTTTTCCCCAATGATCTATGTGATATACTTCCTGTACTGTACTTTCTTGTCCTCTTTACATATATTTGTATTTGTAAGCGCTATGGTACTTATTGTTTTTAGCGCTCCTAAATATTCGATATTAAAAAACATATGATTTTATGAAATTTATTTTTAAGTGATTTTTTGTATTAACATATCGTTAACAATTAAAGTTCATTGCTTTCCTTAGCATAATCAATCGTATATAACATAAATAGAAGGATCCGTGCTTATTTTGCAAAGAAACTGAAGATGTTCTTCATGCTTTTATTGTATGCAGGGTAAACAAAACCTTCTTTAGATATTTAAATGACTTGTGCCCCTTCCCCTTTTCCCCTCTTATAAATTCAATTCAAGGTTTATTCAAAACATGTGTCGCAGCCCTATGGCGGAAATGGTTATGTGTACAATCAAAAGACTTATTACATATTTCAAACATGAAATACAGTTACAATCAATTTATCAATATTGAAATATGTATAGTAAATAAGGTAAGATTGCTTGGGCAGCACAAATTAGAAAACGGAGAGGAGAAACATGACGAATAGAAGTAAGATAAGAAGATGTAAAAGTACATGTATGTAAATACGAATTGCATTCATGTACGATATGCTGATGATCAGGCCACACTCGCTGTCACTGCCGATGGTCTTCAAAGACAGATGGTACAGATGGATCAAGTGGTCAGGAGATATGGCATGAGAATCAACGAGAAGAAAACGAAGGTAATGATGATAAGTAAAGGCAAGACAAAAGAAATAACCATCATGATAAATGGCAACAGACTAGTGCAAGTCAACCACTTCAAGTATATAGGCAGTGTACTGACCGAGGATGGCAAGTCTGCCAAAGAGGTCAACTTGCGCTCAGCTCTGGCAAGAGCTGTCTTCTTTCAAAGACAAGATATCTTGATGAGCCACAACATTGACCTTAGTTTGAGAAAGCGGCTTGTGAAGTCTCTAGTATGGAGTGTACTGCTGTATGGGGCTGAGACGTGGACACTCACTAAAAAGGACATGCAGCGATTGGAGGCGGTCGAAATGTGGTGCTGGCGCAAATTACTAGGTGTGTCTTGGAGGGACAGAGTTTCAAATGAAGAGGTGTTGCATAGAGCTCAAGAAAGGCGGGTGCTGATTCAAACGATTAGAGAGAGAGACAGAAGAAATGGCTTGGACACATAATGCGGCATGATGAGGGCTTGATGCTCAGAGTCATAGAAGGTCGTATTCATGGAAAGAAGAAGAGGGGAAGACCTCGTAAAGGCTTTCTAGACGATTTAATCACACAATGTGGAGCGACGGGGTATGAGACGATGAAACGGTTGGCTCAAGACCGAGGAACCTGGAGAGGGGCTTGGAGAGACACTTGATATGGAATTTTTAATGGGTCACTGAACCTGTCATGAACTGACAGATCACTATTGATGATGATTCATGTACTTTTAAAGAGTCATTATATTAAGACATAAAATAAACATAAATATTTTTGTCATAACATTGTTGATGTTTGATGTTGCAAGTATTTGCATTATTGCTTAGAAAAATGATATAAAAAAACTAAAATTATGCCATTCCTTTGACAAGTTCCCCTTTTCATTCACATAACTCGAGTTAGACCATGTTCTCAAATCCAATGTCCTTTGCATATTACCCCTCCTTGGCATAAGTGCCCCTTTTATTGGGCAAGTGCCCCTTTTCCTTCGACAAGTTTTCATTTTCCTTTGCAATAAGTGTCCATTTTCAATTCCCATAAGTGCTCCTTTTCATATCTGGTCAGTATCCCTTTTCAGGTGAGATACGTGCCCCTTTTACTTCTGATAATTTCCCATTTAACAATGTTACGTGCCCCTCTTCTTTTCTAATGAGGGCCCAATCATAAATGCCCCTTTTCACCTCTTATAAATGCCCCTGTCAGTGACGTACGCAGGATTTGTTCAAGGGGGGGGGGGGGGGTTAAAATCGGGTCCAAAATTTCGCAACGACTCAGGAAAATTTGAAAATCGCGCTGGCCAAAAAGTCGATCAGTGGGGGGGGGGGGGGGGGGTAAGCGGACTCTTTTTTTTTTTTTTGGTCCCAAAAAAATCGCAACGACTCAACCGACCGCTGAATAAGCGGGGGGGGGGGGGGGGGGGGGGGGGGGTAAGAGGACACTTTTTTTTTTTGGGGGGGGGGTCTCGAAATTTGAAAAATTGACATTTTGCTCCGTTGGGGGGGGGGGGGGTAAGGTCACCTTTCTTAGGTCAGCCATGGGGTTATTTTTTATATTTTTTTTAATAAAAAAACAAAAAACAAAACAAAACAAAACAAAATCCAAAGGGGGGGGGGGGGGGGGGTTTAGGTTTTTTTTTTTGGGGGGGGGTTTATACACATACAAATACCAAAGGGGGGGTTAACCCCCCAAACACCCCCCCCCCCCCCCCTGCGTACGCGCCTGGCCCCTGTCACAATCAGATCGGAGCCCCTTTTCCGTCGACAAATGCCCATTTCCTATTTTCATAAGTGCCCTTCTTCATTCCTGGTGAGAGCCTCTTTTTAAAGGTTTAAAAGTTCCACATTTTCATCTCTGATAACTACTCTTTGTATTATGACACGAGCTACTTTTCTTTTCTGATAAGTGTCCCCTTTTCCTCTCATCATTAAACGCGCCCCTGATTTCAAGCGACTAAGAGCACCTTCCACTACATAAAGCTCGGTCGCTACGCTCACTCGCTTGTATTGATGATATACTTGTGTTACTTATCAAAGGTCTTTTCAGTCTTTCGTTATGAGAATGTAATATAACCCCATCAAGATTTGGTTTTTTCTCTTTAAAAGATGTAATTTTTCGCATTGCAACCTCAAAAATCTTATTTTTTTTCCTCGCTCGCAAATAGATTTTCCATCACATCCAACTGCAAAGTATGATTCTTTAGCAATATATTGTACTGTGTACAAAGTGAAACAAATATTTAAATAATCCCTGATAATGTAATCACAATATAGGGTATATACCATTGTATAACAACAAGTATATTTGAGATTTGAGATTTCCCTTTGAAGGTGCTCTTTTTTCCAGAAAGTGTCCTTTTTTTGTTGTGCCCCCCCCCCCCCCCCCACCACCACCACTTTGGAAGTCCATTGGCCGCCCCTGGCCTAAATGATGCATTTCCCGCCCCTTGATCGCATATGACTCATAGAAAACTCTAAGCACTCATTTGAAGATCTTGATAACTCGTTGGTAGATAGGTAAAAGTCGTACACAGGTCATCGCAACTCATACCGCGCTCGCGTGACTCGAAATGCGCTCGGTTCACTCATGCATCCATCGTAGGAAACTCGATGTTGCGTCGTAGATTACTCATGCAAATATCGCAAAATTTGGTAAATTTCAAGCAAGTTCACGCGAGTTTACGGGAGTTTAAGCTCGCGCCAGCTCGCCACAACTCGAGGCACCAACTCGGCAAGGTGTGAGCCCTTCTTTAGATGGAAAATATGTAACAAAGGAACACAATTTCGTGTTTACAAAGTTTGTCTCTATCTTGTATACAAATTTCACATTTTGTAATACATCCTCTGTACTGCATTCCATTTTGTTAAATGCCATTCTGGCGGAGAATCAAGCGCCATGTCTGTCCTGTTTAAAACATTCCACTGGGAGACTGCCATCCCGCCGGAGACGGTAGAGAAATAGTTGCTGTGCCATAAAAGAGGTGATAGGCACGGAGGATATAAAGCCCGGAGAGGAAATCATGGAGACGTCTTTACTCAACTGAGGATGTAAGCAGGAGTGAAAAAACCTCGTGGTGTTGAAAATACGCGGGGCGAACGTTGCGCGGAACCAGGATGCTCGATTGGAAGGATGAACGCACGTGGTCCGAATAAATGAATATACATAAGTAGCGTGATGGAAAACTACTGAGAACATGAGTGTACAGTAAAAGTAAGGCGAATGTATGAGACGCTACACCAAAGAAAGGTTATTTGGCAACAAAGAACAGACAATGAATTAAAGGCAATATTCCAATAACTTGTAGTGTTCCATACACCCAGTTCTTGTTTGGGTCAACAAACTTTCAGAACATTTCCTTCTTGCCTTGTAAATTACATGGACACGCATATTTTAAGTCACCTCGCACCTGCGATAGACATTCGTAGTCTCCATGGTTTGTTTTTCCGAGACGTCCAATCACGGCGTTCCATAGCCTCGTTTTTTTTACCTAGATGCGTGATTTTTCGCCACTCTTCCGTTTGTACTCAATAGAGACACACGTTACTACGGGACAGTCATCGTCAATGCATCACTCTATATTTACTTCGTACCGTACGACTTTTGCAACTTTTTGTTCTCCGCGTGTTAAATCGTCTGCGTTGGGATTTCTTCTTCGCTGGACTGTATACCGCGAATCTCTAATTGTTTCACTCGCTAAGTAGGCTATTTTCTTCAGTTCACGCTTGTGCTAGCCATAGCCAGCCATTTTGTTTTATTGACATATCGCGTTGTTTGTACATATATTTCCGGTAGATTCGTCGAAGCCTCCGACAAACTTTTAGTCTAGGATATAGTATCGCCGTGCTGTTTATATTGATAGCTTATTTTCTCGCTGAACATTTTCGTCGAGGAGAGGACGTAATTTTGGACCAAGTTAGTTCTTTTCAGCTACGTTCCTCGAGAAGACTACGATACGCCGCCATGACACTCCCCGTCCAGCCGGCCAGCATCAGTCGATTCCATTCAGCAGACGGGCCGAACCAGCGGCCCGTTGATTGGTTGAGCACCATGTGCGTCGGCCAATAGGTCTTGTGCATTAGCCGAACCAGCGGCCGATCCAGCGGCCTGTTGATTGGTCGAGCACCGTGTGCGTCGACCAATAGGCCTTGTGCGTTATTGTTTCAATTATCGATGGAATTATTGACAGCTGCGCCGGTCCTCCCGTAGAGTATAACACACGCTTGCTTACATTAGTTTTTATCACCTGACGAAGTGTTGCAGCAGCGCACGAAACGTCGTGATCTTATAGATTCCTTATTTACCACATTGCGAGACAAACGAATATCACTAGCGATATCATTTTCGATATGAAGTTTTTATGTTTTATGTTTCGAGCCAACAAAGCTTCCTCTGTGTGGCCATGACTTCAACCATAATGCATGGCCCTACAGAGGAATTGTTCCTGTTGGGGACCCGGGGGATGCCATGAATTGTTGAACATTTATTGCATTTTCTTTGTGTTTTTTTGTATTTGTGGGGGCGGCCCCTTACCCTAGCCCCCGCTGCGTACAGTCATGATTCAGTAGTTAAGCAATGGCCTCGTCACTGTGACGCCCCAGGATGTGCTTTGTTTGTGCCCTTTAATGAGGCATTAATCCCCATTACTGTCAGCTATGACTTGAGGACGTAGGTCCCCTAGTTCATTAACAAAGTAGCACACACATGCTTTAGCAGTCACGCAAAACAAACACTCACAAATTATTATTCTTTAAAATCTGAGAATGTAAATGAGATCTATTAGGCCGGAATAAATCATTGTCAAAATCATTCCATAAATTGGGGTAAACAAATTATTCCACCTTTATGACCAACAGTGTATTATGAAAAATCATTTGCGAAATAAGCGTGATTTCTTTTGTTATACACACTGTATAATATGTACAAATTTATGTCTGTTTTAATTCTTTAGCATCGGCAACTCTCGCGGGGTTTATTGGAATAACGTAAACAGTAACTTCTCTGCATTGATTTCTCACATTATGTAATTATATGTATGTAAAGGTAAGTAAATAACCTATACAACGCAATCATTACCTTCTCATTTCATTTAGCATCATACATACACACATACTAAAAATGTGTATAAATAGGTATAAATGGTAAACTGAAAATCGCTGGCGAGGAAATTAAAGAGGTTGATGTTGCCACTTTTGTTGGGGTTCACATTGATAGACATTTGTCTTGGAATAGTCATATTCGTTTTGTAAATCAGTATATTAGAGAGAAAGTTGGAGTGCTATTTAGATTTCGACATTTTGTTCCTAGCCGTACTCTGATATTATTATATAAAGCATTTATACAACCAGCCTGGGAGTGGGTGCCATACAGAATTCCCTCCACGTATTCCCTGCGTGTCGTAAAAGGCGACTAAAAGGGACTGCATTGGGCAGCAGCGATGCAGTGAGAGTTCAGGCGGATGATCCTATCAGGGACAACGGCGTCTCTCAGAACTGGTGGTCACATGGATATATTCATGGTCACCCCACTGCGGTGAGGAAGGCAACGGGAAACCACCTTCACTATTCTTTCCAAGATATACCATGGAAAGTCACAATTCAAAGTCAAAGAGAAACGGCGTGAAGGG
This sequence comes from Strongylocentrotus droebachiensis, assembly GCA_035222895.1. Lineage (NCBI taxonomy): Eukaryota > Metazoa > Echinodermata > Echinoidea > Camarodonta > Strongylocentrotidae > Strongylocentrotus > Strongylocentrotus droebachiensis. The sequence goes on along the minus strand of JAVYIG010000714.1, from coordinate 83,204 downwards.
AACCTCTAGAAATAGAGGTGCCTCGCTCGGTAGGCCTTCCCATGTGCGACAGGTGGGACCCGATCGTCATTCAGCGTCTGTCCGCAACCGTAACATCATGCGCATCGGCACCTGGAATGTACGCACTCTCTACCAGAAAGGGAAATTGGACAACGTCGTGCAAGAAATGAACAGGATGAGAATTAATATTCTAGGCATTAGTGAAACAAGATGGACTGGCAGTGGAGAATTCACAGTTGAAAAACATAAGATGATCTATTCAGGAGTGATAAGACATGAAAGGGGTGTAGGTGTGCTTCTGGATCCATTCACATCTAACTGTGTTCTGGGCTTTTGGGCAGTCAGCGACAGAGTCTTGTTGGTCAAATTACAAGGGAAACCTCTCAACATGGCAATAATAGTGGTTTTTACACCCACAGCGGAAAGCACAGATGAAGATATTGACATTTTTTATGAGCAATTAGAGGCAGCCAAATCACAATGTAAATCAAATGAAATTGTAATCGCCATGGGAGACATGAACGCCAAGGTGGGAAGAGGCAGATATGGTAGAACAGTAGGGCCATATGGTATTGGAGACAGAAATGAAAGGGGTACCAGATGGGTAGAGTGGTGCGAGTCCAAAGGAATGGTCATTGTCAATACATGGTTCAAGGAACATCCAAGAAGGATATATACTTGGAAAAGCCCCGGGGATCGTGCAAGAAATCAGATTGACTACATCACAATAAATGAACGGTTTAAAAGAGGTGTAAAACAAGCTAAAACATATCCGGGAGCAGACTGTAGGAGTGATCACATTCCTGTTGTGGCAACTCTGCAATGTAAGCTAAAGAAGATTACAAAAGCCAAGTCAATCCAGAAGGTATATTTCGAACAGCTACAGAATCGTGATGTGCGCCTTCGATATACTGTCAAAGTACAAAACAGATTCGATAGTCTCACCGACCAGGGAGAGGAGGTCACTTGGGAATCAATGAGGGACATTCTTGTAGAAACAGCTGAAGAGACATTACCTAAAAAGGAAAAGAAAAGTAAACAGAGATGGATGACGGAGGAGATTCTAGGAAAGATGAGTAAAAGGCAGAAGATCAAGGACAAAGATGGAAGTCAATACAGAGAGTTGGACAGAGAAATTCACGACCACTGCACACAAGCTAAAGAGGAATGGCTGAACAAACAGTGCGCCGAGATAGAGAGAAGTTGTAATGCAAACGATCCCAGGGTTTTTAAGAAGGTAAATGAACTTTCTGGAAAGAAACTTCGGAGCTCCAAGTCGGGATGCATCAAGGCAATGGATGGATCAGTACTGGTTGAAAAGGAAGAGATACTGAACAGATGGACTGAGTACATTGGCGAGCTTTTTGATGATGTAAGAAAATAACCTCCACACTGTGCAGGATCTATTGAAGGACCTAGGATTCTGCTCTCAGAAGTGAGGTCAGCGATCAGCATGATGAAGAGGAACAAAGCTGCTGGTCCTGATGGAGTAGTAATGGAGATGGTCGAAGCATTGGAGAACTATGGTGTCATGAAACTAACTGAAGTCATCAATAAGATCTATGATGATGGAAAGTTTCCAGATGACCTGTGCAAATCGATATTTATTATACTTCCCAAGAAACCTGGAGCAGTGGAATGCGGGTTCTACTTCAAAGAGCAAGGAATCACCTAACTCCAGAAATTAGTAATGTGCAGTTTGGTTTTGTCAGAGATGCCGGAACTAGAAATGCTGTTTTTGTTCTACGGTCTATAGCAGAAAGGGCCGTAGAAATGCAGAAAGACGTCTTCCTGTGTTTCATCGACTATACAAAAGCCTTTGATAAAGTAAGACACGATCAGTTATTTGAAGACTTAACCAAGATTGGACTAGACACAAAGGATATCAAGTTATTGCAAAATCTGTATTGGGAGCAAACAGCATGTGTTAGGGTAGAAACAGAATTAAGTGAATACATCAACATTAAGAGGGGGTTCGGCAAGGATGTGTCATGTCTCCAGATCTCTTCAATTATTACAGTGAGTTGATACTTAGAAACCTAGAACAGGAAAGAGGATTGAAAGTAGGAGGACATAATATCACAAACATACGGTATGCGGATGATACTATATTAATCGCAGAATCGGAGAAGGACCTGCAGCGACTTTTGGATGTTGTCGTCAGATAAAATGACAAGAGAGGATTATCATTAAATTACAAGAAAACGGAATGCATGGTAATTTCAAAGAAGGGAGGAATACCATGCTCTCTTAAGATCAACAACAATCAAATAAAGCAAGCCACCTCTGTTAATTACCTCGGGACTACAATTACCGACGATGCAAGAGGCGAGCAAGAAATCAAGAGAAGGATTGCACTTGCAAAATCAACTTTCTCCAAGTTAGAAAACATCCTAAAGAATAAGAAGCTGAAGATGAAAACGAGACTCCGCGTACTCAATTGCTACGTGTATCCAGTTCTAATGTATGGCTGTGAAGCTTGGACCCTGACATCAGACCTAAGAAAGCGACTGGAAAGTTGTGAAGTTTGGTTCCTGAGAAGGATGCATAGAACTTCATGGACAGACAGAGTTTCTAATGATGAGGTATTTGCCATGGCAGGAACAAGACGAAAGCTTCTGAATAATATAAGAGGTCGACAGCTGAGCTTCTTGGGCCATGTTATACGGAAGAATGGTTTGGAAAATCTTGCACTGACTGGAAGACTCGAGGGAAGGAGGAATAGGCGTAGAAGGAGGATTCTGTGGATGAGTAGCTTAAGGAGTGGGATTTCTGAATGTGGAATTGATCTCGGGGAGAATGAATTACTTCATAGAATATGGGATAGAGAGTTGTGGCACTCCATGGTCGCCAACGTCTTAGGATATGGCACATAGAAGAAGAAGATACAACCACACATTTCTTACGGAATAGAGGTGTGGGAAAGCACTTATAAGACTAGCCTAAGAGGTATATTATATTCACAGAAAATGGCAATTCGTGCCATAACATTTAGTGAATGGAGAACTCCTTCAGATCCATTATTTAAAAGATTGCGAATCCTAAATGTGTATAATTGACATGATTTATCCATTTCTACTTTCATGTTTGATCTAGTCAATGACAATTTGCCTCATATTTTGATAGAGTACTGTGACATTATAGAACATAGCTATTCCACGAGACAAAAGAAAAGGTGGACAATTTCGTCTTCCAAAATTAAGAACGACACAAGGTCAATTTTCATTGTCTTTTGTGGGCAGTGAATTTTGGAATAGATTACCTGTTGGTGTCAGATTGACAAGGTCTATAAATAGGTTTCGGAATTCTGTTACAAGTCATTTGTTGAACAAGTCATGAATGAAATATCAAGTGTACACAATTTATAATTCATATTTTACATTATTAGTTTGTATATTGTAAGACATTGTTGAGTACTGATTTTTTTGGGGGGTAAATATCGATTGTAAAAGTAAATTCATTATTTGTTGTTTTGTTACGTTCTCTAAACTGATTTGTACCAAAATACTTTGTTTAGCTGTTTAAGGGGTTAGGCTCGACTAGCACATGTGCTATTATCTGGCCCCTTTTACCAACCAATACTTTGCGAAGTACTGGAGTGATGTGTTCACAAGAACGCGTGCGTGTTACAAGCCTGGCAGCACAGTTTTGGATTCCCTGGAGTTTTGCAATATGCGAGTCCGGATGGCCACAAAGAAGGCTATTGCATTGATCAAGACGGCATGTAATAAATGCATGTATTAGCGTTTAGGTAGAGTTTTGATCAAGAAAATTTCTAATACGACCTATCTTGTACAAGGCATATGAAGCTGAGCGACAAATATTTTTTTTATATAATACTCCATCCTAAGATCATTTTGAAAGATGACACCAAGGTTACGTGCACTTTTGACAGGTTGTATCGAAACATTAGCAATGTCGACAGATGGTAAACGGGAGGACTTTCTGAATCGAGATGTTACATGTATAACCTCAGTTTTATCCTCATTTAACTTAAAATCATTGCAGTCAGGCGCAAGATTGGAACCGCAATCTTACAGAAAAGATCTTCGTTCGGCTGTTATAAGGTGACCGCCAAATGAGGGCGTGAAATCAACACTTGTGTCGTATAGACGCATTACAGGCGTTTTATGCGAATTGGTACAACATATTATACGTATCAGGTAGGAGGGAAATAATAACTTTGACTTGATGGAAAAGGGTAACATTGGTAGGCTACTTTGTGACAGAATTTTACCCTAAAATATGCCTAAAGATGTGGGGGCACATAGACGCTACGCAGTCGTTTTACGTTATTGTGCATAATAATAGCCAGACCCATCTGCCTCTCTCTATATATGCATATATATAGTGAATTCGTATTAGGGAATGTACAAGCAGAAACCCGTGCCCTGGACTGTGCTTGTGCTTGTGTAATGTCTCGGGCAGGAAAGGATATTTAAAGAATAAAATGATATTATATTTTATTTCAGGTACGTAGCGCCTATAATGTAGGCCTATATGCCTAAAATTAAAGTTCTAAATTTGATGACACGTCAACACCAAGGAGGACTTGGTCACATTAATACATTTGAATATCATCTATATTAAAGCTGATATTAACAATAATACAGGTGCGTGCGTGTGTGTGGGGGGTGCATGGACCCATGCCCCCCCCCCCCCCCAGAGTCCACCAATAATTAATGCGCTAAAAACAACATAGAATCGGTGGTCGGTGGGGAAGAAGGGGCGCCAAAATCTTAAGTCGACGGCCCACACCCCCCCCCCCCCCCCTTCCCGGCGCCCACGTATATGAAATAATATATTTATGTTTTATTTTCCTAAATTAATTTAGCTATCGACGACGCCTGTTCAACGAGTCCAAAATAGCTCGTTTCGTTCGTTATTTGAAAATTTGAGGCCTAATTTCGTATTCCGATGAAGATTTATCAAAATGTCATGGGTGAATTTTCTTTCTTTTTCATCGAGAGGAAACTTCAATTACTTGTCTTGAATCGGGGAGAGGCTTACAAATATATAGCCATGACAATTGACGTTATGATTTTTTTTAAATTATACTTTTAAATCGAAGTACTAACTACATAGGTTTAACGTACGAACCATCGCAATGCATTGTTGGAGTGTGTCTCATACATTATGCATAAGGCTTAAAAAGATCCAATGTCAAATCTTTTTGTCAAGATTGAGGTTCCAATCTTGCGCCTGACTGCATTAGCAATGCCAAAGTCATGTACGTGCTTCATGAAAAGCTTTTGTTTGCCCTCATGTATCATAGAATGTACCGTAGGTGCACACATGAATAATTATTACATAACATGAGCACGTATTCATCTTGGTGGGTTTTACCAATTTATCACAAATAATCTTCATCTGCCCAAGGCATGCGCAGATAGTATTTGCAAAATGGCTTATTAATACGTTTTCTTCCATCAAGATTTGCTTTATTGCGAGAATGCCATCGATCCCTTTCAGGCTCTCGCGCTGGTAGGGTGCGTGCGTATGTGTGTCTATTAGGGTGTGTGTGTGTGTGCGTGCGTGTGTGTGTGTATGTGCGGGTGTGCGTGTGTATGTGTGTGAATGGAAGGAGGGCACAAGTTAAAGTAATCGCGATAAGTGTAAAGAATTGCATCTGATGGCTTGATTCGTATTCAATTAAGTTGCAAATTCCGATCAGCTCGATTCGTGCAGAAAAGTATGCGTCATAGGCCGAAATAAACCCAAAGATATGGACAGATCAATTGGGGTTTTCACATCGGACCCCCTCACTCGCAACAATCTAGAAATGACCCGTACAAACACACCCTGTTGAAGAGATGAACTCACCTTGTACCCCCAACCTTGCAATAGCGGTGCGGTCCATAATTCTGGTTGAGGTGAATCTCCTACGACGCCTTCCACATCCGTTTTGGATTGATTTTCTTCAAGAGAAAGGGAAACAAAAGTCGACTGAGGTCGATGAACACATAATTTACTATTGTCGGCAATCTTGAAAACTAGAATTAGTAACGCCTTTGAGTTTTAACCTGGCCACGCCCTTCAAAACATCGCATGTTTTATTTCCACTCTGATGTAATATTGGTTGTTGAAAAAAAAGCAGAAAAAATGAGACTAACAAACTAATGACAATTTGAGTAATATCCAATTAAATTCAAGCATTCGACATTGCAAAATCTCGCTTGGTCGCTATACCCTCTCTCGCCCAATAACACAAAACTATATGATATGACATTCCGCCCACGCTCCCGGCCGTGATTTATCCATGGTAGTATATGAACTATAAAAGCCAGACGATCGTGCTGCAAGTCATGCCGAGTTGGCTACGATATTAACGCGAATTTAGATCGAATACGGGGACTTAAGGCGAGTTTCGTATGAGCATGAGCAGAGGGCATGGCGAGCTTGTAGAGCATGACGAGCGCACCATGATACGTCAGCTGGCCTACAATTGTGCACAAGATCAAGGCCTGTTCTTCCTCTAACATATCGAGCAACTATGCTTCTGGCATCCATCTTTATTTTGGAGAGCGCCAATATCAGAGACAGCCCTCTCCGGGGCAGGGGGGCACAGTCCCCCCACTTTATCAAGTACTCGAGATGTGGCCCTTTTTACATAGGAAAAGTGCCCCTTTTTCTTTGACAAGTGCACCTATTAATTCGTAAAAAAGCTCCTACCCCCTTTTACCTCTTATAATTACCCCTTTTATTTTGACAAGTGCCCCTTTTCCTTCGACAAATTCTCATTTTCCTTTGCAAAAAGTGTCCATTTTCAATGCTCATAAGTGCCCCTTTTCACTTTTGATAAGAGCCCCCTTTACATCTGATAATCTGCCTTATTCAAATTTGAGATTTGCTTCTTTTATTTTGACAAGTGCCCCTTTTCCTTAATAAGAAGTGCCCCTTCCCCTGTTAATAACTACCCCTTTTGTAACTTGGATACCCGCACCTTATATTTTCACATGTTCCTTTTTTCCTTTTTAATAAGAAAGCTATCCCATTGTTATAGATGCCCCTTTTCACCTCTTATAAATGCCCCTATCAAAATCAGATGGGGGCCCCTTTTCCGGCGACAAATGTCCATTTCCTATTTTCATAAGTGCCTTTTTCATCTATAAGGAAAATAGTTGGGGAATACCCCGGTTCCACCCCCTAGATTCGCCACTGATGCACATACGTTCTTGCATAATTCTGGTCTAAGTTCATGTATTAACATTTAGATTTATCCCAATTTGTCTAATATCGCCATCGTTTAAAATTTACTTTCTGCATTACATCTGTAGACTAAAATTATTCAGTAAAATATTTTCTTATCATCATTAAATCTGCTATGTATTCATAATGAAAACTGAGGGAAATGCGCTCACAGATTGAACGTGCGCATGTGCATGCGTCGTTATAACACGTAAAATCCTTTAATTTTTCGGTGCAAATTTTTCTTTAAAGCTTTATGTAACAATGACCGCGGGGTCAAATCAATCTGGGGCACACAGCGAATAAAATGTTAACATCAACATTTGGAATAATATTTCTAATGATTCGGCAGATTCGATAACTTTGCCGTGATTTTGCTTTAAATTTATCCTTACGCATTCAGAAAAGAGCAATCGCCATGGGAAAATAACTACATAGGGGTTATTTAGACAATTTGAGAACAATTTCGTTGTTAAATAATGATTATAAAATTGCGGCAAGAGTACTGTCTCAAAGACTTCAACGTGTTTTATCAAGTATCATTTTAACTGATCAAAGAGGTTTTATAAAGAAAAGATCCGCAGCAGAAAACATACGATTAGTACAAGATGTAGTCGACTTTTTAAAGACATCCAATAGTTCGGGAATTATATTCTTTTTGGATTTTAAAAAAGCATTCGACAATGTATCTCATTTTTTCCTATTTCATGTACTACGTAAATTCAATTTTAAAGAATCTTTTATATCCTGGATAAAGACCTTTTATACTGACGCCATCGGTCGTGTAATGAATAACGGATGGATTTCAGAAAAGTTACTTATTGGAAGAGGAGTTCGCCAGGGTTGCTCTTTATCGGCATTACTTTTTAACATAGTAGTGGAAATATTAGCATGCAAAATAAGACAAAATAAAAACATTAAAGGGATTAATATATTCAGTGTTGATTTAGGTATTGATAGTTTAAAAATTTCTCAATATGCAGATGACACAACATTATTTGTGGAATCTGTTAATGATATACAATATATTATGAATGAAATTAACGATTTTGGAGACTATGCAGGTCCAAAAATAAATTGGAATAAGACAGAAGTTATGAAACTGAATACTGTAGATAATTTTGTTCATGATAATGCCATTATATATACTTATCAACCTGTAAAATATCTAGGAGTATATGTAGGCGAAAATAAGAAATTGTTACAAGATTTAAACTGGAATGTAAAAATAGATAAAATTCAAAATGTATTAAATAAGTGGAAAATGGGAGATCTTACTTTTCATGGCAGAATAATTGTTTTGAAAATGTTAGCGGCGTCACAAATTGTATATACCGCAACTGTTGTACCAGTACCAAAACATGTTTCACAGATATTGAACAGACTATTATTTTGTTTCTTATGGAACTCCAAGAAAGATAAAATTAAACGTAATGTAATTATAAGTGATATTGAAAAATGGTGGATTGAATATGATTGATATTGCTAGTAAAATATCTTCACTTCGTTTGGCATGGATATCTCGTTTTTGTAATGATAATGGCTCTTATTGAAAAAATATGTTTAGATACTGGTCCGATAAAATAGGGGGTTTGCCACTATGTTTACATTTCAATTGTAACATAAAGGATATGAATTTATTATGCTCTAAACATAATTTGCCAGAATTTTATGTAGATCTTTTTTGTACTTGGTCAGAACTAAAATTCATTGATATGTTATTCCAAATGAAATTATTTGGGAAAATAGTAACATTACCTTTAAGAAAAAAATACTGTTTTATCGAGAATGGCAAGAGGCCGGTTTATTGAAAATTCACAATTTGATTACAAATGGTATCTGGAATGATTATACAATACTAAATACAAAGGTGAAAGCACACCAGCTCTTATTTGATTTTAAATATACAAAATTAAAGAAAGCATTTCCACAGTGTTGGTTGGATAGATTAAGATATGAATTTGAACAAGAATGTGATATTTCGAATATGATAGAAATAGAAACAGGGCATAAAGTGAATGTTTTTGTTATGAAAGTGAAGGATTACTATCGTTTGTTATTACGTAAAAAGTCAAAGGAACCAAATATCATTTACTTTTGGAATTTCTTCTTAAATTTGGATAATGACTTTGTTTGGAAGGATGTATTTTTATTTAAATTAAAGCAAATTCGTAATAATAAAGTTAAACAATTTAATTTCAAGATGATTCATAGGTTTATTGCCTCAAAAGAAAAATTATATAAATGGCAAATTGTTAATAATAATTTATGCAACTCTTGTGGACAAGTTGACTCTAATTTTCATTTTATGTTATATTGCAAGGATGTGACTTTGTTTTGGAAAACAATATGTAATTTGATATTTAATCTATTCCAAATAGAAATACAAATAGACCAGAAGATAATAGTTGTAGGTAAGGATATTGGAAACAAGAAATATTTACTTCTGAATGTTATTTTAAATTATGCGCAATATGCAATTTATAAATGTTACGTTAAGAAGATTGTTAATGGTTCTGTTTACTACCCACATACTTTGTTTTTTGAATTCAAGTCATTGCTAAGATTATTTTTAAGATATGAATGTGTTAGCAAAGAAAATAATACTAAGCTGGAAGAATTGTTGAATGTACTTTAATCTTTAGCCTATATTATGTTCCACTCAATCATTGAGTTATTAATGTACAAATGTATTACTATTATGAAAATAAAAACCTCGCTTGAGGATAAGAGAAAAAAAAAAGATATAAGATGGCGCCCATTTATTTGGTGACAACGAATTCAATTACATGTGAGTAGGCCTGCAGCGCAATCGGCATCTATAAGGAAAATTGTTGGGGAGCACCCCGGTGCCACCCCCTAGATTCGCCACTGATGCACATACGTTCTTGCATAATTCTGGTCTAAGTTCATCTATTAACATTTAGATTTATCCCAATTTGTCTAATATCGCCATCGTCTAAAATTTACTTTCTGCATTACATCTGTAGACTAAAATTATTCAGTAAAATATTTTCTTATCATCATTAAATCTGCTATGTATTCATAATGAAAACTGAGGGAAATGCGCTCACAGATTGAACGTGCGCATGTGCATGCGTCGTTATAACACGTAAAATCCTTTAATTTTTCGGTGCAAATTTTTCATTAAAGCTTTATGTAATAATGACCGCGGGGTCAAATCAATCTGGGGCACACAGCGAATAAAATGTTAACATCAACATTTGGAATAATATTTCTAATGATTCGGCAGATTCGTTAACTTTGCCGTGATTTTGCTTTAAATTTATCCTTACGCATTCAGAAAAGAGCAATCGCTATGGGAAAAAAACTACAAAGCTGACCATCTTTGTATTTCACGCTATGTAAACCGAAAAACGCGGGAACGAACGTCTCAATTTGGGGCGAAAAGATTCTGATTGTTCAGCGAGGTTTTCTTACTTCCAACGATGTTACAGTCATCGTCATTGATTGAATATCTTCGTTTCGTTTTTTATTTGAAAATTGTAGTCCAAATAAAATGTATGTCACATCACAGATCTGAGACTGTGACGGCATAGATTCATTCACAAATAATCAGTGCAGTCCAAACAACAAAATAAGGGCCCGCGGTTTCACGTGCATTGTCACGAGATTCCAAATTTAAGAGAGTGTAGGCCTAATGCGAAAGGAAAAGGAATGTGGTATTAAACGCAAGAAAATAAATATGTAATTGTATTACATGTGCATGAATAAATCGTGAAACACTCTGTTATTTCGGGATGAGAGTATCTGCGTTATAAAGCACAGAGGGCACCCCTATTTTGTATAATAGATAGCGCACTAAGCCGGGGCTACAACGTTGCCTGTTTCTCGGCTTAAGTAGGCATGCAAACAAAAGTAACAGGGTCGCTGGTAAGTGTGCGTTATGTGAAGCAAGGGATAATGTCCAATTTCGGGCCAAAGTTTTCATTATGGATCTACTTTTCATTTTGTATAATCCTCTGTTTGTCTAATGAACATTTAGGCTACTATTCAAGGGTATATTTGGTGCAATTGTCAATGAAGATTAATGCTTAAATCTATTATCCTGACACAATGAAGTTTAAGAAATATGCAAATTACATAGCAATACAATCTAAATATCGAGTTCCTCTTCATTGATGATCAATATAGAAACCTTAATAAATCTGAACCCTCTTACCTGCTGAGAGAGTGCGAAGTGGTTGCATTTGCTCTTCTGAACTCCTATCATCTGAGTGGTGGTCATTAGGATTAAGATCAGCAAACTTTCCTACACGCCCTGTTTCAACCCAGGAAGTGGTCGCTTCTTTGGAGTATCCTGCATCTAAAACATTGAAAGTCGTGACTAATAAAATATATTGATTATAATGGTTGTGTTTAACACGGCCACGGAAGTTCGTATCTAACTATTTGTTCCTTTATTTGAATTAATGGCATTTCGGTAATATTTTTCTTGTCGATTCTTGTTTTGTTTTTTAAGCTTGATAAGTTAAACAAGTTAAATTGGAATACATACAATTGTCACCACAGGACAAATGGGAAATATGTAAAGTTAAGATAAAATAATTTACGATGTCATACTGTAAACAAAAATATGATGTTAAAAAAAATGCTTTTAATAAACTTAAAAAGGAATACGATACCTTGAGTGAACAGTTAGATAGGGATCCAAATGAAGATGTTATTAGTAAGATGAAGGAAGCACAGAAGAAAATAGATAAATATTATACACATAAATGTAAAGGGGCATTTGTAAGATCGCGGTCAAAATGGATTGAAAAGGGTGAGAAGGCAAGCAAATATTTTTTACAGTTGGAAAAGCGCAATGGGCAGAAAAAAGAAATAGAAAGTGTACATGTGAATGGAAAAACTATTAAGGATGATGAAAAGGTTTTACAGGAAATTCATAAATATTTTGAAAAAGTGTATGTTAAGGAATGCACGAATGTTCATGTTGATAACTATTTTAAAGATTTAATTATTAGTACTCTGACCGATGAAGAGGCATCGAAGTGTGAAGGGTTGCTAAGTGAAAAGGAATGTAAAGACGCATTGCAATGTATGGGTAATAACAAAGCCCCTGGAAGTGATGGTCTTAGTGCTGAGTTCTACAAGGTTTTTTGGTTAGAAATTAAAGATTTAGTTATTGCAAGCTTAAATGAGGGGTATCACAAACAAAAATTATCTTCTTCCCAAAGGCAGGGTCTTATTACGTTGGTATTCAAGAAGGGGGATAGGGGATATTTAGACAATTGGAGACCAATTTCGTTATTAAATAATGATTATAAAATTGCGGCAAGAGTACTGTCTAAAAGACTTCAACGTGTTTTATCAAGTATCATTTCAACTGATCAAAGAGGTTTTATAAAGAAAAGATCCGCAGCAGAAAACATACGATTAGTACAAGATGTAATCGACTTTTTAAAGACATCCAATAGTTCGGGAATTATATTCTTTTTGGATTTTAAAAAAGCATTCGACAATGTATCTCATTTTTCCTATTGCATGTACTACGTAAATTCAATTTTAAAGAATCTTTTATATCCTGGATAAAGACCTTTTATACTGACGCCATCGGTCGTGTAATGAATAACGGATGGATTTCAGAAAAGTTACTTATTGGAAGAGGAGTTCGCCAGGGTTGCCCATTATCGGCATTACTTGTTAACATAGTAGTGGAAATATTCGCATGCAAAATAAGACAAAATAAAAACATTAAAGGGATTGATATATTCAGTGTTGATTTAGGTATTGATAGTTTAAAAATTTCCCAATATGCAGATGACACAACATTATTTGTGGAATCTGTTAATTATATACAATATATTATGAATGAAATTAACGATTTTGGAGACTATGCAGGTCCGAAAATAAATTGGAATAAGACAGAAGTTATGAAACTGAATACTGTAGATAATTGTGTTCATGATAATGCCATTATATAAACTGATCAACCTGTAAAATATCTAGGAGTATATGTAGGCGAAAATAAGAAATTGTTACAAGATTTAAACTGGAATGTAAAAATAGATAAAATTCGAAATGTATTAAATATGTGGAAAATGAGAGATCTTACTTTTTATGGCAGAATAATTGTTTTGAAAAATGTTAGCGGCGTCACAAATTGTATATACCGCAACTGTTGTACCAGTACCAAAACATGTTTCACAGATATTGAACAGACTATTATTTTGTTTCTTATGGAACTCCAAAAAAGATAAAATTAAACGTAATGTAATTATAAGTGATTTTGAAAATGGTGGATTGAATATGATTGATATTGCTAGTAAAATATCTTCACTTCGTTTGGCATGGATATCTCGTTTTTTTAATGATAATGGCTCTTATTGGAAAAATATGTTTAGATACTGGTCCGATAAAATAGGGGGTTTGCCACTATGTTTACATTTCAATTGTAACATAGAGGATATGAATTTATTATGCTATAAACATAATTTGCCAGAATTCTATGTAGATCTTTTTTGTACTTGGTCAGAACTAAAATTCATTGATATGTTTAAAGTAAGAAATATTCCAAATGAAATTATTTGGAAAATAGTAACATTACCTTTAAGAAAAAAAATACTGTTTTATCGAGAATGGCAAGAGGCCGGTTTATTGAAAATTCACAATTTGATTACAAATGTTATCTGGAATGATTCTACAATACTAAATACAAAGGTGAAAGCACACCAGCTCTTATTTGATTTTAAATATACAAAATTAAAGAAAGCATTTCCACAGTGTTGGTTGGATAGATTAAGATATGAATTTGAACAAGAATGTGATATTTCGAATATGATAGAAATAGAAACAGGGCATAAAGTGAATGTTTTTGTTATGAAAGTGAAGGATTACTATCGTTTGTTATTACGTAAAAATTAAAAGGAACCAAATATCATTTACTTTTGGAATTTCTTTTTAAATTTGGATAATGACTTTGTTTGGAAGGATGTATTTTTATTTAAATTAAAGCAAATTCGTAATAATAAAGTTAAACAATTTAATTTCAAGATGATTCATAGGTTTATTGCCTCAAAAGAAAACTTATATAAATGGCAAATTGTTAATAATAATTTATGCAACTCTTGTGGACAAGTTGACTCCACTTTTCATTTTATGTTATATTGCAAGGATGTGACTTTGTTTTGGAAAATAATATGTAATTTGATATTTAATCTATTCCAAATAGAAATAAAAATAGACCAGAAGATAATAGTTGTAGGTAAGGATATTGGAAACAAGAAATATTCACTTCTGAATGTTATTTTAAATTATGCGCAATATGCAATTTATAAATGTTACGTTAAGAAGATTGTTAATGGTTCTGTTTACTACCCACATACTTTGTTTTTTTAATTCAAGTCGTTGCTAAGATTATTTTAAAGATATGAATGTGTTAGCAAAGAAAATAATACTAAGCTGGAAGAATTGTTGAATGTACTTTAATCTTTAGCCTATGTTATGTTCCACTCAATCATTGAGTTATTAATGTACAAATGTATTACTATTATGAAAATAAAAACCTCGCTTGAGGATAAGAGAACAAAAAAATATGATATAAGATGGCGCCCATTTATTTGGTGACAACGAATTCAATTACATGTGAGTAGGCCTGCAGCGCAATCGGCATCTATAAGGAAAATAGTTGGGGAGCACCCCGGTGCCACCCCCTAGATTCGCCACTGATGCACATACGTTCTTGCATAATTCTGGTCTAAGTTCATGTATTAACATTTAGATTTATCCCAATTTGTCTAATATCGCCATCGTCTAAAAATTTAATTTCTGCATTACATCTGTAGACTAAAATTATTCAGTAAAATATTTTCTTATCATCATGAAATCTGCTATGTATTCATAATGAAAACTGAGGGAAATGCGCTCACAAATTGAACGTGCGCATGTGCATGCGTCGTTATAACACGTAAAATCCTTTAATTTTTCGGTGCAATTTTTCTTTAAAGCTTTATGTAACAATGACCGCGGGGTCAATTCAATCTGGGGCACACAGCGAATAAAATGTTAACATCAACATTTGGAATAATACTTCTAATGATTCGGCAGATTCGTTAACTTTGCCGTGATTTTGCTTTAAATTTATCCTTACGCATTCAGAAAAGAGCAATCGCTATGGGAAAATAACTACAAAGCTGACCATCTTTGTATTTCACGCTATGTAAACCGAAACACGCGGGAACGAACGTCTCAATTTGGGGCGAAAAGATTCTGATTGTTCAGCGAGGTTTTCTTACTTCCAACGATGTTACAGTCATCGTCATTGATTGAATATCTTCGTCTCGTTTTTTATCTGAAAATTGTAGTCCAAATAAAATGTATGTCACATCAGAGAGATCTGAGACTGTGACGGCATAGATTCATTCACAAATAAATCAGTGCAGTCCAAACAACAAAAATAAGGGCCCGCAGTTTCACGTGCATTGTATTGTCACGAGATTCCAAATTTAAGAGAGTGTAGGCCTAATGCGAAAGGAAGAGGAATGTGGTATTAAACGCAAGAAAATAAATATGTAATTGTATTACATATGCATGAAGAAATCGTGAATCTCTGTTATTTCGGGGTGAGAGTATCTGCGTTATAAAGCACAGAGGGCACCCCTATTTTGTATAATAGATAGCGCCCTAAGCCGGAGCTACAACGTTGTCTGTTTCTCGGCTTAAGTAGGCATGCAAACAAAAGTAACAGGGTCGCTGGTAAGTGTGCGTTATGTGAAGCAAGGGATAATGTCCAATTTCGGGCCAAAGTTTTCATTATGGATCTACTTTTCATTTTGTAATATCCTCTGTTTGTCTAATGAACATTTAGGCTACTGTTCAAGGAGTATATTTGGTGCAAATGTCAATGAAGATTAATGCTTAAATCTATTATCCTGACACAATGAAGTTTAAGAAATATGCAAATTACATAGCAATACAATCTAAATATCGAGTTCCTCTTCATTGATGATCAATATAGAAACCTTAATAAATCTGAACCCTCTTACCTGATGAGAGAGTGCGAAGTGGTTGCATTTGCTCTTCTGAACTCCTATCATCTGAATGGTGGTCATTAGGATTAAGATCAGCAAACTTTCCTACACGCCCTGTTTCAACCCAGGAAGTGGTCGCTTCTGTGGAGTATCCTGCATCTAAAACATTGAAAGTCGTGACTAATAAAATATATTGATTATAATGGTTGTGTTTAACACGGCCACGGATGTTTGTATCTAACTATTTGTTCCTTTATTTGAATTAATGGCATTTCGGTAATATTTTTCTTGTGGATTCTTGTTTTTTTTTTAAAGCTTGATACATTAAAATAACATATCTCATATTTTCGCTTATATTTAACCCCTATTATCGCATTCAATATGATGGTTCGTCCACGCAACATAACTTTGGTAGGGCTACAACGAGAAAATTCAGCTTTTTGACTTTGTAAAGATTCATTAATAATTTTCCGGAAAAAGTGTCCTCAAAAAGGGATGGTAACTAGACCACAAACCACATTGAGGCAGTTTGACTCGATTTCTTATTGTTTATCTTAATTTTTCAAGGTTTACGGACATTACAATTCAAGTAACGCTGTTTACTTTGTATAACAATTTACATGCTAAAAGGTGAATTTATATACCTTGAAGGTCGTACATCTCCGTGATCTTTTGTCGTCTGAAATGAGAATCATTATAGCGATATTGCTCTGCATTTAAAAAATCTTTTGATGTGATATTTTGGCACAATTTCGCACATTAAAGGGATAGTTGTGTTCTGTTGCAGAGGGCGCTACACAAAATATTTTTTTGTGAGATAATGACAAAATGAGTGTCAAATTTGAAAGAAAATATGATCTAAATGACAAAATCATATTTGTATGATCAAAATCGGTTCAGAGACTGCTGAAATATCCATTAATATAAAGATTTCTAATACTTGTGTACCACCACAAATATTCGATAATTTGAAAAAGCTGTTGAAAGATAATGAAATAGCGCTTTTTACGTCGTATTTCAGCCAATGCCGATGTTGGCTTTTATGTTGGCTTTTTCGTGTTGGTTATATTACGCACAACCAGCAGGCCCATGTATTGTTATTTTTAATTAATTAATTAATTAACGGTCACCGTATTTTTGTGCAAGTGGAGCTGAATAGGTATGATCGTATTGGCTAAATTTCGCACATGTTGGGGTCTAAAATTACCTTCACAGAACTGAACTATCCCTTTAAACTCAATCGATCATAGAATACTTAGGCCTACTATCACATGTGCGGTACATAACAATTTGTCATAACACAATACTGTAAGCAATACAACCAGAAATATCATTATTCAAAAGAAGGAAAGGGAGCTACCATCATTTACGGAGGTCTTTCCTCTTCACACTATATTAATCAGGACTTTACTGGCATATATTTTGCAGCACAGTTTGCACTGAGTTTGTTTTGTGTTTAGTGGTCCACGTTTTTAATGCTACATCAACATCATTTTTGTAAAGGTTAAATGGATTTATAAAAGGACCAAGTTCCACTGCAAATTATCGTAGTATAGGTTTATGCCCTTCATAGGACTTTATTATGGATGTATCTTGATTTATAAACAACCTGTTCAAATATTCAATATTCTCAAACACCGTTTTCTATCCATTGAAAATTACTTTCACTATACTATATAATCGTCTTTCCATTTTGACCAGGTTTAGATAAATGTAGAGCTGCATTTACCAAAGTCTGCCATACCTGTATGACGTGTTATCCCCAACGCTAGATGTCCTGGTTCGCTTCCCTGGACCTATGTTTTTCAATTGCCCTCTTATTCCTGGGACCTTTAAGAAAAGAAAATATAAGATCGTCAGAAAGCTGCCAGATGATGACCATCACTGCATTAAGGGATTGCGTAATAGAAGATAATATCCGTGAAATAAAGAAGGAAATATATATTGGTCCAAAAATAAAGCCACTAAGAAAGATGTTATTAATTTTATTTAAACTAATTTTAATAAATTTGTTTTATCAATATATATATTTACAAAAGGTTTGTAATAATTGACCAATGCAACCCTAACAATGATTTACAAGAATAAAGATGGCATTATATATGTTACTCACATTATTTCTTGAGTTTTATGTGATAAAAATAAGCCATTTCTTCGAGACAAAAATTTCGGGAATGATAGGTTCTAAGGCCTTACTAGGAGCTACATGTGTACTAATTTAAAACCTGACCGAATTGCATTACAAAGACCATAGTACTGGAGGGAATTTTTTTGTATGTCAAATTTCCGCTGAAACTCAAAATATGAAAAAAAAGAACCATCTATTTTTAGGATGTCGTTCACAAAACGTATTCCTCGTAAATTCCAAGCCTCAAAACATACCACTTTGTCATTCAGTTTTATTTGGGGGCTATTCCAGAGGGGTTGACATGCAATGTCGTCAATAAGAAGTTCGACCAAGTCTGACCAAGCGAAAAGGACCTCTTTCCAAAAATGGATTTGGAGTCAAGTCTGCTAATTTTCTAAAATAATGTGAGCCCATATACAGGTGAAAAAATAGGTTTAGGGTAAGAATGAATTGAACATGTGAAAAGTGAAACTTTCTATCTGAGAATCAGTTACAAATCTTCTAATCCATGATATCTTCAGGGATTTAGCATGAATGTAAATATCAATCATCTTAACCCCACCTTTATTATATAGTTTACACATTGTTCTTTATTGATTTTATCAGGTTTGTTACCCAATATAAATGCATAAAAAGAACGATTTATATCTTTCTAACTTGCGAATTCGGTTCTGTAAGTGAAAGCAATAAATAGTTAAATTTTGACACCAGCACAGATTTGACTACAGTTATTCTTCCGAGGACAGTTAAGGATCGTTTAGACCATGAAATAATTGGCGTTTTATATCTTAAAATTGTTTCAGTATAATTATGATTTACCATCTCTACTAAGTTAACCGAAAAATCTATTCCTAAGTATCTCGAATAACCTTCTGACACCCAATTTAATTTGTGCTCTGGCATTAGCTGTTTGTTGCAGGCTCTATTTTTCCCAATCTATATGAGTTTTTGTAATATTGATCTTTAGGTTTGACATTTCTTCAAAATCACCCAATATTTTCAGTGAGCTCTGTAAATCTTCTTTTGTACCGTTACGTATCAAAATGGTGTCATCTGCGTATTGTAGTAGTTTACTTTTTTTTTCCCGGTAGATGCGAGCGAATTAAATTATTGGAATGTCGAATCGAAATTCCTAATATTTCGCTAACAAGTAAAAACAGGTATGGAGATAATGGATGTCGTTGACGACACCCTTGTCCTATAGTAAATCTCTCTGTGCGAAAACCATTTACTGTGACACAAAAAGATGCATTTTGATTAAATAGATGAATCCATTTTTTCAGTGATGGCCCAAATGAAAAAGGTCAAGTACATTGATTAGAAACTTGTGAGATATACAATCGAAGGCATTTTCAAAATCAATCATCAACAACATGCCTGGAATGTCATTAAGTTCGGCGTATAATAATATATCATAAAGTAAACGGATTTTTTTCTCCGATAAAACTGCCTTTCAAAAATCCTTTTTGATTCTCAAGTATCAAGTGGGGCAATACTTGCTTTAATCGATTAGCTATGCACCCAGATGCTATTTTGTATATAACATTTAAAAGTGAAATAGGACGCCAATTCTTTAATAAATGTCGAGGCTTGTTTCCTTTAGGAATTAAAGTGATTATTCCTAATTTTTGTGACTGCGACAATTCTCCTGTAAAATAAGGGAAGTTGAAAGATCTAATCATGAACGTTTTAAGAAATTGCCAAAAGAAACGAAAAAAAATCAACGGTAAAGCCATCTTGCCCAGGGGATTTATTATTTGTCATACTTTTTAGCATTAAACAAACGGACCTTCTAATAATGTTGACAATTCTGGAGTTAACTTAGGAATATCTGGATAGTTTAATAATGTGTCTATATCTACCCCTTCAGTGTGTCTTTCGTCTTATATAAGTTTGAATAAAATTTAAAGATTTTGTTTGATATACTATCTTGTCCACTTATAACATCTCAACTTTCTGTTGACAATTGCCATATTTCTTTGTTTACTTTATTCTGTTTTTCCAAGTTGAAAAAAAACCCATCTTATTCCTTTGTTCTTTCGTCGCTTTGATGTTAAGGAGGACGCCCCTTGGCCATCATTTTTTTTTTCATCCTCATTTGCTGGCAAGTGACTTGAAAGTAGATTTTAAAAAACGTCAACAGTTAGACAGGTTTCCTTGCATAATTTGAATATTTGGATACTGCTAACGTTTACATTTCGCAGATAGGATATACATGACATATTCATAATTCCTGCCAAGTTCTACAGAATTTGATGTTGGTTGCAAAAGGGACATAGTATATTTAAAGGGATAGTCCACCCCAGGATTTTCTTTAGCTGACGATATAGACCTAATAATACCATGAAGAATGATACAAGTCTCATTAAAATCCATGATCACATAACGAAGATATATCGACTTTTTTATCGAAAATCAGCCGCGCCCCAAATGCAAATGCGTTACATGGGCATGAAACGATTGTGACGTATGTTGCGAGCTGCCTTCTTATTTCGGAGACATTCACTTTCGCTTTCACTTTCATTCATGATTCGTCGTGTCAGTGCGATAACAGTGTACCGCGAGCGAAAGTGAATGTCTGCGAAATAAGAAGGCAGCTCGCAACATACGTCACAATTTCGATACTATCGGTTATTTTTTGGCGATCGTTTTTTGCCCATGTAACGCATTTGCATTTGGGGGGCGGCTGATTTTCGATAAAAAAATCGATATATCTTCGTTATGTGATCATGGATTTTAATGAGACTTGTATCATTCTTCATGGTATTATTAGGTCTATATCGTCAGCTAAAAAAAATCCTGGGGTGGACTTTCCCTTTAAGAATGAGTGGACGGGAACGGCTTGAACGTCCACTTATTATGCGTGTCTATGGCAAGCCGTTTTAACATTTATTCCTATTTCTTGATATCAAGAATTACCATTACTTTACCACAGAAAATCATTTCTTGATATCAAGAATTGAATTCTTGATATTAAGAATCCAATTCTTGATATCAAGAAATGGGAATAAATGTTAAAACGGCTTGCCATGGACACGCATGATCAGTGGACGTTCACGCCATTTTCGTCCAATCTAAAAGTCCCTAGTATCGTATGGTTGACATCTGGGACAAATTTGGTGCTTTTGAAATGAAACTGCCGTAATATTGCCCTAAAATCTCCGACTATGCTCAATCGAACTGTGAGATAACAGTACAGGGCCCCCTGGAAAACAATGGGGATACCCTGTTTAAATAAAACGGAATGAATAAATAATAAATATATACATTGTTAATATGCATTAATTACGATTCCAAATGATCGACAAAATCCTATTTATACCAAATTGCCTAGTATTTCTATATAAAAACTGCATGACTGTGAACCCACCAATGGCATAGACACAATGCATATCCGCAATCTGACCGAAAATGCCCTTTACATAGAGGTACACAAACCACGTTTTCCGCATGAATTAGAACTTCTGGACACCAATCTTTGAGAGCAGAATTCTTTGCATATTCCGATTGCATTCGCGCTCTCAGTACAATGCAACACGTAACAGCTGCATAATGCCAATTGTTTTTGTACACGTATATACTGTACACAACTAAAATTATTTTGGTGCACGCATCAACATGTCTAGAAAGCGGGAAAGCACGGTGCTGTACGCTTGTTGCGTTAACAATTCATTAACAAAAGGCACCCTGACACTTGCACGATTTTGGTTCGCGCTTGGTTTGCGCATAATTTGCGCATTGTTTCGTGCCACGTTCTTGCCACAACGGGAAGCGTTCGCGGAACATGCGGGAGGATGAGGGCGTAAGTATGGCGTAAGTATTAAAGACGTACGTATGTCGTAAACGTGACGGGACAATGCATGTCATGTTGTAACGCATTGCATGAACGATACACGGTCTTCGTCACGCACTGGCACGCCTCAATGCGGGACAATGCGGGAACAAAAATGTGTGCAAGCATAGACCTATTACGGATGGACATTCGACGTGTTTCTTTCTTTGATCCAATGAGGTCCACCGCCTTCTGATTATGTGCATCTTAATGAGAACATTCAGCTGTTTTAACAATAACGACTGCGTAAGCATTTTTGGTCATAGACAAAGGAGCAGTTTCCTCTCTTGGGTTTTGTTTGGATGGTGTGCTCTGTAAGAGTGTGTCTTAAATAAAAAGAATTACCAATGGGGAGCAGCAAAGTTGAAAAGCAGACGATTTTGGTGATATGAAATGTATTATTACTGATTCGCACACTTTCGCACGCACCAATGACCTTATAAAACAATTAGACGGCCATGATCTTTATAAGCCATGTGCGTTGTAATTCTGGAATATTATGAGGAAATTGGGGAAAATAGAATTTTAAATCACAAACAATCCAAATTTAACCTATCTGGTATTATCAACGTGTTATTCAAAAATAAAACACAGTACATGGAACAACAATTTCTGATTATTAACCACAACTGCACATCGATTTCCCATGGTTTAAGCGATTTATTATCTTCTGCGCATGTATGTTAACATGTTTATAATCACTATCTTGATTCTGTCCCGGCTCATTGGCGGTGGACCTCCTGAGATCAAAGTGTAGAAACATGTACGGAATGTTATTGAGACGACATTGACGGAGACAATCACAATGAATACGTTAACAAAACGACGAATGTCCATTCGTAATAGGTCCATGGTGCAAGTGTCAGGGTGGCTAAAGCCTTTACCTTTCGATGAGGGGGGAAACATAGCTTAAGCTATGGTCACAACCCCAAAAAGTAGCCTGTTTGGCGGCCGTATGAATTGTATGGATCGGGCGCCGTTGTGCTGCTGCCACACCTCCACAATTATTTGCTGATAATGTTGTATCCAGAGTAATATTTCATTCAGAGACAGTGTCATCTGTTTTTACTAGTTGTTGTCAAGCTACTAGCCAATCTTCACATCATTTGACCATTCTGCTTTGGAGTAAAATCAGTATGTTTTCTGCTCAAGTTTGGAATATCTGGATGCTGTACTTGATACACTGTCTCAGTACAGTGCATGTAGCTGAGAAGGCTGGCATTGTTATGCTAATATCACCATCAATTGATGAACCTACTCTGAGATCCTGGATGAATAGAGTGACCATGGATGAACGCACTCTCTCAATGTCTTGTGCTGTGAAGTCAAGTAGCAATAGATCTCGTGTGTGCTATACTAGGCAAGCCATGTACCCTCTTCGCCGTAGCTATGGGGCGTATCATATTTCCCAAGATACTTATACTCGCATTAAGGAATTAGGTATAAGTCACATGAAAAGCAGGAGAGGAAGTCAGCATATTCGGAAAAGGACTGGCAATAACAAGGTACGCTCGTGTCCACATAAAAAGTATGTATGTTCTCAAAAGAATGAAAGTTCAATTCCCGTGCTTATAAGTTCTTGTAGAAAACAAGTTTCTTGCCACAATACAAAATCTAACTTGTATAACTTGGTGCCCGTTCAGAGGGAGGATTATGACAAACTCAATAACAAATTGCCAGCCATACTTCTAGCCAATTTAAGATCCCTGAACTCTAAACACAGCGATCTTATGGCAACTATTAGAGTTAATAAGACGCAAATAGCTGTTATAACTGAAACTTGGCTAAACGACAACATTCCATCAAGTGCATTATCAATCTCTGGTTTTTACATGATTGTATCGCAAAGATCGTAATGACCGTCAAGGTGGTGGAGTCGCCATCTACGTAGGGGCGTCGCTAGACCTTTTTCAGTGGGTGGGGGGAGGGGGGCGTAGAGGCCAACGATAACCGACAAAACTAGCGACCAATTACCGACAAAAATAAATGTCCAATATCTACAAATTTAACCCTATAAACCCGGGGCCGAAGGCTAAATTGTGTTTCCTATGGACTATCTATAGTACTTGCATATGCGCAAGTGGTCATTTTCCTCGACGACATAAAATAATATACGAATTATTTCGTCAAGTTAGTCAGCATCATATAACTGATATATTTTAATGCAGGCGCGGAGCTAGGATCTTATTTTAGAGAGGGCGGTAGTGAGCAAGCGAATCATTTAAAGAGCGCTCATTAGGGGGTGTGGGTAATAGGCCTCTAAATTATTAGGAAAAGAAGACGATTTATTGTACTTTCTCGACTGTTAATCCTTGTCTAAATGAAGTTCCCCCCCCCCCCCCCCCTCCCGCGCGAAGCGCGAAAGCTTTGACGTCTCATTACATTATTTTGAAAAGAAGACGATTTGCTGTACCGTTCTCTACTGCTAATCCTTGTCTGAATTCAGTTTCTCCCCCATGCGCGGAAGTTTCGGCGTTTCATTAAATTGTTAGAGAAAGTAGACGATTCGTTGAACCTTTATCGACTCTAAATCCTTGTCAGAATGAAGCTTCCCTCTCCGCGCAAAGCGCGAAAATTTTGACGTTTCATTAAATTATTAGAGAAAGAAGACAATTCGTTGTACCGTTCTCGACTCGTCTAAATGAAGTTTTCTCCCTTCGCGCGAAGCGCAGAATTTGTGGCGTTTCATCACAATATAGAGAAAGGAAGACGATTCGTCGTACCGTTTTCGACTCTTATTACTACCTATTCATTTGAATTCAGTTTCCCCCTCTCGCGCGATGCGCGGAAGCTTTGACGTTTCAATAAATTATTAGAGAAAGAAGACGATTTGTTTCTACCGTTTTCGACGCTTAATAAGCCCTATTTAGTGTTCTGTTTTCGACTCTTAATTCTTTTTTCCTTTCTTTCCTTTCTTTCCTTTTTTCTCCTTTCTTTCTTCTTAATTCTTATCTGAATCCAGTTGTCCCCTTTCGCGCGAAGCGCAGAGGTTTTGACGTTTCCTTAAATTATTAGAGAAAGTAGACGATTCGTTGAACCTTGCTCGACCTTTCTTTCCTTTTTTCTCCTTTCTTTCTTCTTAATTCTTAACTGAATCCAGTTGTCCCCTTTCGCGCGAAGCGCAGAGGTTTTGACGTTTCCTTAAATTATTAGAGAAAGTAGACGATTCGTTGAACCTTGCTCGACTCTCAATCCTTGTCTGAATGAAGCTTCCTCCTCCGCGCGAAAATGTTGACGTTTCATTAAATTATTAGAGAAAGAAGACGATTCGTTGTACCGTTCTCGACTCGTCTAAATGAATCTTTCCCCTCTTCCGCGCAAAGCGCGGATTTTTTTTGGCCGCGTTTCATCACAATATAGAGAAAGAAAGACGATTCGTCGTACCTTTGTTGACTCTTAAACCTTGTTTGAATTTAGTTTCCCCGAAAATTTTAAACCTCTAGTTGCTTTAGCTGATAGTATAGGAAAGTGAAACTCCGAGTAGTTGTAGTCACTCTCGAAGTCGTCACAGCGGATAAAAAGTCACAGTTCGTAGGGAAAAAAACTTGTCGGCCGACCGACAATGTTGTACATCTCACCGACTTCAAACTTCTGCATTGATATAGTACACGAGGATCGAGCAAGAATACCGACATAGCAACATATTTACTCGTGTCTTTCTTGCTCTCTCGACAAGACGACTCCACCCAACAACCCCCTTCTCTCTTTTACTCCCACTCCTCCTCTCTCAGGCTCTTACCTCTCCCCTCTCTTTCACCCCAGTTTCTTTTGTTTCCCTTTTACTCTTTTTTTTCCTCCCCTTTTCTTTCTTTTCCTTTCTTTCCTCTCCTTCCTCTTTTTCTTTTTTCTCTTTCTTTCTTCTCTTTTTTTTCCTTTCTTTTCCTTTCTTTCCTTTCTTTCCTTTCTTTCCTTTTTTCTCCTTTCATTCTTCTCTTTTCCTTTTCTTTTTTTTTTCTTTCCCTCTCTTTTTTTCCTTCCCCCTTTTCTCTTTTTTCCCTCCCCCTTTTTCTCTTTTTTCCCGACGGCAGCGCAATTTTACCGACATTATCCTGACAGGTGGAGGAGTGTCGCACCCCCACCCCCTCCCCCCCCCCCCCCCCTTTGGCGACGCCCCTGCATCTACGTAAGCTCCGACTTCAAAGCCACACCTATCGAATCACACCTTGTTCCCAACCATCTAGAGTTACTATGGTTAAAGCTGGTTCTCAGTAAAACTCGTATTCTGTTTGTATTTGCTGTGTACTACCCTCCCCAGTCTCCGTTGAAAGATGACATTATTGACAGCCTGCAGTTTATGGTTGATCATTTAAAGTCACAACATCCCCATGCGAAGTTCATGATTTTAGGTGACTTCAACGACCTTAACACTGCTCCTCTTCTTGACGAACTAGGGTTCCAACAAATCGTCTCGAAGCCCACCAGAGGTCATAACATCTTAGATAAAGTCTTCACTGACTCCTCTGATTTATACAAGGAACCTGTTGTAACCAGCCCCATCTCAACTAGTGACCATCGAACCATCATCATCGACCCCATTAATGTAATTCTTAATTCTGCGCCACGTAAGACGACAATCCGGCCTATGAGGGACTCCAACATTTGTACCTTCGGCCAGTGGCTCACATCAGAGGACTGGACTTGTCTCAACAAATATCGTGATGCTGTTGAAATGGTAGAGTCCTTTGCTTCATCACTTCGAGCTCGCTACCTCATGATAAGCCCTGGATCACCAACCGAGTTCTTACGATCATCTCGCAACGTCAGAAAGCTTATCTGCTCGGTAATATCCCATTGTACAAAACCCTACGCAATACAGTTCGAAGAGAGATTGCTAAGTGCAAGCAAAATTTCTACTACCGAAAAGTCAAGAATCTTAAGAAACAGCAACCGGGAAAGGGGCACCAGGAGATTCGTCACCTCGCGGGTCTCAAGAAGACTAGACCTACCTTACCCGAAAGTGACTTGCACCCTGCAGATCAAGCTGAAAACATCAACAACCATTTCGCTTCAATCTGCTCGGCACTACCTCCTCTTGATCGCAAGGCACTGCCAGCATTTCTTCCTGCCCTGCGACCACCTCCTGTAATTGAAGCTTACCAGGTCTATCAGAAGCTTAGGAATATCAACCCCTCTAATGCTTCGTACAAGGATGACCTTCCGGCAAGACTCATCCGAGAATTCGCACCTGAACTAGCTGATCCTCTTGCTCGTATATTTAATGAGTGCCTACAATCCGGCGTTTTCCCCGACCAGTGGAAGCTATCCAACATAGTGCCCATTCCCAAGGTGAAACCATGCCAGTCTTTCGACCAATTACGACCGATTTCTCTAACACCTATCTTTGCTAAGATCTTTGAAACCTTCCTTTCAAGTTGGATTACCCGCGACATCAGTCACAAGTTAGACAGTCAACAGTGTGGAAATATTAGGAACTCATCGACCACTCACTACCTTGTGAGTCTTGTGGACACTATCTTAAAAGGAACTGATAAGCCTGGCCATGTTGCATCACTATGTGCCATTGATTATGCCAAAGCTTTTGATCATATTGATCACAGTGTTGTTGTTAGGAAACTTATCCAACTTGGTGTAGACCTATCACTTATACCAGTCATTTGTAGTTACCTTGAATGTAGATCACACTGTGTTCGTATCGGTCCTATTGTCTCTAATTTCTCTAATGTGATATGTGGAGCCCCCCAAGGCAGTAGCCTCGGCCCGGTCCTTTTCTTAGTCATGATTGATGATGCTGCCTCTGATACACAACTAAGATGGAAATATGTAGATGAAGTTAAGAAACATTCCCAACCTTCTAACATCCAATCAGTAATCAACAACCTCTCTACTTGGCCTACTGATAATAGCATGACCCCTAAGGCTGAGAAATGTAAGATAATGAATGTTTCATTCCTGAAAAGATCTACTGTATTTCCGAACTTTCACCTTGGTGCAAGCACTCTTGAATGTGTAGATACTCTCAAACTATTGGGTGTTATTGTACAAGCTAACATGAAATGGGACAAGCAAACTTCTCACATGACTAGCGTTGCTGCTAAACGACTATATATATGATATGTATACTCAACGAGTACAAAGCCCCTGTCGGCGACTTGCTATCGGTCTACCTGATGTATATCAGACCAATACTGGAGTATGCCTCCCCGGTGTGGTTTCCAGCTCTCACAGTTCTCAAATAATTGTTTTCGACGGTGCTCAAGTGATATGATGTTGAGAACATCGAGAGCATTTGCGTAGTCTGTGTAATCGTGGTAGCCAATGCCTCCCCGGTGTGGTCTCCAGCTCTCACAGTTTAGCAATCTAACCAAATTGAGCGCATTCAAAACCGTGCGTGTAGAATTATCATTGGCTACCACAATTACACAGAATACGCAAATGCTCTCGATGTTCTCAACATCATATCACTTGAGCACCGTCGAAAACAATTATTTGAGAAGTTTGCTAGTCCATCACCAGCTCTAGGCACAGTTCGATGCTCCCACCTCTCCGAAGCACCCTACCTAATTATCGTCCTCTAAGATCGAATGATCGGTTTCTAGAACCGATGTGTCGTACCCAACGCTATGAAAAGTCTTCTCTACCCCAAGTCATTGAGACTCTCAATAACCTAATGTGAATTCCACAAATTGAATTGTATTTTATGTACTCTTTAGATCTGAAACAACGTGCAATACTTCATTAAAGCTGTATTTTCTGATACATGATTCATAATATTGAAGATATGCGGGTTTTCCCATTAATAGAGGTGTCAACTTTTCCTGAACAATTAGCTTCACATTTTGTTACTCCTTAGACCGGATACAAGGTGCAATTCTTTTTAATAGCTATATTTTCTGATTCATAATATTGGAAAAATTTGAGTTTTTCCATTAAATAGAGTTATCAACTTCTCAACAATTAAATTCACATGGTGTGAATCTTTAGACCTAATACATGTACAAGGTGCAATACTTTATTATAGCCGTATTTTCTGATTCGTTAAATTGAAGATATGCGGGTTTTCCATTACAGTCACACGGCCATGTTACGGACCTGCGGATGCCTGCGTATATTTGGATAATGAAAATGCGTAATTTTTAACCCCAATACGGAAATTTGAGCAAAAGTTACCTATATTCTGCGGACGATACGGATTAGTTACGGATGTTACGTATGAATTACGGATGTTACGGGTAAAACCTGCGGATGAACCCATCCGCTGCCAACCCGCTGACACATGTTACTGACGACTTACGGATGACTTACGGATTTTACGGATGACATTAAAAGATAACATTATTTCACTTTTGAGAGTGTATTTTTCAAAATCATCTAAAAATCGACGATTGAAGGGGCATTCCCAAAATAAATGGGCAATAGTTTCAGAGTGTTTTGAACAAAAAGAACACAAATTTAATATACCAACAGTTTTCAGATACTTGTTAACACCAAGGATATTATGAAGAATTTTATATTGTAAATATCTAAGTTTTCTTGATAAAGAACATTTAAAAGGAATCATATAAATTTTGTCCCAAGTAACAATTGGTTTTGAAACAATGTTCCTCCGTTTGTTTTGTGAAATAAGAGTTTTAAAGATTTTCTCAACACAGATTTTATAAATAAATTTACATCCTTTCGTTACCTTGTTCAATTTTTTTGTTGTCAAATTTAAGCATCAAGAGTTGCATGATTTGTCTGTTTGTTATGTTTGGCCAACTGCTTAGGCCATGCGCTGCTGCCAGGGAACTGCTCCGGCGGTGCCATTGTAGTAATGCTTGAGGTACAGGCGCTGGCGCTTGGCAATCTTGGTGGTGTAGTTGCCAGCAAGCCTCTGTTGCATGTCAGCAAGCACGCCCCCTCTCTCCATGCACCCGGGATGATGTTGTGCTGGTCGTCCTCTCTGTCCATCATGCCATTCTGCTCAGCGGATGCCTGGTCTCTCAGGAGGTTGTGGATGCACAGGCAGGCGAGGACGATGGTCTCCACTGTGGAAGGCACCTGTGCCATAGCACTCAGAAGACACCGGAATCTGTTTGCAAGAATGCCAAAGGCATTCTCCACACATCTCCTGGCTCTGGAAAGTCTATAGTTAAATATCCTCTCCTCCATGGTCAGTGGCTTGGCACCAAAAGGCTTCATCAGGGTGGTGCGTAGTGCAAATGCAGCGTCAGCAATCACGAAATAAGGGATGTCTCGATCGTCATGAGGCGCAGTGGCTCATCTGGTGGTATTCCAATGTTCTCATCGTCAATTGCCTCTTTCAGACTGCACGTGTTCCAAATCTGGGCATCAGAACTCGCACCACCTGCTCCCACCTCCACCCACCGGAACTTGTAGTTGCCATCAACCAGGGCAAGGAGTACAATCGAGTTGTACCCCTTATAGTTGTAGAACTGGGAGCCACAGTTCGCGGGTGCCTTGATGCGGATGTGCTTGCCATCTAAGGCTCCCAGGCAATGGTGGAAGTTCCACCGGTCGGAGAAGGTCTGGGCAATGCCCTTCCACCCCTCTGGAGTAGATGGGTTGCTGATGGTCTCCTCGCCATACTCAGCGTAGATGGCCTGACACACGTCCAACACCAAGAGTGAGATGGTGTTGTGGGGTACATAGAATAGGTACATCAGGCTGTGGTAGGAGTCCCCACTGGCAAGGTAGCGCATGGTGATGGCGACCTTCAAGCCTACTGGAAGGGCCTTCCTGTACCAGGTATCATACTTCTGTAAGCGAGGAGTGAGGCGGGTGACCATTTCGGCAAACATGGCAGGTGTGATGCGGGTGAAGTTGCGGAAGCCCTGAACATCCTCATTGCGTAGCAGGTGCATCAGGTTACCATAGGCACCCTGGTGTGGTCGCAATGTGATCCAGTGACGAACCCAACACATCCTCTCTTTTCTCCTTTCAAGGATGGCTTGCATCTTGGCCATCAGGATCTTCATCTGCATCTGATTGTGTTGGATGGCCATCAAACAATCCAGCAACACAAGGCGGCGTTCTCTCTCCATCTTGAGTGACCTGTGAAAGTCTACAGTTGAAGAACTGACAATGATGAGGATGCTGGCAGCATCCAGGGTTGCATACCCAAGTGAAGACCATTTGGCATGGGCGACATCCGCCGAAATGAAAGAAGACATAGGTAAAAATTCCGCATATTATCCGTATCTCAACCGTAACATACATATCCAATCCGTAACATCCGTATCCCATCCGTAATATTCGTATCCCATCCGCAAGCATACGCAATTACCACAAGTCCTATCGTAAGATCCGCAATATATATGTCAAAAATACGTTAAACATACGTAACTCCTACGTAATAGTGTTTACGTACCCCTATGTATCCGCAGGCATCCGCACACCCGACAAAGTGTGCGGATCAGTTACGTATCTAACGTATCCTGCGGATGAGTTTACGTATCTTACGTATGAGTTACGTATTTTACGTATGGATAACGTATATTCTGCGGATGCTTACGTATATTTCATCCGCAGCAAAATTTTGAGATTTTCAAAATTCCGCTGCGGATCTGCGTATGTCTGCGGATCCTGCGGATTGAATTACGGATGGATACGGATGCTTACGGATGATACGGATCCTTGCGGATGCTTACGGACTTTTATCCGTAAGCATCCGCAGCTACCGTAAGTGGCCGTGTGACTGTGCAAGAGAGGTGTCAACTTAGCAATTAACTTCACATGTTGTGACTCTTTAGAACCACTACAAGGTGCAATACTTTATTATAGCTGTATTTTTCTGATCCAGAATATTTAACAAATGCGGGTTTTTCCATTAATTAATAGAGGTGTCAACTCTTTAACAATTAGCTTTACATGTTGTGCACAAAATTGTCGGGAAGGGTATTGATTATATTTTGCTATTTACTGCCAAATTGCCTGTACATTCTAGCTACTCTGAATTTCTGAAAATGCTGAACTGTTGACCATCATGTGCAGACGCACCGTGGCCTTCGGAGCGGACGCGACGATGCGTTGCAGGCCAATCCATTGTTGTCTTCTCTGAACGCTTCGGTGCGCCTTCTCCTGTGTAGATGTGTATAAGAAATGTATTAATGTTTTAATGCTACGTTTTTCTACCTTGTTTCTTATTTTGCCTTTTAAAGATCTCTTCTCTCTCTCTCTATCTCTCTCCCTCTCTCTCCCTCTCCATGTCTCTCTTTCTCTCTCCATGTCTCTCTTTCTCTCTCCTCCCCCTCTCCCTCTCTCTCTGCTATCCCCTTCTCTCTCCCCTCTTTTCTCTCTCTTCTCTCTCTCCTCTCTCCTCTCTCTTTCCCTCTCCCCACCCATCTCTCTCTATACCTCACTCTCTCCCTTTCTCTCTTCTCTCTCTTTCTACTTTTCTCTCTCTTCCTTATTTTCTATCTCTTCCTTCTCTCTCCCTCACTTCCCCTCCGTATCTCCCCTCCCCTTTCTTTTCCTCTCCCCTCTCTCTTTTTCTTTCTACCCTCCCCTTTCTTGTCCCTCTCTTTCTCTCTCACCACTTCTTCTTCTCTCTCTCCCTCTCTCTCTTTAGTCATTTCTCTTCTTTTCGATTTCCTCGTCATATCTAGCTACATGTACCTTGCCTTGGTCTAGCTACATGTAGCCAGCCATTGTATCTTGTATTGTAACCATATGTTCATGTGTGTGAAACAGTATGTTCTTCTTAAGTGTATATTTTTTGGTTCAATTTTCTTTACACTATTCAATTTCATTGTAAATCAACCATTATGAGTTCCTGAAATGTACGTGTTGATGTTTTTAAACCGAATAAATAAATAAAGAAATAAAGAAATAAAGAAACAAAAGAGACCAAAAGTTGTGAAAATATTAGATTTTAAGTTTGAGTTGCTTATGGATGAAGGTGGAGAAAACACGTGGGAGTCGATGGAAATATTCTGGTAGAAGCAGCGGAAGAGTATGTGCCGATAAAAGAGAAAAGAAGAAGGAACAAATGGATGACAGAGAATATTATTTTAATGAGGAAAGACAGACAGAAAATTGAAAATAGACAATGCAAGAAAGACCTAGCCAAACAAATTAGGCAAAAGTGTAATGAGGCAAAAGAGAGCTGGCTAAACGAACAATGTGCAGAAATTGAAAATCAATTCGATAATAATAGTAATATTTACCAAAGAATAAATGAAATTTCAGGTAAAAAGTCTGGTTGTTCAAACTCTGGCTGTATCAAAGGAAAAGATGGGTCAATCCTGTTTGAAATGAAGGGCAAAATGAGTAGGTGGACGCAATACATTGGCGAACTTTTCGAAGATAGTAGGGAAGCAATGACGAGTTTTGCAGATGTAGTTGAAGGGAAGAAAACTCTTAAATCTGAAGTCCGTTGGGCAATGTCAAAGATGAAGAAGAACAAAGCAGCTGGACCAGATGGTGTGGTCACTGACATGTTTGAAGCATTAGAGGAATATGGTGTCGATAGATTAACAGAAATTATCCACAAAATATATGATGACGGAACATTTCCAGATGAATTGGGCAGATCCATTTTCATTACTCTCCAAAAGAAACCGGGAGCCGTGAGCAATATAGGACAATCAGCCTTATTTGCCATAGCACTAAGATTATTTTGAGGATTTTGCTTTTGAGAGCAAGAAGTCGAACTAGAAATGCAATCGTGTCACAACGATGTGCGTGCAATGACGCCGTGTTTCTACGTGTCGAACGAAAGAGCTTCTCTCGGACTATCCAGAGCAATTTGTACGAAGTCTTTAGCTTCTGTAATATTGGAGACAGGTAGGGCGAAAGAAAGGCCTCAACAGTGACCTTCATGGGATGGTAGTGACTATGCCTACGAAGTTTGAAAGAAATTGGGATAGGGGAAAGAACCTAGAAAGGGCTCGCAAGCACTGCGTGCAAAAACAAATGGGATTAGTTGCATGTTCGTCAAATCAATCAAGCTCGTTCTAGGGGTCAAAAGCGTGAACCCGATTTGCCCCATAGACAATGCGTGTAATGCATGGGCGGAAAACGTACAGGATCTGTATTATGACCGGAGTTAAATTGTTTTTTCTCTCTCTCTTTATGTCTCTTTATGGGCCGTATATGGTATCATTGGAAAGAGAATTTCATGGTTGTTATTGTAAACTACTCTCTTTTTTTCTATGATAATCCTATCGAAACATGTGATGTAAAATAGATTTAAAGGACAAAATGGCGTCTTAAATGGCCCCCTTGACTACTTTTAAAAATCCGGCCACGAGGTGCCCTGCGTATTGCATCTCGGAATGTCATTGCAAATTTTCAACGAAAAAAAAGGATGTTTAGGGGGCGAAAAGTAGTCTGAAAAAATGAAGTCATCGCCGATAAGTGTTATAATCGGGCGGAATTCGTATAGTGACCCTTGTTCAAATGCGATTTACTCACAATTTTCTGTGTAAACATATACCATACTTGGTATCATTCGAAAGGGCACTTCATTGCGGTCAGTTTGACACCATTGTCATCTGCACGCAATGTACTGCACGCATTAAAGGCGCTATTACGTAATGCATAGCAAATTCATCATTTTTGGCGATAACTTTGCGCTGACGTTATTACAATTTACCAAACTTGGCAGACAGTTGTCACGTATATGGATACATGTGTCTGCCAAGTTTCAACGACGTAGGTATAAAGATCGCCATTTTAGAGCAAGTTGAAGTTATTTCTCAATTTTCTTCAAAATGGCGAATTTGGAGGGCAATTTTCGCAAAGTTGGTCAGTGATAGGGTATATAATTTTGTATATGGCTGGAAAGGGCATATCTTCAAGTATCTAAATCCAAAAAAGGGTACGGGTCTGCCAAGCCATAATGGAGATACGGCCACAGAAAGAAAGCCAATTCCCAGAACTTTAGAGGGCGCTATTTATGTTTTGCAAAGTCATTGGAGCGTGAAATTTGGCATGGCTATGTGCAATTGTGAGATGAAGATACTGTAAGATTTAAATACAAAACGGAATTTATATGTGAAAGTTATGGCAGTTTTAGATTATTTAGGGGTCAATTTTTCAAGAATTTGAGAGATTTTTGACGGAGTCGGTTTCAGATTAAAATTTTGAGTACGAAAGTGGCATTTTGAAGGGCAGGTTATTTGTCGCAGATTAAAGAACATTTCTTAGACTATCTAGAGGAATTTGTTAGAAGGATGTAGGATCTAGGATAGTGGAGACAGGAAGAAAGAAAGAAAGGCCTTAAAATGGACCAGAAACGGACAAAATGGCGCCTGGACGGTTATGCATGAGTGATTTCGAGAATCGAAGAATGTAGTGACCTTGATGAGATGTTAGAGACTATGCCTATGAAATTTGAAAGGAAAAGGACATGAGGAAAGCACCTAACTAGGAATAACAAGCACTACGTGCAAAACGAATGGGATTCCGGACGACAAGAAGAAGAGGAGGAAGAAGAAGTAAGAATACTAGAAATGCAATCGTGTCACAACGATGTGCGTGCAATGACGCCATGTTTCTACGTGTCAAACGAAAGAGCTACTCTCGGACTATCCAGAGCAATATGTAAGAAGTCTGTAGCTTCTGTGATAGTGGAGATAGTTAGGGCGAAAGAAAGGTCACCAAAACGGCCCGAAACGGAAAAAATGGTGCCTGGACGGTCACGCATGAGGGTTTCCGGAGAACGAAGAGTTTAGTGACCTTGAAGGAATGCTAGAGACTACGCCTACAAATTTTTAAGGGAATTGGAGTAGAGGAAGGGATCTAGAAAAGCCTCGCAAGCACTGCGTGCAAAACCAATAGGACTTGGTGCATGATGAACATGTTACGACGCGTGCTTTGGCACGAACGGCCACCCATAGTAACACCAAAAAAATGACGTCATGGCCGAAACGTGTTGTAATAGGGCGGAAACTCGGCGGAATTCGTATAGTGACCCTTGTTCAAATGCGATTTACTCACAATTTTCTGCGTGAACATATACCATACTTGGTATCATTCGAAAGGGCACTTCAGTGCAGTCAGTTTGACACAATTGTCATCTGCGCAAAACGTACTGCACGCATCAAACGCGCTATTACGTAAAGCATAGTAAATTCATCATTTTTGGCGATAACTTTGCGAAGAGGGCATTACAATTTACTAAACTTAGCAGACAGTTGTCACGTATATGGATACATGTATCTGCCAAGTTTCATTGATGTAGGTATAAAGATCGCCATTTTAGAGCAAGTTGAAGTTATTTCTCAATTTCCCTGAAAATGGCGAATTTGGAGGGCAATTTTATCAATTTAGGTCAGTGATAGGGTATATAATTTTGAATATGGCTGGAAAGGGCATAACTTCAAGTATCTAAATCCCAAAAAGGGTACGGGTCTGCCAAGTCATAATGGAGATACGGCCACAGAAAGAAAGCCAATTCCCAAAACTTTAGAGGTCGCGATTTATGTTTTGCAAAGTCTTTGGAGCGTGAAATTTGGCATGGCTATGTGCAATCATGAGATAAAGATACTGTTAGATTTAAATACAAAACGGAATTTATATGAGAAAGTTATGGCAGTTTTAGATTTTTTAGGGGTCAACTTTTCAAGAATTTGAGAGATTTTTGACGGAATCGGTTTCAGATTTAAATTTAGAGTACGAAGATGGCATTTTGAAGGTCAGGTTATGCTTCGCAGATGAAAGAACATCTCTTAGACTATCTAGAGGAGTTTGTTAGAAGTTTGTAGGATCTAGGATAGTGGAGATAGGAAGGAAGAAAGAAAGGCCTTAAAATGGACCAGAAGCGGACAAAATGGCGCCTGGACGGTTATGCAAGAGTGATTTCGAGAATCGAAGAATGTAGTGACCTTGATGAGATGTTAGAGACTATGCCTATAAAATTTGAAAGGAAAAGGACATAAGGAAAGTACCTAACTAGGAATAACAAGCACTACGTGCAAAACGAATGCGATTTCCTGACGATAAGGAAGAAAACGAAAACAAGGAGGAGAATATTAATGCAGAATGGGGCAGAATGTGAACGAAAACAAGGCAATGACGAAGGTTCGTCATTGCAATTAATAAGAAGAATGTGAACGAAAACAAGGCAATGACGAAGGTTCGTCATTGCAATAACTCCCATGGTCGGAAGGGAACGATTTGGTTTTGTAAAGGATGCGGGCACAAGAAATGCAATATTTGTGGTTAGAAATATAACGGAGAGAGCAGTCGAAATGCAGAAGGATGTGTACATGTGTTTTATTGATTATTCAAAGGCTTTTGATAAAGTAGAACATTCAGAACTTTTTGAAGAGCTAAAAAAGCTTGATATATATAGGAAAGACCTAAGACTGCTACAAAGTCTATATTGGAATCAGTTTCCATGCATCAGGGTAGAAGGAGAGTGTAGCGAATATATTAACATCAGACGGGGAGTCAGACAGGGTTGTGTTATGTCGCCGGACCTCCTGTTCAATATATTTTTCAATATCTATTTTTCTCAATTTTGTCGAGGTAGTCGAGTCTGTTAAACACCTTTTTTTCCTTTTTTTTTTAAAACGAAACAAAAAGCAAAACAAAAAAACAAATAGAAGAGAAGCATGCATAAGACATATAAACGGATAGACTGTGACTTGCCTTATAATTAATTTAACTCTTACGCGATACGCTCCCAATTGTTTTAGAAGCGGGAAAAGGAATGCATATATATATACGTATACACACACAAACATATGCATGCACACACGCAAACACACCCATACACACATATATACACGCACACGTGCACATACACATTGATACTCTACATATACCCGTATACACCTACTTAGACTAGATCTACTACCATAGGGCCATATAATATAATACATAGCTATATGCTTTTTATTAAGTTCCCTTTTTTTCACATGTAATTTCGAAATTATTTAGTGTAAATACCATACAAACTTATGCTATGGTGATGTCTTTATTGATGTCTTTATTGTTCACGAATATCAATTCTGTAAATATGCTATGTTTTGTTAATGTATTGTTGTTGTTTTTTCATTTTAAAATAAAAAAAACTAAACTGAAACTAACTAACATATACGTAGTTTTTCTTACTTAATTATCGTGTATAGGCCTACTGTATACTATTTTGAATGAGTTTTCCTTCTTTTTTTTATTCTTTTTTTTAGGGAGTTATAAAACATAAAGTGTTAAATATTCACAATTTCATCGCTTTAGGCTCAATTTCAACCGCGACAATGATCACTGGATATTGTAGGATCGCATATGCTTCCAATATGTTCATTTGAACCAAATTCATGACCCCATACCAGAACTTTGTATTACCTCTAAAATGTACCAAAAGTCTTCAAGTATAAAAATCATCTTTTAAACTTATGTTAATTTGCCTTCTCCCTTCCTCGCACATCCCTCCCCCCCCCCCATCCTTTCTTGTTTTGTTATTGTAGTTGCTGTTGTTGTACTGTTATTTACTTAGTTCATGTTTTTGTTAAATTTGACTTTTATGTACATGTATATCTTTTAGGGATCGACCATTAAAAGGCCTGTAGGCCTTTTGTCGTTCCCAACATTATCTGTTATGTTATATTTATATTGTATTCTTGTTTGTCTTTTGATTGTTTTGTATTTTTATCAGATTGTGAAAATAAACTTGAATTGAATTGAATTGCAAAGGTTACTCCCCTACTCAAAAATAGCCAAGAGAAGATCCAGGTAACTATAAACTGATATCGGTTCTACCTGTCATGTGTAAAGTTTTCTTTTGGAAAAAAATGATAAATATCAGAGTAATCGCATTTCTAGAAACAAATAATATATTCTATTACGTTTAAAATGGATTTAGGAAGA
This sequence comes from Strongylocentrotus droebachiensis, assembly GCA_035222895.1. Taxonomy (NCBI): domain Eukaryota; kingdom Metazoa; phylum Echinodermata; class Echinoidea; order Camarodonta; family Strongylocentrotidae; genus Strongylocentrotus; species Strongylocentrotus droebachiensis. The sequence continues at coordinate 44,287 of JAVYIG010000714.1, read as the reverse complement.
AATATAGTACTAAATTGTATTTAATTCAACTTTGAAATCTAAAGATCAGGGGGAAGTAACTCTTGGTATCTTCATCGATTTAAAAAAAAATCATTTGACAAAATCGATCATAACCCATTACTAGGTTAAATTTCGAAATATGGCATTCGAGGGTTACCTCTTGAATGGTTCACGGACTATCTTGGTGAGCGGTTTCAGTTTGTTCAAAACGTTATCTGACATGATGAAGATAGTATGTGGTTGTCCACATTAGGACCAACTCTGTTTTTGATTTAAATAAATCATTTGCAACCACTTACTGTCTGCCGATAAACTGGTAATTGCTGGTGATGAAATTAAAGAGTTAATGTTGCCACTTTTGTCGGGGTTCACACCGATAGACATTTGTTTTGGAATAGTCATATTTGTTTTGTAAATCAGAGTGTTATATAGATGGCGACATTATGTTCCTAAGCCTACTATGATTTTATTATAAACAACTATTATACAACCACACATTTCTTATTGAATAAAGGTGCTGTGGAGCACTTATATGACAAGGTTAAGAAACATATTGTATTTACAGGAAATGGAAGTTCGTGCTATAAAAGTTAATGGATTGAGAACTCCTGCAATTTAACTAATTAAAAGATCGCGAATCCTATTTTGTAATAATTTACATTATATTTATCGATTTCTACGTTAATGTTTTATAGGGATAATAACAATTTGCCTCACATTCATAAAGAGAATTAATTACCTCTCTTTATAAATCTAGCCATATGATTGGTCGAAATTGGAGTCGTGATTTTAGACATTTCCGTAAAGAACAATGTCAGTAATGGTCAATAGTTCATGAGTGAGACTCCGGCAAGACTACGAGTACCTGGAAAACAATCAAATTTTGCTGCGATCCCCATTGATTTACCTGTTAAGATTGTCTTTGTGCGACCGCGGATACCATAGATTGCTTTTTGTCTGCAATTCTGAAATGATTGTAACATTCAGTCATTTTCCATCGAAGATTAACAGACAGTGTCTCAGATTTTCCGTGATGTTTTAACCAGTCTTTACTCATGAAAAGGACATCCTGCACCCCCTCCAACATGGGTTCCGATCAAAGAGATCCTGCGAGCAACAACTATTGGGATCCGTCAGTGACCTCCACAAGAACATAGAGCTAGGTATGCAAACTGATGTCCTTGGCATGGACTTCAGGAAAGCCTTTGACAAGGTCGGTCACCAGAGATTAATTCACAAGCTGGACCACTATGGAGTGAGAGGCAAAAGCAACAGGTGGATCACCAACTTTCTTCACCATCGAACCCAGCAAGTCGTTCTAGAAGGCCATGCATCACCTGAGATTGACTTCGAATCAGGAGTACCTCAAGGCTCTGTCCTCGGACCCTCCCTATTCCTTCCTACATCAACGACCTGCCAGACAAGCTCAACTCTCCGGTACGTCTCTTCGCAGACGACGCCATCATCTACCTAGCAATCAAGGGCAGACAAGACTCTCTTGAGCTACAGGAGGACCTTAATAGACTTGCTGAATGGTCCTCTGAATGGATGATGGAGCTCAATACGGACAAATGCAAGGCCATCACAGTGTCCAGGAAAAAGAGCCAGATACGACACCAGTACACCCTAAACAACATACCAGTGGAAGAAGTCTCATCAACCAAGTACCTTGGCATCACAATCACATCCAACTTGAAATGGAACAAACCCATCACAAATATATGCCAGAAAGCAAACAACACCCTCGTCTTCCTCCGACGAAATCTCCGGATCAACTCACCATATACTTGAGGAGCACTGCCTACAAAGCTCTAGTAAGACCACTCATTGAGTACAGTGCTACAGTTTTGGGATCCCTCCTCTGCAAACCACATCCATCAAATAGAAATGGTACAAAGACGGGCCGCTATAGATTCACCCTCAATCGGTACCACAACACCTCTAGCGTGACATCCATGCTCCAAAAACTTGACTGGACTACACTCGAGCAACGCAGAGAAAATTACAGACTGGTGATGCTGTACAAGCTCCACAACAACCTGGTAGCACTCGACACAGCATCATACGTCATTCCTGTCACAAGACCCACCAGGACTGCCCATGTACATAGCTACCAAGTCCTCCGTTCAAGAACTGAGCAACATAAGCAGTCCTTCTTTCCCAGAACTGTGAGGAGTTGGAATAACCTGCCATCAGGAACAGTATGTGCCTCATCCGCCAATGCCTTCCGTTAATGCCTGACGGGAGGCAGCAACTAAGTCCGAAAACTTTTTAACTTTCACCATATTAATAGCATTGCACCTTGCACTTGGCTCTCGTAAGCGCACACATACACTCATCCGTCTGCAAAACTCTTCAACTGTGAAGGAGGTAGACTTAACCCAAAGAAGAAGCAGAAGAAGAAAAGAATAAGGTAAGAATTCTTGGTAAATTTTTGTGTCAATTCGGTATATAAAAGACATATGGACTGCTTTAAAATTCGAGGGGGATCATGGCAGGATGTGCACGCCCCCTTGAGCCTCTAAAACAGCCAGGCCTCTCATTGCAGTCGATATTGCTATTCTGTGACATTATGTAGAATAGCTATTCCACAAGACAAAAAAGGAGGTGGACAATTACGTCTTCCAAAATCTAAAACGACACAAGGTCCATTTTCATTATATTTTGTATGCAGTGGATTTTAGAATACATTACCTATTAATGTCATATTAACAAGGTATAGAAATACCTTTTGTAAATATGTTAAAATAATTTGTTCAACAGATCATGAATGAAAAATCCATGTAAATGGTCTGCATATGTACACAAATTCAATTTTAAATCATCATTTTGTATCTAGCAAGATACCCTTAGGGATTCCTATTGTTTTAGAATACCGATTGTATTAATAAAATCATTGGGGGGGGGGGTTATTTCTATTTCTTAACTTACTTGTACTAAAGTACCTAGTTTAGCTGTTATGGGTTACGCTCTACTAGCAAATGTGCTATACACACAAAAATACGGAACTAAGTATGGTGAGTAAAAATCGTAGCTAACCCATTCAGTCGAGAGAATATATCTAATAAATGCATTATTTTTCACATTTGGTGAATACACCACCTTTCTCTTTAATGGTGAAATTTTACACACATGATATTTAAAACGAGTATGTGACCCGATTATTTTCTCCATCAGTCTTTTTACTCATTAAAGTACATATAAGTTAATATTGGATGAGTATTCTCCAGCTTTATTGACCGAATGAGTAAAAAATATTCACAAGTGTGTAGAGTGGCTTTTTGCTCCCTAATATGTCAAACTCTTTATTCTTTAGTGAGTAAAAAACCAACAGTCCCAGTCTTTTTGAAGCTGTACTCGTCTTAGGAGCTATCTTACTCTTTGCATGCGTGTAAATATTTCGCTGATGAATATTTGTACGCGTTCGTGATCGTACGTACGTACCCGATCGTCACGTTTTAGCGGCCGACGAGTCACAGAATAAGTGTAAGTAGATTAGATTTTCTTAATTTTGAATCAGTTAGTAGTTTTAAAGGGGACCCCTTGAATTTTTTTCAGATTCTTTCTAAAACAAGTTAAGGCTACCGATAAGATATAGAATCTAGATCTAGTGCTGAAATTTTGAAGCTTTTCTTGTGCACGACCGAAGTGTATGGAGTGCATGGCGAAGGACTTCCATTTTTACAGTGACAAACATACAAACTCACAATTTTACTTCATAATTCTCGTTCAAGAATATATGAGAACCCGCCGCGTCCGCGCATGCACAGATCATTATCTCTCCGCAATTTTTCTTTAAATAGTGCAAAACACTAGGATTTCGTAGCACAGAATCCGTCGAAATCTCCGCAATCGAACGTTATTCGATTTATATTTGATATACATTTGTTGATTGGACATCGGTCTTTATTACAACATGTCAATTTTGTACTTTTGTGAATCATCTTGGTGGTTGTTTATCGTATTTCTCGACATGGAAATACATGGTTTTTACGCTACAGTGACCGGCACCACTGACGACACCACTGCCGACAGCCGGCTCCGGCGCGGCCGGGAAGGATCAGCGGCAGAAAAAGGGCCGTAAGAACGGCGATATAACCTGACTGACTGATACCCCATTCACAGTGGTTTTGAAATTTGTAGCGGCGTTGTAGCGGAGCGGCGACACCGCCATAACACCGCTATAACACCGCTACAAATGCATTCACAGTAGAAAAGTTATCCCGCTGCAGCAGCGGGATAAATATCATGTACCCATTCACGCTGCAGCGGGTGATTTTTATTACCTCCGTAACAAACACGTGTATGCATGGCTCATGACCCGCTAATGACCCCGATATGACCGGAAATACTTCAGCGCGGGGTTTTCGATTGCTTGAAATTGCGCGCGCTAGCATGTCAAGTTGCTTTTTGTATCCTCGATCATATTACTTTTTAAAAAACTAGCATTTTTATTGCTTCCAGTCAGAATATTTTAATTTTTTGAAGTGTGAAATATTTTTATTTGGATAATTATAATATCTACATAATAATAAAATCAATTTGAATCCATTGGTTACTTTATTTCTATTTCACTTTATGTTCCCCATTGCTGGAGAAAAGAGGTCAGTGATAGGTAAGTAAACAAATCACACGTGTTTGTCGAGAGCCTTCACACTGAGTAAACACCGCGACAGCAGCGGGACTGTCCCGCTGCTGTAGCTAGGCGAACCTAGCGATAGTTTGTCGCGGCGTTATCGCGAGGAGGTGTATAACGGGTCCGAGCCTTCACACTGAAGACAACACCGCGACAGCAGCGGGACAGTCCCGCTGCTGTCGCGGTGTTTGAGGCCACTGTGAATGGGGTATGAGTAATTGAAGCATTACTCACTAGTTGAGTTGGAACGATTTACTCACAACATTAGGTTAAATAACTCACTTATTTAAAATACTCATTTGCCATGTCACTATAATGTCAATTTAACAAAACTCATTCCTGTGCGTTATTAAACTCAATTTAATGAGTTAATGCATTTAGTTAAGTGTGTCACTATAGTGTCAAAATGTATTTGCCTATTTGAGTAAGATTCACAAATATTTCTTTGTGTGTACTATGGTCCTTTTTACCAACCAATATTTCTCTTCTTGAATGTATGAATATAATTGTATGTACGTATTACTGTATTGCAGCTGTTGGTGAATAAAATGTTAAAGTAATACATTTTGTTGTCGTAGTAAAAGAGGAAGAATAATAGTACAAAGATTAACAAACCAGTCCGTATAGCCATGAACGCCATGCTGGTCTTTGGTTGTTTGGTACTCGTTGTTGAAATCGTGATGTAAATCATTTGCGTTCTGGCATTGGTTTCCGTCGTGATGGGCATCGAAACTAGAGTCTTCTGCCGGTTAAACAGTTCGTTCGCTAAGATCATCTGTTAAAATATGATTTTACAATATTAAGTGTTTATTTTTCCAAACAGCATCGAGGCTAATGCTAAAGACCTTCTGGAAGTATTAACGACACTTGCACTAGTCCAGAATATTTTCGTTTTTATATGTGTTTTATTCTTAAATTTTCTCAGCTGATTGGGAGCGATACACGGAAACAATCTAGGCAGTGGACTAATATTGCACCTGCGCCAATAGCTTCGCAATAGTTTCCAACACTAATCAAATTCAACCCTGCGCCGAACACTAAAACAACACTACCTTCATCCTTACCCAAGACCTATTCTAAAACCTAAACGCAGCCCTGACGCTAAACTCTATACTTTCAACGAAATAAGGTCACTAGTGAAATAGAAACTTGTGTTATATCAACTTCTGTTTGTGACAAACAATATGAATGCATATACATGTATATGTATATATATATACATGTATATACATATAATGCACACATAAATAGAGGCATATCCTATTTAAAGTTTACGGGAAGTTAACTTCGCATTAGCAGGCAGTCAACAGTGTGGCTAAGGAATCCGCTTTGCATCCCCCAACTAACGTCAAGCAGATTTTTATAATAAAATGGAGAAGGTACACATATCTAGGATATTGTAACATGACAACCATTGTAGACAGTATTTACCGTCTTTTCCCTATTGCATTCTAGCTCCAAATCACTTGACTCAGGTTCAAGTGCAAAACGTCTTCCAGGATGTACCCTACGGTATAGCAGATTTTTCTCTTGGTCCTGGATTTTCTGTTTCAAAATATAAAAAATGTATTTTCACATAAACAGTAACGATAGAATGTCTAAATATAATGATTGAAAGTACATGTATACGCTTACCCTGGTTATTATTCACAGTACTATTTTAGCCTACAACGTTGATTAAACGTTTTCTTTCCTCTCTTCATCAAATGATTGGGACGATTTGCTTTCCTTTTGATAAATATTGCATATTCTCATAACTTTTCTGATATACATAAAACCGTTAATGAATCTAACGCAATTTCAATAGCTTCATGCGTCGCTCAATGAATTGTGTTAATATTATAATGGCGTCTGACGTATTCCGAACATGATCTCAAAGGGATATACAATAGGGTATTGACATTTCCCTTGTGTTGATTTTTCAAAAGTCATTGCGACCGTGTTTACCTGAACAATGTAAGGTATGTCTTCATGTATGTGCAACCGGAGGGTTATGCCTTTCCCCTGTACCATGTCAATGGGGAGGAAAGGGGTGCACACAACTCGTTTACCAGGAGTATGAAGATGAAGCTCTATCGGTATCCAAAGCTGTACCTTGTCCTTCATTAGAGATGTGGCATCTATGACGAGGTTGATTTCCTTTTCTTTAATGATACATCGTGTATCACTATCATTAAAGGAATCATCACGGTTAACTGTAAATAATTGCATATTGACAGAAACAAAATCAATTACAAACTTGTTTTAAAATAAGTTAGTTTTTGTTTTCTTTTGTGAGATACTTATTGATGTGATGATTTTGAATATTATTATTCAGTTTGTTGCTATTTATTTGGTTTACAACATTCGTGCTTCGTAGCCTAATGATAAAATGGAAGAAATTATGATATAACATGGAGATTCGATGAAAAAGAAATGTATAGATAGGTGAGGAATGTAAGCAAAAAAAGCGCAACTCTACTTTTGATAAATGAAGAGCTTCATTCCAAAAGGAGCCAAATACATATTTTATAAAATTTGAGCTTTTTGTCTTAAAATAATAATTTTCTACATGGGAACAAAATGCACTTTATCACATTTAAACATTTCACCAGGAAGTGTAAAAATTGTTAGGTAAAATATCATATTTCGTTCCAAAAGGAGCTAAATCCAATTGACCAATCAGAGCGCAGTATAGAACACGCACCTCTTTTCTAGCTTGGCTTAGTTTCAAGGCATATTATAAGATGGGTAGAAAAATCCCTGCAATCTACGATCGATACCACCGATACCTTTTTTTAAAATAATTCTCATAATTTTTTTATTTTTCTTAATAATTTTTAAAATAATTTTGTTATATAATTTTGTTTTTTAATGATTTTGTTTTGTTTTTTTTTTTTTTTTTTGTTTGATAATTTTTTTTTTCTCGTGTTTTTTGATAATTATTATCTGCATAAAATTCCACCGACCAACGAATTAAACCTGTGCATCTTCCGTTTTATAAAACGGGGCCCTAAAAATCGTCAAAATACAAAAATCTGTTATTTTACAGATTTACCGGGTGCATAGCAAAATCATGCTTTCCGTTAATTACCGGAAGCATGATTTTACCATAACCATGCATCCGATAATTAACGGAAAGCATGATTTCATGAAACTTATCATGAAATTAAACCGAAAACAACAACAAAGTTGCCAGTGCAGTGGACGACAAAAAAATATCCAAAAAGTCCAATAATTATAAATATTTTTTAAAAAAATATTTGAAGAAAAAAAAAAATATATATATATATATATAAGATTTTTTTTTAAAGATATCGTTGGTGTCGATTCCCGATATAGCGTTCATCCTGTAAAATTATCTACACGGTAATTGACCAAACAGATGCAGGGATTCTTCTACCCATCTATTAATGGTATTTTGTCATAGATTTCTTGACAACGTCATTATATTTCAACTCGTTATAATCATAATAAATAATAATAATAATTACAGTGCTTATATAGCACCTAACACTTACTTTGTCAGAAGTCTCTAAGCGCTCTACAATAATGCAGCATAATTACCCTGGCTTTAGCAGTGCAGCTGTTACGCGCGCTGCGTTTCAAGGAATAAATTCCTACCAGGTACCCATCTACTTCATCTGGCTGTTTATTTATCCTTCTGATCATCATCAAACACAGATATCAAAGTTTAACAATTCATTCAATCAAGTTATAATTGGATATCGAGCTTTTATTTAAGGACTGCACTAAGTGCTCTTTGTCGTAAAAAATGGTGAAAGAGAATATTCTCAAAAGTTAACAGGTTGCGTGATAGAATAATTTGTGTATAATTGATTTTTGTTTTCTTTAACAAAGTCACTGAAATGTATGCAAATTTAGTAACAAACTTTTCCTTTTAAAAAATACTACTTAAATCACAACTACAAAAAAAAAATTCGAAAAGAAAGCAAACAACATATCACAGTTTCTTTCCAAAATGAGCCAAATCTGTTTCATTCCCAAAAGAGCTAAATTCATGTTTCATTCCAAAAGAAGCCATATCCACGATTGATTTGTTTTTAGGTAACAATCATAAATAGTTGATAGACTTTTTCTTATCACATGTTTGTGGTCTAGGGTGACACCTTTAACATACAGTGGTGGATCTAGGGGTGGGCACAGGGGGCACGTGCCCCACCCCCCCCCCCCCCGGCCCCCCCCCAAAAAAAAAAAAAAAAATTAGTGCTCACTATCATTTATGCAAAACCTTCATCCCAGAACAGCACCAACTTTTGTATGCAATTTGCATTCTGGCAATTTGAGTACAAAAGATAATAGCTGGTGAATGAAATGATTCAACACCACAAACACCTGGGAAGGAATTATTCATCAATTTGAATACATTTAGTTGATAAACGACTCGGCATAGTACGTCATGTAATTAAGGAAATTGCGACGTCCATGTCTCGCTGAGAAACTTTATTTTTGCTTTATGCCTTTCTCATACACTTTGGTGGGGAATCTTTTAGATCGACGGGCAAGAATGCAAAGAATTTTTCAGAACAACTTAATTTATTATTTAGGGTTGGTTGTCCTTTAACATGGCAAATTTTGAAAAGTAGTCTTTAATGTTTACAACTCCCTTGCATCCTCCTATTGACAACTAACCTGATGTTGATTCAGTTTGTTTCCAGATAATGTCAGCCTGAACATCGTTTGACTCCAGAAATGTTGCGGCATGAGGGAGACTTAACGTTATAGGTTGGTTCTTAGAATAGCGCCACTGTGCAGGGAATGTGATGCCAATGCCATGACCTGTAAGGAACTCCCTCTCTCGGATAGGTGGGGGATCATCAGTGACTAGGGCTATAGATACATCATGGCAAGAGCCAGCCTGCACTGTCCTTGGTGGAATCGAAATTGTGACATCACAACTGTCCAAATGTAGGATCCCTCCTTCACAGCCAATACTGCGATGTGTTTCAGTAGATATTGCAATAGGCAGATCTATCGGTACGGAAAAGGGAACAAGGTAATGCATCACAATCAAGGGTGTCGATTTGTATCCGTGGTTGGGGGGATGATAGGTGCCAAAATATTTTTGGCAATGGATCAAAGCAACCAAGAGGTAGAAGCGTGTGGCAGGTTACACCCCCTCCCCAAGCGCGTAGCCAGGATTTCATTTTAGGGGGGTGGTAGTGAGCACGCGAAGCGCGTTCCCAGGAGAGAAAGAAGACGATTCGTTGGACCGTTCTCGACTCTTGATCCTTGTCTGAATTCTCCCCCCCCCCCCGCAAGAAGCTCGGAAGCTCTGACGTTTCATTAGGTAATTAAAGAAAGAAGACGATTCGTTCTACCGTTCTCGACTCTTAATCCTTGTTTGTAAAAAGTTCCTCTTCCTCCTCGCGTAGCGCGGAAGCTCTGACATTTCATTAGATTATTAAAGAAAGTAGACGTGTACCATTCTCGACTCTTAATCCTTAATGTTTGAATCAAGTTCCCCTTCCTCCGCGCATAGCGCGGAAGCACTGACGTTTCATTAGATTATTAAAGAAAGAAAATGATTCGTTGTACCATTCTCGACTCTAAATTCTTGTCTGAATTCCGTTTCCCCCCCCCCCCTCCCGCGCGAAGCGCGAAAGCTTTGACGTTTCATTAAATTATTAGAGAAAGAAGACGATTCTTTTTACCGTTCTCGACTCTAAATCCTTGTCTGAATTCAGTTTCCCCGCTCCCGCGCAACGCGCGGAAGCTTTGACGTTTTATTAGATTATTAGAGAAAGAAAACGATTCGTTGTACCATTCTCGACTCTTAATCCTTAATGTTTGAATCAAGTTCCCCTTCCCCCGCGCGTAGCGCGGAAGCTCTGACGTTTCATTAGATTATTAAAGAAGAAAACGATTCGTTGTACCATTCTCGACTCTAAATCCTTGTATGAATTCAGTTTTCCCGCTCCCGCGCAAAGCGCGGAAGCTTTCTCCTTGACTCCGATCTCATCACGAATTCGTCATAGAGTTTATTTATGTTTACACTGTCCAGGATTGTCTGATGTGCATTGCAGATTGCTTCTTTTGCGCTTCGTGCTAAACATTTAGCTCGTTGCTTTTTAACCCTGCGTCTTTGCATTTGGCGCACTGCATTTCTATGATGCTGTTGATTGAACAAATTTAATAAATTCATCAATTCCTGATGAAGCCGTATGAGCGAGAATTCAATTTATTCTTGTCTCATTTACGGTTGTCTCATTTACTTCGTATATTATGTATGTATTATGAAAATGAGATAGCAAATGTGTATATTGATGGTCATCTTGCGTATAACTCTCATTGGGCTCTCATCATAAATTTTTCTCTTCATTTTTGTTTTTTTGATGGTGAATTATTGGGGGGGATGATTGTACAGGCCATCCCCCCACCTGAAATATTGGGGTGATATATCCCCCCACTGACGTTTCATTAGATTATTAAAGAAAGAAAATGATTCGTTGTACCATTCTCGACTCTAAATTCTTGTCTGAATTCCGTTTCCCCCCCCCCCCCCCCCTCCCGCGCGAAGCGCGAAAGCTTTGACGTTTCATTAAATTATTAGAGAAAGAAGACGATTCTTTTTACCGTTCTCGACTCTAAATCCTTGTCTGAATTCAGTTTCCCCGCTCCCGCGCAACGCGCGGAAGCTTTGACGTTTTATTAGATTATTAGAGAAAGAAAACGATTCGTTGTACCATTCTCGACTCTTAATCCTTAATGTTTGAATCAAGTTCCCCTTCCCCCGCGCGTAGCGCGGAAGCTCTGACGTTTCATTAGATTATTAAAGAAGAAAACGATTCGTTGTACCATTCTCGACTCTAAATCCTTGTATGAATTCAGTTTTCCCGCTCCCGCGCAAAGCGCGGAAGCTTTCTCCTTGACTCCGATCTCATCACGAATTCGTCATAGAGTTTATTTATGTTTACACTGTCCAGGATTGTCTGATGTGCATTGCAGATTGCTTCTTTTGCGCTTCGTGCTAAACATTTAGCTCGTTGCTTTTTAACCCTGCGTCTTTGCATTTGGCGCACTGCATTTCTATGATGCTGTTGATTGAACAAATTTAATAAATTCATCAATTCCTGATGAAGCCGTATGAGCGAGAATTCAATTTATTCTTGTCTCATTTACGGTTGTCTCATTTACTTCGTATATTATGTATGTATTATGAAAATGAGATAGCAAATGTGTATATTGATGGTCATCTTGCGTATAACTCTCATTGGGCTCTCATCATAAATTTTTCTCTTCATTTTTGTTTTTTTGATGGTGAATTATTGGGGGGGATGATTGTACAGGCCATCCCCCCACCTGAAATATTGGGGTGATATATCCCCCCACCCCCCCCCCCCCCCCCCCCCCGGGATCGACACCCATGATCACAATGAATGTTATCATGTGATGCTACCTTAATGATTAGTCATTTCATATTACACGAATGGATAGCCTGAAACGGACATCGTCTCATCAACGCTTTACGGATGATAAGTAAACGAATCGCCAAAACTATTACCAAAAGGGGATATTACATTCTAAAATATGTATTACGGTTTCGTAGAAATATAGAGTGTATAAAAACCATTGGCTTTGTTTGAACATTTGCGATATGCATAAAACGGGGAGTGGTGGGGTAGTATTTTTCTTTATTGACCCTTGAGAATAATCTTAGTGAGAAGGAACGCCATTCAAAATTAGAGTAAATACGTACCCCGGAATGTATGAATATCATCTTCCGATAAGCTGCAAAAAGAACGAGAAAGTGTATCAGTCTACAAGTATGGTGTATAACCATCCATGTTTTAAATAATATCATATCCTGTTTTTTATATCACAGTGAAGTACCAACATTGTTTTGATACAATACAATACTCACAGGATACACATTTAGAACTGTTAAAAATGTCTGTAAAGCCCTTTAAGCTAAATAAATATAGGTGATCGACAGATCATATAAGAAAGATGTAGAATAGAAGATGTTGAATTATAGAAAATATGTACATACATGACGAAGATTATATTTTCTTCAGATTATGCATTCATTTATGATAACTTTTATCCGGAATCATGTCAAAGCTTGGTTAACTAATTGTTTTAATTTGCTCACCTCCGGAATACCATTTGCCTAATGCGCTCATCCCTGGCATACTGTACAGGGGTAAAACCGTCGTTATCCTTGATGTCGATCTTGGCTCCTTTATTTATAAGAAATTGTATGAGAGCCTCTGCAGGGGATATTTCATCATCACTCTCCTGTTGTATCTATTTTGTTAATGAAACATTAAAAGGATCCGGTAACTTTGTCTTCGATATTTTGTTTTAAATCCTTGATTTAGCTCATGCTGCAATAATAATTATAAACCTTTGGGTCAATCAGGAACCCCTTGATTTTTACAAGCCGATCGCCTGTCTGATTATCAAGATAATAATGATTGAAAGTCGAAATCAAATTTTGCCAAACAGTTTTTAAAACACTGCAGTCTATCGGGGAAAACAAGTTTGGTAAAACCGGTCACTCAAAGGTTTTTACTTTTTTGAGGCACTTCTTTTTGAAGCCCGTTTTTTTAGGGCTTCAATATAACACCATATCACAGACACTGGTAACAGGTAGGGCCGTGCATCTCAGATTTAACATTGTTAAACGATCCCTTTAAACTAAGTCTATATAATTGTGAATAAAAACGTACAAACAAACAAACATGAACAGAAAGACTAAATTTAATGTTTTTACTACATTTCTACACATTTTCCAAATTTGCAATTACATGGAATGAGATACTTATGTTTATATTAAAGGTATTACAAAGTTTTGGGAAATTTCGAAAAATGGGTGGATAGTGATTCTTTACAATTTTATTTTTTTTGGATGCCCCTGTGGATGTATTAAAAACACCAAAAATTTTAGCCCCTAAAACACTTCTGCTTTCGAGAAAAATTGAATATAAAGATTTACCGGTGCTCCCGGTAAATTTTGATAAATTTCAAATAGCTCCTACGGCCGTACAATGGTAGCTGCGACCATGAAAATCTCAGAGTATATAGTTGTGGTAAAAAATTTCCGAACGAGAATAGCTAATCAGTCAATTTTAGTCAATAAACATTGTTTTATAGCTTAATTAATATCTTGACCTTGAGAGGGAGCTATTCAACATAGAGTGTTTATTATCTACAATTTCATAACTTTAGAGTCGATTTCGACCGCGACAACGATCACTGAATATTGTAGGATCGTATATGCTTCCAATATGTTCATTTGAACCAAATTCATGACCCCATACCAAAACTTTGTATTACCTTTAAGTTTTTAGTACTTGCAGTAATCTATTTGTATGGCATATCGGCTTGTAAAATAAAATCATGATTACGATAATAATTTTAGTAATAGTTAAAGTAACAATGTTAATATACGTTTTTTGTGGCAAATTTCGCACCCTTTTTTCAATTCAAGTTCATATTTTGAGCATTCGAATTTGCGCAAGTTGCACTCGCAGCGTTCAAGTTCCATCATTCAAATTCACTACTCGTGCAATCAATTGTTAAATCGGGTCATTCAAATGTTAACTTATATCCCGTTCACACAGCTCTGCGACTTTATGAAGACCATCCGGCAATTTCGCAAATTCAAGACTCCATCACGACTATAATGCGATGCGTGTACACCAAGCCTAAGAGCGATGCTAACATGCTGCCACTACGCTTACACCTAGACAAATGCCGACCATACGGTCGTTGCTAGTACGTTGCTGCTACGACGTACAGGACCATACTATGTTGTTAAACAGACCTAGTGTATATAGAACGATGTCACTACTTTTTATTTGATTTTGGGGAAATGCATTTCAAAGCATTTTATTTTTCTTAAAACAAAAAACACTAAATAAAATATAAATATTTCATTGTGTAACAAGGATTAACAATTATTCCAAGTAATCATTTAAAAGAAATTAAAGATGTTCTCTTTAGTGTAATCAATATTATACTAAATTAAATGCTCGTAGTAGGAAATTGATCACCAAAAAATGAAATTGAATGCCCCAAACACGCTCATAGTGAGCGCCGCAAATTTAAATGCACGAAGAAGGGAAATGTTTGCAAATTACTGAATTCGATTTCACCTAAGATGAATAAAACTGCCAATAAATGGAATAATTGCTCGTATTTTTAATTTGAAGGACCTAATTCACCTAATGAGAAAGCGTTCGTCCATATCATTTGAAGGCTCCTCCAACACATTTTACGCACAGGCATGGTACACACACACACACACACACACACAAAAAGTGTCCTTGCGTCAGTGGGTGAAAAAATTGTAAAAAGTATACATTAAAAACAAACAATAAACGGGGAGGGTATGGATGTAACATGTTCTAAGCCTTTGTAAATTAGTCCCATGTTATGATTGAACAATGGGAAACAAATTGTATAACACACACATAGTAACAAACAACTATATATAAGAACATTATTTTTATAATATTAAGAAAGGTCGAATATTCAGAGATTATTATTAAATTTATAATGGAAACCCATTACACACACATATATATATTCATGATATGTCTGTATATCTGTGTGCGCGTGCGTGTGTGCGTGTGTGTGTGTTTTATATTTATGATGCGATACCCAGGTTATGGAAGGAAGATCTAGGCTTAATACAATTCCTCGAGGTTGATTTTATAAGCTTTAATACTTATTTTCATATTTCAGGTAAAAAAAATACAGTTCCTGGATGTGGGTTCAAGAACAATATATGATTATTTTATCAAAGCACTGCAGCAAACGTAGGACTTGCAGGTAAGGGATGGGCAAAATGATAATGATTGTATGGATAAAGAATTTTAAAAAATATTTGTTAGACCAAGAATTACTATACTCATTAGAAAACAACGAGAATTTCAATTTAAATTATTGCATGGAGCCATATATACTAATGAGCATCTTCATAGATTTGGTTTTGTTCGCGATAATTTATGTTCGTTTTGTAAGCAGGAAATAGAAACATAGAAACATTTATTTTTATCTTGCAGGAGCGTTCAAATGATATGGCAGGCTTTAATACAACTTTTTGAGTTAGATGAAATTAAAGATTTAGAATGGCGAGATATATTTGTTGGGATGGCAGGTAGTTCATATAGAATAAAAATGTAATACTATCATTTTCATGGTGAAGTATGTTACATTTATGTCAAGATCAGGGGGGGGCGAGTACCAACTTTATAAAATATGAAAAAAGTTTGTTTTAAGTATAGGGATTAAGAAAAGAAAATAGCAATTAGAATGGGAAAGCTGGGATCACATTTCTTAAAGTGGGAGCAGCTTAAGATTAATTAAGATTTGTTTTCTTCTCCACCGTGAGCCTGTTAAAAGTGTAACTCTATTTTGCGGCCTGGATAACTTACTTATTTAGTATATTTTTCTTGAGTTGAGAATGTTAGCAGACATCCACTGAGTGAGTAGTGTGTGTGGGGGGTGGGTGGGTGAGTGAGTATGTGAGTGGGTGGGTGGGTGGGGTGTTTGTGTGAGGGAGGGGGCAGGGAGGAGCGGACATTGTTCCAGTAAAATTACATCCAGATTTGTTTAAGTTTTTTTTTATATAAGTGAATAACATATATAATTGACATATATATTATGTTTTGGTACTTATACGTTTAGTTGCTAAGTTATATATACTGCAAATAAGTGTTTTTTTTAATTATGTTTATGTAAAAGCAATCAATATTGAACACGTTTATTGTATTCAATTGTATGTTATGGTTTGTATTATACATTTGGAGAAATAAAACAAAATTGTTTTTAAAAAAATTAAAAAAAGTGTGTGTGTGGCGATAAGATAGATATAACATGTCTCAGTAAATGAAAAACTAAAACAAGAAATACGTAACCTGCTGCAAGGCTGTCGTCACTCCAACCAGTCTCTTGTTAAAGTTACATAGTCTGATGGCAACATGTAAGGGTGTCTGGCCATCATGTGACTGAGGATTCAAACCAGCACCTAGTGATACCAACTCCTCAATGATTGATGTAAGCCCGCTTACAGTAGCAAGGTGAATGGGTGTTAGACCAGCACTGTCGATGCGATGTATAGATGATACATCCTGTGAAACAAAAATAGAAACAAGTAAACAAATACAAAATGAAGAATTTTAAATATTGTTACGTAATGGGTAATGTTGGTTTCGTCCGTGTATATGTATATGTATGTACATACACAAGTATGTGTTCACCATGTACTTTATTTATGGTTAACTCTATCATTATAGATTAGAAGACATAAAGGATGATACTTCATAGATAATGTTTTAAAAGTCATATCTAGCTCATTCCCTTTGTACCATCTTCGATTCCGCCAGGAGAAAATATGTCAGGCATGTGCTTTACTGCATCTTCCTTGCAGATACGCAGACAAAAGATTCCTGCCTAGCTGCAAACTAGCGGGCCATCTTCAAAGGGAAAATATGCTTTTGTAATGATAATTACTTATCGTTACCACTCGTCTGATAATACGATTAGTACATAGTGCTTACCTTTTCAAAGCGAAAGGAAATGGGGCAAATTTTGATAAAATATTTATCAAAATTACTCGACTGGGCGTGTGTGGGCACTAATCTGACATATAACCTCATAAAGAACTGTACCTAAACAAAAACACTTTTTATTATCGTGTGCCGGAAGTAATCGGGAAAGTGTCAAATTGTTGGTTGTAGGAATGTAACATTTGACAATTTTTTTCACAAATTAAAGCTGCTATAATACAATTTAAGCAAATTTCTTGACTCAATCTGGCTTTTCTATCCATATTTTATCATCTGTTCGATTTTCCCCTTGATATTTCAAATAAAAAGTGTAATATTAAGGATATTTCTATGTGAAACAAATAACTACTCAAGCTTACTAATGGTATTGGCGGCTTCGAACCTCGGATATCAAATATAACAGCACACCAGTAGATTATATTGTGCAACCATAGAAAACGGCAGCTGCTTGAAAAAGATTGTTGCCAGTTGGGTCTCCAGCTCTTAAAACTCCTTGATATATGAGTAACTATTTTTCATATAGAGTAAACCTTATAGGTAGTGTGGGGGTAAATAGGATGGGTGTCGATAGTACCAGGAGCGGATCCAGCCGGCGGCAAGAGGGGGGCCCAATTCGTGAGAAAATATTTAGCGGCGACTCAGCCAGCCGGTGAATTAGTAGGGGGGTAAAGGAACCTTTTTGTTGTTGTCTAACGTGTGAGGAAATATTTAGCAGCGAATCATCCAGCTGGTGAAATATGTAAGTATTATTTTTGTTGGGGGGGAGGGCTTTTAAAAAAGGTAAAATTAACGTAACCATCTTATTTGAGTGACCGTTTTGGGGGTAGGGCCGCCCCCCCCCCCCACCCCCCCGTGGATCTGCGCCTGGTGGTACTGATGGTAATGCAGCAGCTATATGACAGAAGTCATATTGATAAACATAACAAGTAGTCCTGTAGAAGTTTTTCAGACCTGGAAAAGTTGTTAAGTACAAGGTTTTTTGGTTGATTTGTGTTCTATATGGGTATTGAAGTAAATTCAGCTTGGTTGCCAGCTTGGCAACCTTGGGCAACTTTTTTAATAGCCATATTAGCATAATCATCTAATTAGCATATGTTTAATGTGTAATAATGTTGCTAATCTCAATCCAGGAAGCCTGAGAACATGCATAATAAGACTTTTCAAGGATTTTCTATGACAAGGAATTCATTTATGACACCAATTTTTATTTTTAAGTAATACAATTGTCTTTAATAGCATAATTAGCATAATATGTACAATATATGGACTTCATTGTCATGTTTATCTATAAAGCCTAAAAATGGTACAATGCAACATTGTAAATCACTTTTGAAAGGTTAGTCATTAATGCATGAGAAGATATTCCATGTATATGTAGTATAATTAGCCTAATTAGTATAATCATCTAATTAGCATATATGTGCAGTATGTAATAATGTTGCTATTCTCAATCCAGGTAGCCTGAAAACATGGATAATACGACTTTTCAAGGGTTATCTATGACGAGGAATTCATTTATGACATCAGTATTTGATTCCAAGTAATGCAATTGTCTTAAATAGTACAATGGGCATAATGAGCTAATAAGCATGTGTACAATATAATTATGGACTTCATGGTCATTGTTGATCTCTAAAGCCTAAAAATGGTCCAATGCAACATTGTAAATCACTTTTATAAGACTAATCATTAATTCATGAGAAGATATTCCATGTAGATGTCGTATAATTAGCCTAATTAGCATAATTATGTGCAATATGTAATAATGTTGCTAATCTTAATCCAGGAAGCCTGAAAACATGGATAATATGACTTTTCCAGGAATTCTGCCACAAGCTTGAGCAACGTCGGGCTTGTACTTTTAATGGTTCTGGCTTTGGTAAACAAAGACAGATCATAGTTCGCTCTGTTGTATTCAACATCCCTGGCCTATGTATGTACCTGGCTCACCACATCATCAATTCCATCATTATCATCTGCTTTAACCATCTTCAGTGTGTTTCCGACAGTCTCTCTAAATCCAATGACTGAAGCCCAACCTTCAATGCGTATGATGACCCCGTCATTTCCTACACATTTCATGAGGTTCGACAACATTGCATTGCAACCAAGATAACCACCACGTATTTATGAAGCTAAATAGAGTCCTAAATAATTGATATTCTACATATATGCTAATCAGGCTTATTAGTACAATAATTACATATTAAGCCAATTGCATTACTTAAAAATAAAAAATGGTGTCACAACTAAATCCCTCGTCATGCAAAACCCTGGAAAAGTCATATTATCCATGTTTTCAGTCTTCCTGGAGTAAGATTAGCAACATTATTACATATTCCACATACAGTGTATATGCTAATTAGGCTACTTATACGAGATCTACATGGAATATCTTCTAATGAATTAATGTGTAGTCTTTCAAAAGGTCATTTACAATGTTGCATTGCACCATTTGTAAGCTTTATAGATAAACAATGACAATAAAGTCCATATATCGTACATATGCTAATTAGCTCATCATGCTATTTAAGACAATTGCATTACTCAAAAAAAAATACTGGTGTCATAAATGAATTCCTCGTCATGGAAAATCCTGGAAAAGTCATATTATCCATGTTTTCAGGCTTCCTGGATTAAGATTAGCAACATTATTACATACTGCACATATATGCTAATTAGATGATTATGCTAATTAGGCTAATTATACTACATATTCATGGAATATTTTCTCATGAATTAATGATTATGCTAATTAGGCTAATTATACTACATATTCATGGAATATTTTCTCATGAATTAATGATTAATCTTTCAAAAGTGATTTACAATGTTGCATTGCACCATTTTTAGGCTTTATAGATACAAAATGACAATAAAGTCCATATATTGTACATATTATGCTAATTATGCCCTTTAAGACAATTGTATTGCTTAAAAATAAAATTGGTGTCATAAATGAATTCCTTGTCATAGAAAACCCTTGAAAAGTCGTATTATGCGTGTTTTCAGGCTTCCTGGATTGAGATTAGCAACATTACTACAAATTGCACATATGCTAATTAGATGATTATGCTAATATGGCTATTAAAAAAGTTGCCCAAGGTTGCCAAGCTGGCAACCAAGCTGAATTTACTTCAATACCCATCTAGAACACAAATCAACAAAAAAAACTTGTACTTATCAACCTGTCCAGGTCATGTACATGGCATATGGTACCGTCTACTGGACTAAAGCTGAATGAGTAACAGCTACATGTACCATATCAAGAAGAACCCGTGCAGTTTCAGCATTGCCAGAGTTTAATGCAATACTTATTGGTGACTGGCCTCTTCTAGAAAGTCTCGTGCACATACTTGCTTTCCGGTCCAGTAAATCCTTGATTATGGATTCATTCCCACTTTAGAAAACAAAAACAAAACATATTGTAAATATATTGTACATCTATTTTGTACGTATTGTATATATATGGGTATATATATAGATATATATATTTATATTCATATACATCATAGAGATATATTATTATTTTCTTTGTTGCGGTCTCCCTCTCCATTTGTTTCCCGTATTTCAAGTTTACTATTTGATTCGCCATTTTTAACAGACTTTTCCTCTCTGTTTTCCGAGCTGTGATCACTAAGCAACGGTTGGGCCCCCTTTTAACGTTCTGAAATAAATTTGAAATAAATATGTCATTATTTGATAAGGGATTGACGCCGAAAAATCGTATATTTCATTATTTCTTCTTCACTTTTTTTTCTCGCAAATTTTATTTTTGTATATATATATAATTGTGTATGTATATATATTACTAACATCTACACTGTTGCTCATAACGGTGGAATATATTTTTTTTATCCCAATTTATGGAATTATTTTAAAAATAATTTAAAAATACTAGATCTAGATAATAGTATACAGTCTCAGATTTTATTGAATAATAATTTGCCAATATGTGTTTTGCGTGACTGCTAAAGCATGTATATTATGCTACTATGTTTATCAACTAGGGGACCTATGCCCTTAAGTCATAAATGACAGTAATGAGGATTAATGCCTCACAAAAGGGCACTAATATAGCACATCGACACGGTGTTGATCCTGGGGCCTCACAGTTACGAGGCCATTGCTTTGTCACTGAACCATGACTGTACGTAGCGGGGGCTAGGGTAGGGGGCAGTTTCCATAAATTAAAAAAAACACAGAAAATGCAATAAATATTCAATAATTTATTGCATTTTACCCCGGTCCCCAACATTAAAAAATCCTCTGGACGGCCATGCATTATGGCTCAATGCATGGGCACACAGAAGATTTATTTATGTTTGGGACCGGGGTAGAATGCAATAAATTATTGAAAATTTATTGCATTTTCTGTGTTTTTTTTTATTTATGGAAACTGCCCCCTACCCTAGCCCCTGCTACGTACAGTCATGGTTCAGTGACAAAGCAATGGCCTCATAACTGTGAGGCCCCAGGATCAACACCGTGTCGATGTGCTATATTAGTGCCCTTGTGTGAGGCATTAATCCTCATTACTGTCATTTATGACTTAAGGGCATAGGTCCCCTAGTTGATAAACATAGTAGCATAACAGACATGCTTTAGCAGTCACGCAAAACACATATTGGCAAATTATTATTCAATAAAATCTGAGACGGTATACTATTATCTAGATCTAGTATTTTTAAATTATTTTTAAAATAATTCCATAAATTGGGATAAAAAAAAATATTCCACCGTTATGAGCAACAGTGTATATTAGAATCGAGGAACGCTTCTTTATGTTCAAAGTATTTATCAACATTTTAAATGTTCTGTTTGTAATTAGAAATAGCTTGATTCTGAAATCATAGATGAAATTTTATTTGTTTTGAGAGTTACCTAATTGGCGAGTTATTTTTGCATCAGAATTAAAGGTAAAGACCAGTTTTGGAAACGCCTCCATTTCAAAAAATGAAATGGAAGCTTTTATTACCAATCATGTGAAAGAATATGTTTTGAGTTAATCGTGATGATACAAATTTTGCAAGAAAACCGCCTACTAATTGATATATTTGGTAAATTATTATATCTATCTGGACTGGACAGATACAGGGTCGTCCCATATACATCTTTCTGTGTACAGTGCTTGTAATTTTACCGAGACTGGGCCAAATTTCTTATCATTCTGATGATTCCCGAACCTTGCGGTACACACCAATACTTATATGCTAGATGATCAACCTTTTCTGATCGATTCCACCACGTTTCTTTCACAATGAAATCGCATGACCAGAACTGGTCTATACCTTTAAACTACATGAATTTTGTTTTAATAAAAGGTGATTTAATAGTAGCAGAAATGCTGATTCTGTTTCAATTATCTTGAAATATACATGACTTATAGAACCGCAGAAGAAGCTGACTTTGAAATGGGATCCAAAGAAATAACATAATAAAATATAAAACAAATTGTTTGCTCTGGATAACAGGATGAATGCTTTTGTTGAATTAAACAACAATACAATTGAATTATAATAATATGTTGTGATACAGTCAAGGGTAACATTAAAAGTACAAGTATGTTTGTCTTAGTATGACAACATGTTAAAAACAGTTTACCTTGCTGCAGCATAATGGAGGGCTGTCCATCCTTCTGCATCTTCTGTCTCAATGTGTGCATTGTTTTCAAGCAGCAGACGGACACAGTCTAGATGTCCTCCCCTTGCGGCAGCCATAAGTGGCGTGACACCTTTTAAGGTCTGTTAGATAAATCATATCGGTACGCTGCCTACAGTTTTAAGTAGGCTTATCATAAGACACATGTAGTCCTATTCTAATATTATCCATGAACACAGTTCGCCCTTAATAAAATACAGTCTGGGAGAATATGGGAAGCTTACCAACCTGAGCGATCATCGTGTTTTTCTTTTTGAAATGTATTTACTCGACTTTAATGATATTTCTTCTAACGCATATCTTTACCACTGTGAGAATTATCAATCATTTCGTTATGATGCGATTTAAGAAGTTTTGTGCAGAATACGGGGATGGGTCACTTGGAAATTTCAATAGCCTGTCCGGAATCATAATTCTGTGCATAATACGCACAACCCCAAACACTGTGTAATGTCTTCTTATTAGTCCTTGCTGGTATTTTGCTTTCGTCTTTCTTCGTTATTATTTTTAAAGATTTTTGTGTGCTGAATAAGGGGGAAAATTAAAGCGTGTTCCTTTTGTAATGATTCTCCCAATTTTAGGCTTCCAGATATTCAATTTACGATATGAAAGTATATTAATGAAATATTGCAGTCTAAAAGTTGTGAAAAGTGCATAATCATTTATTTCAACTTCTCCCGCTGATTTAGAGAAACTTGTCCAGAGTTCTCCTGGTCTCCATATTCTTAAAAACTTTGCATATTTATAACACCAATACATTTTCTTACCCATCTTTTGACACCTAATTTATAACTCGGTCGTGGGAGTGTTACTGCGAAGTATATAAGACTGCAGCAGTTTCAGAACAATTACACCTTGGGAATAGCACTTATGAACAATTACACCAAGGATGTCGATACCTGGCAATTTTGTCCTGAAAAGTTACTTCTCAACTACGTGACAAAGGTAGTTGTAAGCGGCTGCAATTATGGTTCAATAACAGGCCCATTTGAAGGATATAATGAGACCTTGAAAACAGTAATTCATTTTTGTGTTAATGTGTGGGAGAGACTTTAACTTATTTTTTCTTTAGTATGCTTTACACTGTTACTTTAATATCTCAATGCCTAAAATAGGGTAACTCATCTGGAGGGATCCGTCTTTAATTTCCCCCTTAAAAACAGCAAATTTGAAGACACCTCAACCACAAATTGGTGACTAAAGTTCAGCCAGCGCGCCGCGATCCAACTGTTTAGTAAAATCCGATTGGATTGAATAACCTACCCGAAGTCCAACTTCAGGAGCAGATAGAGTATCTTCCGATGTGTCGCCAGTGTTGTTTCTCAAGAAATATTCCAAAGTTTCCAATTGACCATTACCTGCGAGAAAATGAAGAACTGTCCAACCGTATTTATTATGTTTTTCGATATGTGCTCCTTTTGTAATAAGATATTTTATAATGTCAAGATGACCTCGACGAGAAGCAGCATGGACGGATAGATCACCATCATTTGCTGGTTTGTTCACAAACGCTCCTTCATTCACTAGATATTGTACGACATCGTGATGACCTTCCTGTGAAGCAGCATGTAGAGGTGTGTAGCCATAGTCATCACCCATATCTTTATCTGCCCTTTGGCTGATAAGATACTCCACAACTGCAAGATGGCCATATAATGATGCGACACGAAGGGGTGTATGACCTTTATAACATCTCTTATCAATATCCGCTCCTTCGTTTATCAGACATTTCACTATATCTAGATGACCTTTATGAGATGCTACATACAGAGGTGTAGAACCATTCTTTGCTGCGTTGTTCACATCAGCTCCCGCATTCACTAGACATTCAACAACATCAAGATGTCCGTTCTGTGAGACGATATATAGGGGTGTAAGTCCTTTATTATCTCCTGTGTTCAGATTCGCTCCTTCACCGATGAGATATCGTGCAACATCGTGATAACCTTCCATTAACGATGCATGCAGAGGTGTACAGCCATCTGTATCACCCATGTCTATATCTGCTCTTTGACTGATAAGGTACTTGACAACTGCAATATGGCCTTGGCATGATGCGACACGTAGAGGCGTCTGACCGTTATAACCTCTCCTATCAATATCTGCTCCTTTGTTAACCAGATACTTCACTATTTCTATATTACCTTTATAACATGCTGCATACAACGGTGCAGAACCACTCTTTTCTGCTTTCTTAACATCAGCGCCTGCAGTCACTAGGCATTCAACAACGTGAAGATGTTCGTTCTGTGAAGCGATATATAGGGGAGTAAATCCTCTAGTAACGCCTGCGTTCAAGTTTGCTCCTTCAGCGATGAGATATTGTACAACATCGTGATGACCTTTCTGTGAAGCAACGTGTAGAGGTGTGTAGCCATCATAACCAACACTATTCGGGTCCGCTCCTCTGGTAATGAGATATTTTACTAAATCTAGATTACCTTTATGTGATGCACCAACAATAGGTGTCAATTCATTTTGTCCAGCTTTGCTCGCATCGGCGCCTGCATTCACTAGACATTCAACAACGTGAAGATGTCCGTTTTGTGAAGCGAGATATAGGGGAGTGAATCCTCTAGTAATTTCTGCGTTCAAGTTTGCTCCTTCAGCGATGAGACATTTCACAACATCGTGATGACCTTCCTGTGAAGCAACATGTAGAGGTGTATAGCCATTTTTATCAACCCAAATCGGATCCGCTCCTTTGGTAATGAGATATTTTACTATGTCTAGACAACCTTTATGTGATGCACCAAAAATAGATGTCGATCCATTTTTTTCAGCTTTGTTCACATCAGCGCCTGCATTCACTAGACATTCAACAACATCAAGATGTCCGGACTGTGAAGCGAGACGTAGGGGAGTAAATCCCTCATTATCTCCCGTGTTCGGGTTTGCTCCTTTAGCGATGAGATATTGGACAATATCACGATGACCTCCCACTGAAGCAGCATGTAGAGGTGTAAAGCCACCAATGTCAACACAATTCAGGTTAGCTCCTTTGATATTGAGATATTTCACTATTTCTAGATGACCTTTTCGTGATGCAACGAAAATAGGTGTCAATTCATTATTGTCAGCTTTGTTCACATCAGCGCCTGCATTCACTAGACATTCAACAACATCAAGATGTCCGGACTGTGAAGCGATATATAGGGGAGTAAATCCCATATGTTCTCCTGTGTTTTGGCTTGCTCCTTTAGCGATGAGATATTGCACAACATCACGATGACCTCCCAGTGAAGCAACATGTAGAGGTATACAGCCACTAATGTCAACACAATTCGGGTTCGCTCCTTTGCTAATGAGATATTTTACTATGTCTAGATGACCATCAAGTGATGCAACAAAAATAGGTGTCGCTTCATTATTATCAGCCTTATTCACATCAGCGCCTGCATTCACTAGACATTCAATAACATCAAGATGTCCGGACTGTGAAGCGATATGTAGGAGAGTACGCCCCGTATTATCTCCTGTGTTCGGGTTTGCTCCTTTAGTGACGAGATATTGTACAATATCATGATGACCTTCCTGTGAAGCAGCATGTAGAGGTGTATGGCCATTATTGTCAACACAATTCGTCTTCGCTCCTTTGGTAATGAGATATTTCACTATGTCTAGATGACCTTCAAGTGATGGACCAAAAATAGGTGTCGCTTCATTATTATCAGCTTTATTCACATCAGCGCCTGCATTCACTAGACATTCAATATCATCAAAATGCCCGGTATGTAAAGCGAGCTGTAGGAGAGTACGTCCCTTATTATCTCCTGCGTTCGGGTTTGCTCCTTTAGCGATGAGATATTGTACAATATCATGATGACCTCTCAGTATAGCAGCATACAGAGGTGTATGGCCATTTTTGTCAACACAATTCGTCTTTGCTCCTTTGGTAATGAGATATTTCACTATGTCTAGATGACCTTCATGTGATGCCCCCAAAATAGGTGTCGATTCATTATTTTCAGCTTTGTTCACATCAGCGCCTGCATTTACTAGACATTCAACAATACCAAGCTGTCCGGCCTGTGAAGCGAGATATAGGGGAGTACGTCCCTCATTATATCCTGTGTTCAGGTTTGCTCCTTTAGCGATGAGATATTGTACAATATCATGATGACCTCTCAGTATAGCAGCATACAGAGGTGTATGGCCATTTTTGTCAACACAATTCGGGTTCGCTCCTTTGGTAATGAGATATTTTACTATGTCTAGATTACCTGTATGTGATGCTGCATACAGAGGTGTAGAACCATTCTTTGCTGTGTTGTTCACATCAGCTCCCGCATTCAATAGACATTCAACGACATCAAGCTGTCCGGCCTGTGAAGCGAGATGTAGGGAAGTAAGTCCGGTATTTTCTCCCATGTTCAGGTTTGCTCCTTTAGCGATGAGATATTGGACAATATCACGATGACCTCTCACTGAAGCAGCATGTAGAGGTGTAAAGCCACCAATGTCAACACAATTCAGGTTAGCTCCTTTGATATTGAGATATTTCACTATTTCTAGATGACCTTTTCGTGATGCAACGAAAATAGGTGTCAATTCATTATTGTCAGCTTTGTTCACATCAGCGCCTGCATTCACTAGACATTCAACAACATCAAGATGTCCGGACTGTGAAGCGATATATAGGGGAGTAAATCCCATATGTTCTCCTGTGTTTTGGCTTGCTCCTTTAGCGATGAGATATTGCACAACATCACGATGACCTCCCAGTGAAGCAACATGTAGAGGTATACAGCCACTAATGTCAACACAATTCGGGTTCGCTCCTTTGCTAATGAGATATTTTACTATGTCTAGATGACCATCAAGTGATGCAACAAAAATAGGTGTCGCTTCATTATTATCAGCCTTATTCACATCAGCGCCTGCATTCACTAGACATTCAATAACATCAAGATGTCCGGACTGTGAAGCGATATGTAGGAGAGTATGCCCCGTATTATCTCCTGTGTTCGGGTTTGCTCCTTTAGCGACGAGATATTGTACAATATCATGATGACCTTCCTGTGAAGCAGCATGTAGAGGTGTATGGCCATTATTGTCAACACAATTCGTCTTCGCTCCTTTGGTAATGAGATATTTCACTATGTCTAGATGACCTTCAAGTGATGGACCAAAAATAGGTGTCGCTTCATTATTATCAGCTTTATTCACATCAGCGCCTGCATTCACTAGACATTCAATATCATCAAAATGCCCGGTATGTAAAGCGAGCTGTAGGAGAGTACGTCCCTTATTATCTCCTGTGTTCGGGTTTGCTCCTTTAGCGATGAGATATTGTACAATATCATGATGACCTCTCAGTATAGCAGCATACAGAGGTGTATGGCCATTTTTGTCAACACAATTCGTCTTTGCTCCTTTGGTAATGAGATATTTCACTATGTCTAGATGACCTTCATGTGATGCCTCCAAAATAGGTGTCGATTCATTATTTTCAGCTTTGTTCACATCAGCGCCTGCATTTACTAGACATTCAACAATACCAAGCTGTCCGGCCTGTGAAGCGAGATATAGGGGAGTACGTCCCTCATTATATCCTGTGTTCAGGTTTGCTCCTTTAGCGATGAGATATTGTACAATATCATGATGACCTCTCAGTATAGCAGCATACAGAGGTGTATGGCCATTTTTGTCAACACAATTCGGGTTCGCTCCTTTGGTAATGAGATATTTTACTATGTCTAGATTACCTGTATGTGATGCTGCATACAGAGGTGTAGAACCATTCTTTGCTGTGTTGTTCACATCAGCTCCCGCATTCAATAGACATTCAACGACATCAAGCTGTCCGGCCTGTGAAGCGAGATGTAGGGAAGTAAGTCCGGTATTTTCTCCCATGTTCAGGTTTGCTCCTTTAGCGATGAGATATCGTACAATATCACGATGACCTCCCAGTGAAGCAGCATGTAGAGGTGTATAGCCACCATTGTCAACACAATTCGGGTTCGCTCCTTTGGTAATGAGGTATTTTACTATGTCTAGATGACCTTTATTTGATGCCAAAAAAATAGGTGTCGATTCATCATTGGCAGCTTTATTCACATCAGCGCCAGCATTTACTAGACATTCAACAATATCAAGGTGTCCGGTATGTGAAGCGAGATATAAGGAAGTGAGTCCCTTATTATCTCCTGTGTTCGGGTTTGCTCCTTTAGCGACGAGATATTGTACAATATCATGATGACTTTCCTGTGAAGCAGCATGTAGAGGTGTATGGCCATTTTTGTCAACACAATTCGGGTTCGCTCCTTTGGTAATGAGATATTTTACTATGTCTAGATGACCTTTATGTGATGCCAACAAAATACGTGTCGATTTATTGTTTTCAGCTTTGTTCACATCAGCGCCTGCATTTACTAGACATTCAACAATATCAAGCTGTACGGTCTGTGAAGCGAGATATAGGGGAGAACGCCCCGTATTATCTCTTGTGTTTGGGTTCGCTCCTTTAGCAACGAGAT
Organism: Strongylocentrotus droebachiensis; assembly: GCA_035222895.1. Taxonomy (NCBI): domain Eukaryota; kingdom Metazoa; phylum Echinodermata; class Echinoidea; order Camarodonta; family Strongylocentrotidae; genus Strongylocentrotus; species Strongylocentrotus droebachiensis. Next base: position 14,990 of record JAVYIG010000714.1, on the reverse strand, counting down.
ACTGTACAATATCATGATGACCTCCCTGTGAAGCAGCATGTAGAGGTGTATGGCCATTTTTGTTAAAACAATTCGGGTTCGCTCCTTTGGTAATGAGATATTTTACTATGTCTAGATGACCTTCTAGTGATGCACACAAAACAGGTGTCGTTTTATTATTTTCAGCTTTGTTCACATCAGCTCCTGCATTTACTAGACATTCAACAATATCAAGCTGTCCGGTATGTGAAGCGATATATAAGGAAGTGAGTCCCTCATTATCTCCTGTGTTCAGGTTTGCTCCTTTAGCGATGAGATATTGTACAATATCATGATGACCTTCCTGTGAAGCAGCATGTAGAGGTGTATAGCCACCAATGTCAACATCATTCGGGTTCGCTCCTTTGGTAATGAGATATTTTACTATGTCTAGATGACCGTCAATTGATGCAACAAAAATAGGTGTCGATTTATCATTTTCATCTTTGTTCACATCAGCGCCTGCATTTACTAGACATTCAACAATACCAAGCTGTCCGGTATGTGAAGCGAGATATAAGGAAGTACGTCCCTTATTGTCTCCTGTGTTCGGGTTTGCTCCTTTAGCGATGAGATATTGTACAATATCACGATGACCTCCCTCTGAAGCAGCATGTAGAGGTGTATGGCCATTGTTGTCATAACAATTCAGGTTCGCTCCTTTGGTAATGAGATATTTTACTATGTCTAGATGACCTATAAGTGATGCCAACAAAATAGGTGTCGTTTTATTGTTTTCAGCTTTGTTCACATCAGCGCCTGCATTCACTAGACATTCAACAATATCAAGCTGTCCGGTCTGTGAAGCGATATATAAGGAAGTGAGTCCCTTATTATCTCCTGTGTTCGGGTTTGCTCCTTTAGCGATGAGATTTTGTACAATATCACGATGACCTCCCAGTGAAGCAGCATGTAGAGGTGTATGGCCATTTTTGTCAAAACAATTCAGGTTTGCTCCTTTGGAGATCAGGTAGTTTACAACGTGAACATGTCCTCCCTGTGTTGCTCCATGCAATGGCGTACTATTATTTGCTGAGACTTCGTTCACATCAGCTCCTTTATTCACGAGACATTCAACAAGGTCCAGAAGGCCTTTTTGTGATGCAAGATAGAGAGGTGTGTTACCATCGATATCACACCTATCAAGGTCATCAACTTTACCGATAAGATATTTGACAACATCGGAGTAACCATTAAGAAATGCATGGCGAATTGCCATGGTACCGATGTCATCTCTACTCCCGATATCTGCCTCTCTAATGATAAGATATTTAACAATGTCAAGGTGACCTTTAATCAATGCAGTATAAAGTGGTGCGTCTCCGTTATTCCTTGATGTATTGAAATTCGCTCCTTTATCCACCAGGCATTCCACAACTTTGAGGTGCCCATTATGTGAGGCGATATGTATTGGCGTGAATCCGTCACTTGCAGCTTTGTTTACATCTGCTCCTCCACTCACTAGACGTTCAACGGCATCAAGATGCCCGTTTTGTGAAGCGAGATATAGGGATGTAAATCCGTTATCGGCTGCGTTCAGGTTTGCTCCTTCAGCGATGAGATATTGTACAATATCATGATGACCATTCTGAGAGGCGACATGTAGAGATGTGTAGCCATTATTATATTGAGCGTTTACCTCTGCTCCTTGGCTGGTAAGATACTTGATAACCGCGAGATGACCCACCATTGACGCGACACGAAGAGGCGTGTGACCGTCAAAGCCTCTCTTATGAAAATCTGCCCCTTTAATAACTAGATACTTCACTATATCTAGATTGCCTTTCTGAGAGGCTGCATACACAGGTGTAGAACCATTTTTTGCTGCTTTGTTCACATCAGCTTCTGCATGTACTAGACATTTAACAACATCAAGTTGTCCGTTCTGTGAAGCGAGGTATAGGGCTGTACATCCTGTAGTATCGCCTGCGTTCAGGTTTGCTCCTTCGGCGATGAGATATTGTACAACATCGTGACGGCCTTTCTGTGAAGCGACATGTAGAGGTGTGTAGCCATATTTATCACCTCTATCTTTATCTGCCCTTTGACTGATAAGATACTTGACAACTGCAAGATGGCCGTACAATGATGCGACACTAAGAGGCGTATGACCGTTTAAACCTCTCCTTTCAATATCCGCTCCTTTGCTAATCAGAAACTTCACTATATCTAGATGACCTTTATGAGATGCTGCATACAGAGGTGTGTAACCACTCTTTGCTGCTTTGTTAACATCAGCTCCTGCATTCACTAGACACTCAACAACAGCAAGATGTCCTTTCTTTGATGCGTGATAAAGGGATGTAAAACCATCTCCATCACCAATATTAACGTCGACGCCTTTGTTTATGATGTATTTTACAACATCGAGATTGCCTTTGGAGGATGCATTGCAAATTGCAACTGCACCGACGTCATCTCTGTTTCCAATGTCTCCTTCCTTAGTCATGAGAAACGACACAATGCCTTGATGACCTCTTAATAATGCGGTTGACAGTGAAGTATAACCATTATGAGATGCTCTGTTGATATCTGCTCCTGCATCTACTAGATATTCAACAACATGAAGGTGGTCATCTGTTGATGCCGCGTGAAGTGGTGTGTATTTGTTGTTGTCATCCATGTTTATATCTGCACCTTTAGTGAAGAGGTATTTGACAATATCAAGATGACCCTTACTTGCTGAAATATAAAGCGGTGTAGAACCAACATTTGAGGCTTTGTTTATATCTGCTCCCAAACTCACTAAACATTCAGTAACACCAAGACTACCGTTCTCCGAAGCAAGATATAGAGGTGTATAACCATTGCTATCACTGATATTGATATCTGCTCCTTTATCGATGAGATATTGAGAAACATCCTGGTGACCACTCCGAGACGCATAGTGAAGGGGGGCGTCGCCACTTCTACTTCGCTTGTTTAGGTCTGCCCCCAAATCAATTATATATTTCACGAGGTCGATATGCCCTTCTTCTGAAGCTATATGGAGGGGTGTCTTTCCATCAGGATCCACACTGTCTCCCATGACCAGCTTGTCATCACCTGTCTCGTCCTCTAGAATAGACTTTGTCTTTGCAAGATCGCCTTCTTTCACCGCTGTAAAAAGCGCCATGTTCATTTTGTCTTCTCTCTCGGTATAAGGAAGTTATTATGTATTTTACATATATAGTATTGGACAGAAAATTTGGTAGGGGAATTAACCAATTCAAAACAATTCAATATAAAATTTGAATGAACCGAGATAACATTGGATGTAGACAAATGTATAACATAAATATGGTAGTGCAGATTAAAGAGATGATTGGTAGTACGAAATCGAAATATAGCAGTGAATACAGAACTAATCCTTTTCAGCTTGCACTTTCGTATTGCAGAATAACATGATTATCATATTTTGAAACCACTAAAGACATAAAAGGATGGCTTATCTGAATGATGATAATCTTCATCGTCCGTCGTCTTGACTTTACGGTGTTATGATGTTTTTGAAAGGGCGTTTATCCTATCCGGTCACGTACAAGTTCACTAAGGCTCTTCCTCCTATCGCTTCAAAAGGGCGTTCATCCGCTTTTGAATCCATTTCTTCATATCAAAAAGCCATCCATGGTCTCTTACACAGCATGTGATCTCTCTGTCCAACATCCTAACGTAATAACTACTCTGTAGACAAACATCCGATTTTCTGTCGACTGTCGAGCGAGAGACTGATTCGCCTTATCTTGACTTCTATTGACACGAGGACAAATATGGCCTGTTTCTGCTAAAATTTACACCCAGTGTTGAATTTAAAGTCGAGTGATCCTTTGTCAGTTAGACTGAGGTTTAAGTTTTCCTACATTTTTTAAAGAGCAGTGTTAGATTTAACTGAATTAACGCAATTCCAATCGTAGAATCCAGATGCCAAAGGTTTCGTGAGATTGTCTGCACGTCGTTGGTTCATATTTACAAACTACGCGTGCTCACTGAATTCTACGGAGTGATGTGTGAAATACAGTCACGTGACATGTCATGTGATATTTTCATAAATTATTCCTTTTTTATCAATCCGATATCTTATCAAGAACCTCGTGACCTGACAGAGTTGTGTTATCTCGTTTACATAATCGTTTTATGGGTTAAGAAAAAAAAATTGAAAATACGATAAAGGTATCATTACAATATCCCTGATAAATATCTTTCATTTTTATCTATATCGAATGAAAATATAGGAAATACATGCTAATTGCATAGCTTGATGATGGTGTAAACAAAGTTATCGTGATTTGTATTCGTTAAAGATCCAAAGTCTATACAATTCAAACAAGTGATGCCTTAAGTAAACATGCCATATTAATTTTAGCACGCAACACTTAACCAAAATCATGATCAATATTAAAAGAAACTCAAAGACAAATTGAATAATGGCCTTGATTTAAGCCTAGGGAACCTAAGATTTTCTCATATCTTTATTAGCATGCCCCATAAATTATTAAATTCAAACTAGATAGAACCACAAGGAGATATGTGGGAGATAGTCAAACACATAGTTTGTATAGGAACGGGAAGGGGCCCTAAGCATCGAAGCAGTGATGTATAGACACTTTTACTTTTTACCACCAAATAACTCTCATAGCCAGAGAAGCCCGTATCACCTTCTTCTCTGTCGGACCATGTCAAATTGGATATACCTATTTATATACCACATACCAAGGTTACATGCCTCATATTGGTTCAAAGTAAATGCAGGATATCGTTAGTGACTGCTAAGCAGTATTGCGAAAACATTGACCGGTGATAGTTCTAATTAATTGCATGAACAATGCGAGGACGAGATGTTTGCACGTCAAGTTAACATAGATACACGCAGTGAGATTGAGGAGTACACTTCCCAACAAATAAACACATTTTAACAGGCATATTTTGTTACAATATCTCATGTAGGAAATTGACAAGCGAGTTTAAAAACATATGTTGACTGATTATTTTTCGAGTCAATGCTAAAATGATAAATGACGAAACTGTAGGCCTACTATTCCCCTGGACTTAGGCTCGGCACACATCATAAATAAAAAGTAATAAGTAAGCAGGCACCAGGCCAAATGAAAGAAAAAAAACATAAAACACAACCTTTCGTTCCAGCTCACACTTTATGATATTAAAAATGCTTGCCAAATTGACAGCATGGATGACTAATTTGTGTGCAGTGTTCAATAGATTCAAACGAAGAAAACACATACAAAAGTGACTGAGTGTAGACTTTGTAACGCCACATAGACACCTGCAGATATATTGTTTACCTAACCTATATATTTCATGCTCCTATTCGTGTTGTACTGACCCTTTCTCAAACGTGAAGAATCGGTACCAGACGGATAATCCCTGTATTACCTTTATGCTCTCGTAAAGTGATAGCGATTCAAAGTTCAGGGTAAATTATAAAATGCAGACAAACCATATTGATACAACTCGGAGACTGCCCGCAGGAAAGCCGCTCTTGCCGTTGACAATACAGCTCTAACGACCTTCTTGCAGGTAACCAGGCACGTAGCCAGAGTTTGATGTTTGGGGGGGGGGGCACATACATGTAATCGATCGAGGTAAAAAAAAGGTTCAACCGATCTTGGAAGAAAAAAATTGGAGGAAAGGTTACCCAAGTGACTGCCGGGTACCCCAATGCCGGAAAGAAATGCCCTTTTTTTTAAACTTCACCTATTCATGCAAAAATGCTTATTTGTTCTATGCACGCAAGTCAGATTGAGCGGATGATACAACGTTTCCATATGGTTTGCAACTCAGATAAGCGTACCTTTAATTTTCCCATGTGCCCCATTCTTATTCTCATAAGTGCCCCTTTTCATCTTTGGCAAATGACCCCCTTCACCTCCGATAATTGCCCCTAATCCAATCTGATAGATGCTCGTTTTTCTGTAACAAGTGCCTCTTCCCTTCATGAAAAGTGCTCTTTTCATCTCTGATGAGTACCTATTTTCACTTCTAATAACTGCCCTTATATTTTGACACCTGCCCCGTTTTTCTTCTTCTATTAAATGCTCTGTTTACTTCTTATAAGTGCCCCTTCTCCTTCTCATATCAACTTTTCACTTTACATTTCTGATTAGTGTCCCTTTTATTTTAACATGTGCGTCTTTTTCTTTCCAATAAGAGCCAATTCCTCCTTTTCATAAACGCGCCCATTCACCTCAAATAAATGCACCTTTTAAAATCTGACCAGTGCCCCTTTTCTTTCAACAAGTGCACATTTTCCTTGATTATAAGTGCCCATTTTAAGCTCTAATGTTTTTTCTTTTTAACAGTGATACGTGCCCATTTTTCTTTCTAAAAGGGGACCCAACCCTTTTCTTTAAAAATGCTCGTTTTCATCTCTTATAAATGCCCATATCAAAATGGGCAACCCTTTTCCGTGACAAATGCCCATTTCCTATTCTCATTAGTGCTTTTTTTTCATCCCTGGTGATTGCCTCTTTTCAGCTGGATGAAGGGGCCATTGAAGGAGCGTTCACGTCGCGGTCCCTGTCAGATGAAAATCTGCGAATCTTCCAACCACACTACTCAAGTTTCTTTTAGTAACTACCACAACCAACACCATGGCTACCAATGACAATGATGACCAATTTGTTGCTGAGGCCCAGGGTCGAACTCATGGGTCCTTGTCAGGACCGGCCCTGAGTATCATCTCATCCAACATTGAAGGTCTTTCAGGCGCCAAACAAGAACTCTTGGCTGACCTATGCATAACAACAAACTGTGACATTCTCTGCCTCCAGGAGACCCATCGCGGGCCTACACGAGTTCGCCCAAGTATCTCCGGAGTGACCCTCATCGCAGAGAGACCACATGACCAATACGGAAGTGCAATCTTTGCCCGTAATGGTCTTGCTGTGGACAAATCTTACCTATCAGACATCAATAACATTGAAGTCCTTTCTATTGACCTAATGGGAATCACCGTAAGCTCCGTGTACAAGCCACCTCAAGAGCCTTTCGACCTGCCCGGCAGAGCTACTGACGGCAGGATGAATGTGGTCATTGGTGATTTCAACAGCCATAGCATTTCCTGGGGATATAGAGAAATGAACGAAGATGGTGAACTCGTTGAGACATGGGCAGATGCTAACCAGCTGTCCCTCATTCATGACGCTAAGCTTCCTGCCTCTTTCAACAGTGCAAGGTGGAGACGTGGCTACAACCCTGACCTGATATTTACATCTACCAGGACTGCTAACCAGTTCGAGAAAGTCATTCTCGACCCAATCCCTCACTCCCAGCACCGACCGATAGGGCTTAAGATTAATGCAGTCATTACTTCACGAGCAGTACCCTCCCGACGTCGTTTCAACCTGAGGAAGGCAAACTGGGAAAAGTTTGCTAAGGACTTTGACTCCTACATCCAGGACCTACCTGCCACCCCCAAAACTACGACACCTTTGTAGAGTTGATGAAGAAATCGTCAAGGCGTAACATCCCCCGAGGATGTCGCACAAGCTACATTCAAGGCTTGACGGACCACTCCAAGGTGATGTATGAAGACTACATCGAACACTTCCAGATGGACCCCTTTAGTGAGGAGACACTGGAATCTGGAGAAAATCTGACCAAGGAAATTGGTGAATCTAGAAGGAGGAAGTGGCAGGAATTCATTCAATCCACTGACATGACACATAGCAGCAGGAAGGCATGTAAAACGATCCGGATACTGGGCAATGACTATACAAAGGCCCAACAAAGATCTGAAGTCACTGCCGACCAAGTTGCCCATCAACTCCTATTGAATGGTCGGGGAAACCCTGACCATCACCCCAGAAGAGCCAGACTCCCTAAGGTCCCAGACGCTCCAAGCTCTCAAGATGACCCAGGCTTCACTAGACAGTTCACCCTGAACGACCTGCTTGCTGCCATCAAAGCAATGAAAAACAACAAAGCTGCTGGACTTGATGACATCCTTTGCGAGCAGATCAAACAGCTTAGACCAGGCGCCCTCAACTGGCTTCTCAAAATGTTCAACGAATGTTCGGGCACCAACAACATCCCAAAGCTCTGGAGGAAATCCAAAGTTATTGCCCTGTTGAAGCCTGGTAAAGACGCAGCCAGTCCAAAGAGCTACAGGCCTATCTCCCTACTGTGCCATACATATAAGCTGTTCGAGCGGCTTATCCTCAACCGCATCGCCCCATTCGTGGGTGAACATCTCATTCCAGAACAAGCAGGGTTTAGGCCAGGAAAATCATGCACTGGCCAACTCCTAAACCTCACTCAGTTCATTGAGGACGGGTATGAGAGTAAGCTAATCACCGGAGCTGCTTTCGTTGATCTCTCTGCTGCCTACGACACCGTGAACCACAGAATCCTTACCAGGAAGATCTTTGAGCTGACAAAGGGCGTGAGACTGACTGGACTCATCCAGACGTTGCTGTCCAATCGGCGATATTTTGTGGTTCTCAATGGGAATCGCAGCAGATGGCGCAGACAGAAAAATGGCCTACCACAAGGAAGTGTGCTCGCACCGTTACTCTTTAACGTGTACACGAATGACCAACCGATCCACCCAAACACCAGGAGCTTCCTCTACGCCGATGATCTCTGCATCGCCACCCAGAACCAGTCTTTTGTGAAGTTGGAGGAGTCCCTCAGTGATGCCCTGGCCGGTCTCATCCCATACTATGCGACCAACCACCTGAGAGCTAACCCTGATAAAACTCAGATAAGCGCATTCCACCTCAAGAACAGGGATGCCAACCATCAACTAAGGATCAGCTGGTATGGGAAAAGGCTGAAGCACACTCCCAACCCAGTCTACTTAGGCGTCACACTCGATCGCTCCCTTACCTACAAGAACCACATTGCCAACACAAAGGCAAAAGTTGGAGCCCGCAACAGCATCCTCAAGAAGCTAGCCAACACCAACTGGGGGGACTGATGCCAGAACAATCCGGACGACAGCCCTCGCGCTTTGCTTCTCTGCTGCGGAGTATGCATCACCAGTATGGAGTAGGTCGGCCCATGCACCTAAGATTGGCCCAGCTCTAAATTCATCTTGCAGAGCGATCACTGGATGCCTTAGGCCAACTAAAGTAGAAGACATCTACCTGCTCTGCGGTATTGCCCCTCCACACGTCAGAAGGTTGGTCTTGTCCCAGAAAGAAAAGGACAAACAAGAAAACAATCCACTCCACCCACTCTTCGAACAACAGCCAGTGGGCAAGCGGCTCAAATCCAGACACAGCTTTCTGCACTCTGTAGAGCCTCTTAATACTAGCCCTCACAACCAAAGGATGACTTTGTGGTCTAACCACCTTCAGACCACTCCACATAAACTCTCCCTCAGCCCGAAGGAATCCCTCGCAACCGGCTCCAGTGAGACTTGGCCTACCTGGCTTAGCCTCAACCGCCTAAGAACTGGCTACGGTCGATGCAGAGTCATAATGCAGAGGTGGGGTCTAGGAGACGAACAAACGGCATGTGAATGCGGCCAGGAACAGACAATGGAACACCTGCTAGTCTGCCCACTCCTGCCAGAGCCATGCACCCAAGATGACCTGGAAGCCGTGAATTGCCGTGCCAAAGCCTGTGTGGACCACTGGACGGGACTTGTGTAGTGACTCGATAAGAAGAAGAAGAAGAAGAAGAAGAGCTGGATGAAGTGCCCCATTTTCACGTCTGATAATTACCCTTTGTACTTCGACACGTGATCCCTTTTCTTGTCTAATACATGTAAGTGCCTTATCCCTTTTGATAAGTGTCCCCTTTTCCTCTCATTATTAAACGTTCCCCTAATACAGAGGGACAAAGAGCAAATTTCCCCAAAGCTAGCTCGCTATACGCTCGCTCGCATTAATAGATGATAAAATTAAATTACTTGTCAAGTGTCTTTTCAGTCTGCCGTTATGAGAATGTGATTATAACCCCATCATGATTGGGTTTTTACCTCTTTGTATAACATATATTTTTTCGCACCGCAACCTCAAAAAAATTTAACATTTTCCTCGCTCGCATATAAATATTCAGACCATCAAACCAAAGTATGATGCATAAGCAATATCTTCTACGAGGTCATAATTTAATCACAATATAGGGGTATATACCAACGTTAAAAAAATGTATTTTCGCTTTGAGATTTCGCTTTTTATAAGGTGCCCTTTTTTGTTTATGTCCCCCCACTTTGGAAGTCGCTCCGCCGCCCCTGCTTCAGATTATTCTAATACAAAGTCTTCAGCTTCTTGGCATCTTGTTCAATGTAGATGTAACACGCGCTTATTTTACCGCCAAATGGAAACCACGTGATCATACTCCCGTTAATCAAACTAGGTATAATTCGCCCTACTCGTGCAAACCTCGTGATTAGCTCACCAGAGACTCGGTGCACTTGTGCAGAACAATGCTCGCATTAGACTCGCGGGAACTCGTGTATGGAAATGTATGGTAGTAGGTATAGCACACCAAAAATAATTACAACAAACACATATTATTTGATGGTTCCAAATTAAATGATCAAGCTTTATGAAAGCTTCAAAAAACAAAAACAGAATTGAAATCGGTCAATGCGTTGTGATTTTATACCATATTTTTGATATCGCAAAATTACCGAAAAACCTGCCATAAATGGTCGAATTGGCAAAAATGGCAAAATTCGACAAAGTTGACAACTTATTTCATCCCTTTCTTGGACACAAATAATAAATTAAATTATCAGACACTAAAATATCATCTTTGTGGTAAAAAATACAAAAAAGAAAATTCATATATCTATTACCGTTTTGAAAACAGAAGCCAACAAAATAAGTCATTTTTGCCATTTTTGCGAATCTGCAGATATGAAAAAGTTGTGAAAATAACTAAGTCCGCCTAATTAATATGCGCATATGTAATCAAATCAAAACCGAACATGACACATCAGTGAAACCTATGTATATCAGACAGGTATGGAAATATATTTCATTTGAAATATTAAAAAAATCATGAATATTCATCAAATACTATGCAAATTAGGTCATTTCAGCTCATTATATATTCGCGCACTCATTATGCAAATTAGGAAAGTCAAACTGTTCATTTTTGGGGCATTTTTAAAATCATATATTCATAGATCATATTTACACAAAATATTAACCTTAAATTCCAAATAATTTTGCAATGCCGAACAAATATGGCGATGGAAATTACTTGAATCACCGGCACAGCTATTTCCTCATGTGTTTCACAAATTATTCAGAAAAAACGATCAAATGCTAAGAATTTGCAGACTTTCAGCTACATTACAGTATATATCTTTCTTTTAAAAATGTCAGATTTGAGGATTTATGACGATTTTCCGAGAAACCATTCAACAAGCCATAACATTCCACCATTCAACAGGCCATAAAATTGCACAAGGACTGAATTTTAGAGTAAAAAAGAGTTTGGTGATCCCAGTACAGTTGTGGCTACCTTGAGTGTAAACAACAAATTGATTCAATGAGTGAAACACATGAGGATATTGCATTTGTTGTAGGGGAGTTTTATACATTGAGGTGCATTTTCACCACGCAGAATAACAACAGTGCAAGTCAACGGGCCATCAGCGGGCCATTTCACACATGGCTGAAAAGACAATATTCTAATTAAATAATGTAACATATTTCCCACATGCCTATAACAATGAAACTACACAGAATTTTAGTTAAAGGTATGCTTGAAATATATGTGAAATAAAAATTTTAAAATATTGTGTGTTTTTTTTTAAATAAATTTACAAAAATGGCTATTTCTACCAACTGACTGCTGTTGTGTGTGTGTGTTCGCGGGGCAGACTGTGTGCACAGGCAGTGTGATCACCCTATAATTGTAGTTTATGGAAATTAACTCCGCCATACTACGATTTAAAAAGAGTCCATGACGCGTTTTTGACGAGTATCACGAGTTAACTACGAGTTGTTCCGAGTTTGACCAAGGTGTTCAGGAGTTCTCGAGAGCTTGGAATTTTGTTTAAACTGTTTGAAAAATTAGAGAGCTACTGCGACCTCATGCGAATTGCGTCGACTTGTGAAGAGTTGTGCCGAGTTTTGGCGAATTACGGAGAGCCATCCCGAATTAAATGAAGACTTGAGCAGGGCTCCCACTTATGCTATGGTCACATTACCCAAAAGTAGCCTGCTCAGCGGCCGAGCGGCGAGTTTTTAACCAATTCTGCCCGGAGGCTGCCCGGCCACCGAGCGGCAGCCGCCCAGGCACCGCTCGTTTTTAGGGCATCGCTCGGTCGCCGCTGAAGTTTTAGCGCGGAGTTAAAATTTGGGCGGCGCCTGCTCACTTTTCACTCGCCGCCCAAAATACGCTCGGTGCCTGGGCGGTCGCCGTCCGGGCGCCGACCTAATCGCTGGGCGTTGGCTAATCTCAGCAGGGACCGAGCAGGCTACTGATCGGTCGGTCGCTGCTCTGATTTGTGACCATAGCTTTAGCCGAGTTGTATTAGCGAGTTATAGCGAGTTGTGGTAAGTTGCCTCAAAGAGGCACTCGAAATAACTCGCGAAAAGCTCTTCTTGTAACTCGCGACAACTCGGTATGGCTTGACGTAACTCTTTACAACATTCCACGACTCTCCTCGAAGTCGCGAGCAATTCAAAAAAATGTAACATGATCAAAGTTTTTTCTGACTCATTGTTACTCGAGATGAACTCGCTTACACTCGCAATATACTCGCATTACTCGTAACAAGCTCGCACTGCACTCTTCATTACTCGTATCAACTCGCCACCTTCAAGTATACGCGAGTGCTATTCGAGTTTTCAAGAGTGGAGTACGAGCACGACGATCGTGCTGCGAGTCATGCCGAGGCATTCCGAGCTGCCCACGAGATTTACGCACGAGGCCTACAATATTGTGCAGAAGATCAAGGCATGTCTTTCCTCCAGCAGATCTAGCAAATATGCTTTTGGCATCCATCTTTGTTTTGGAGAGCGCCAAAATCAGATGCGGCCCTCCCCATGGGGGGGGGGAGGCGGGGGGCAGTGCCCCCTTCTTTTTCATGTACTCGAAATGTTCCCCTTTTAACATAGGAAAGGTGCCCCTTTTACTTTGACAAGTGCCCCTATTAATTTGTAAAAGTGCCCCTTCTCGATTTTTAAGTTCATTTTTCTGTCTCAGGAAACTTTTTAATGGTTGGAATATGCTGTTATGTATCTTTGCATTCTAATATGACCTTTTCTCTACCTCAGCGAAATTATCGCTCGCCTACAAGATTACACTTGATTGTGCATTCGCTGTGTACTGTGAGCTGTACCGTAACGAGCCGTGTGTGTGCCTGCCTTGGCCGGTGACCGGGGCTGCCTGGCAGCCGCGGCGGGCCTGTTCATGTCAACTCATATTTGGGATGGGTTTGGCCTTTTATAGCAAAAGTTACATTTAAAATACACTGGGGGGGGGGGGGCAAAGTTTAGCAAAGTTTTCCAGAAGTTCTTTAAGAAATTATTTGAACACTTGAAATTGCTTTATCACTCGAGTCATTTAATTTTTAATTTAATTGTACCATTGATGCATGAAATACATGTATATTATGTAATTGCACTTCCTTAGGCAATGTGCCTAACATAGCACCATATATTGCTGTGCACTTGATATACACTCGGAAGTCAACATGAATTGGGTTGTGTTGTGAAGATCAAGGATCCCCTTTTTGCCAGCGCATCATGGGGATTTGAGCCATATTATTGTCATAAAGGCAGGCAAAGAGGTTAGTTTTGCTGTATATTTGGTGTATTTTTGTGGAGTGTCAAAACATAAAGTGGAATTAGTGGGTGTGTTTTGGACTTCATACAGAGAGATGTATTAAGTTACCATTATGTAAGAAAAAGAAGCCCATGCCGTTATCTATGTACATTTCACTTGGAATTAATAACATGAAATAGTGAAGAAGAAGATACTGCTAAATAATTTGAAGGTTAATTTTGAGAGTGCTGGAGCACTACAGTGGCGGATCTAGGGGGGCACAGGGGGCATGTGCCCCCCCTCCCCCTCCCCCCCCCCCCCCCACACTGAGCGAATTTTCGGCCGACGCGATTTTCAAATTTGCGGGAGCAAAACAAAACAAATTGGGCCCCTCCCCCCCCCCCCCCCTCCCACCCCTTCCCCTCTAAGAAATCCTGGATCCGCGCCTATACTAAGTTTGAGAGTTCAATTTCTTATTGTCTTTTGTTTTTGTTTTGTCAAACTATAGTTATGCCAAGTTGAAATACTTGTAGTTTGAGTTTGTAAGTGTAAGTGTAAAGCCATAATGCAGATGTACTGAAAAACAGAGAGGTATGTGCAACTTTTATATGGAAACAGTAAACTGCCTCTTTCCTCTCGTTCATTATGTATTGTTATGGTCTCATACCACCTTTTACCTTACTCTCTTTTATATACATTTCACACATTTATTCAAATGACCACAGTGACACAAAGAGTATATTGTTTCAAAAAATTATTATTATACAATATTATTACAGTATTGATTCAGTACCAAGAGATGTTCCAAAAAACAAATTCATTTAAAGCGTGATGGCAATTACAATGTGTCATGGTGAATTGTAGAGTAATAATAATAGTATTCGGTTCTTGTATAGGGCATATCACATTATACAACGGCTCTATGCACCTCCAAACAGCTTTGGAAATTACTACCCTAGCTTTAGCTCAGGCAGCCGTAATCAGCGCACAGTGCATTTCAAGGAATAATCCTACCAGGTACCCATTTACCTCACCTGGGTCGAGTGTGGCAAATGTTGATTTATATCTTGGCAAAGGACATTAGTGCCGCGGCGGACTCGAACCACAGACCTTGTGATCCAGTGGCGGATCCAGGGGGGCCGGGGGGCCCGGCCCCCCCCCCCCCCCCTTGAGAAAAAATTCATGTAAAATCACGCGATTTTTACCTTTTTGGGGGGTTGGGCCCCCCCCCTGGCGCTCAAGGGGGGGTTGCAAATTTTATTTTTCGAGGACCAAAAAAAAAAAAAAAAGAGCTC